>JBAMNC010001672.1:0-545000 GCA_037902135.1 Cetoscarus ocellatus
TTTTTTTTTTTTTTTTTTTTTTTTAAATGATATGGCTTCTCAACTTTCAAGTTCTGACCACCTTAAAGCAATTGTTGTAGCAATTGTATTACATTAATTTGGATTTGAGCCTATTTCTATATATATATACAGTCATCCTCAGATATATTCATACCCTTCCATTAAAGAAAAGGCAAAATTCACAATAGTCACTCAAATAACTAGAAACTGAAAAAGTAATAATAAATAAAAATTGGCTAAATAATAATTTAGTGAAATAAGACATTGTTTTTGAATTGTGGTTGAAAAGAACAATAAAAAAAACAAAACAAGTAAAACTGTCCTGGACAAATTAGGGCACTTTGCTGATGAGCAGTGGGCCAAAATACCTGTCAACGGTGCAGAAGCCTGAGTTACAGAAAACACTTGATTGCAGTGATTGCCTATTAGAGTTGTTCAACAAAATATTAGTTTACAGGTCCCATCATGCCTGTTTGCTTTACATATTATATATTTTATATTTCTGCTGAACCACAATTTAAAAGCAATGTCATGATTTTCATTATCTTTTTATTTAATATTTCTTTTGTCAGTTTCAACTTATTTAAGTCACAGCTGTTTTTTCCTTCTTTAATGGGTGGGTATGAATAAATTTTAGTACTTATATATATATATAAATCTTTTTCACTTGTTACTCAGTCATCCAGAGAGTATCGACCTCTCTGTTATTCACTTTATTTTCATGCAGAGTAACGTGGAACACTTTTCAAATAAGATTCACAAACCTGAATCATCACACGTTTCATCACACCTGGTGTCATTCTGTCGAGGTACTTTTTAAAAAAAAAATAAAACTTCCTGATATCCATTTTTTACACCAGTCTTCTCTTTTTTGTCTTTTTTTTTTTTAATTAAGTGAAGCAAAGCAATTCTTGACAAGTGAGACAATGAACACGCTATACAGACAGACGAGGGGGAAGAAAAATAATAATAAAATAATAACAAAATTTACACAACAATAAATAATAAAAAAAAAACAAACAAAAAAAAAAAAAAAACAACAGCGAAGAATCAACTAAAACAACAGCAAAGCAGGAACTCATTAACTCTTTAGATATTCTGTTTGAAGGTGTTGGAAGGTTCTGTTTTAACTTGTAGGAAGGGTGTGTGTATTTTATGTGTGTATGTGTGTGTGTATGGGGGTGGTGTTTGTGTGTGAGTGAGAGCATCTGTTTCCTGGGAAACACAACAGACAGAGAGGTGTGGTGGTGGGCCAAAAGTCCAAGTTGAGAATGAAATGCATAAATATATGAAAAAAGGGGAGGGACACTGCAGGGATGCAACATAGAGTGATCTAGGTCAGCACATGAAAGGAAGCAAACAAAGTGGAGGTGGGAGGAAAGAAAGAAAAAATAGAAAAACAAATCAGTGATAGAAATAAAATGCAATATATGTTAGAGACTGAAATAAGGAAGAAAAAAAAAATATATAAATATATGTTAATAATTATAATGGATACATGAGAAAAATAAAATAAATAAATAAAAATAACATCTCTAAAAAAAAATAATAAATATAATCCCTTTTCTTTTTTTAAAAGTAATTTATGATTCATCTATCTCCCAACGTCACATCCACCCTCCCTTCACTGTCCACGGTCCCCATCCCCTTCCCCCGGAACCCTCCGACTGTCCGTGCAGATATGTTAACCTTAGGTGGTCCACCCCAGTCGCTCCCAGACCCTGCGAAGGGAGCCGGCTGATTGGTTCACCTGTTTATGACAATGGGCTCTAATTTCCTGGCGCAACTCAGGGTGGCGCAGGGTGGAGCAGCCTGGCGCACCCCGGGCAGTGGTAATTTTGTCCAGCGCACCACCGAGCGCAGCCAATTTGGCAATTTGGTAGACTGGCTGCGCCGAGATGGGTGTGACGGCGCACCAGGGGGAGGTGTTGAAAGATTCAGCTTGGCGCAGTGACAATTTCGTGCCAAAAAAACGCGGCGGAAGGTGCGCTGAAGGCTCGCCAGCTCCAACCTGGTCTTTCTCGGCGCAGGCGAGGCGCACCCTGTGCAGTGGTAATTTGGCTGACAGGTGCGCTGTGCGCACACGTCACCAAAACCTCACAGGCAGGTATCCACAGTGTCAGGCACATTTCAATGCAATAAACAATCACAGCAACCACTATTTAATGTAACCATCTGAGCCAGCATATACATATACATTATGTATCTATATTAATTGTCCTGTCACATCTGATGACAGATCAGAGACGTCATAATGGGAACTCAACCTGACGGCAGCTGGAAGTTTGACGCAAACTAACGAGTTCCCATCTCTCAGCCAACCACATCATCCGATACAGAGTATCCAGCTTCTCTCATCTCATGAAATTCAAAAGAAAAGAAAAAGAGAGAGACACTTGCTGAATAAGTCAGTCAGTGTCTTAAGGATTTACCTGTGATTGCCCATATTTCTCTGTTTTAATCTTTATTCTTAACGTGATCTAAAAAGATGGAGTACATTACTGCAAGGAGGATGAGGAGGAGATATTGGGGGGGGGGGTTCTGCTATTTGGCGATGACAGACCAGGAATGCAGGTGGATCACAAGCATGATGAATGGATTAGCCTGCTGTTGTTTTTAAATGTAATTATCACTTAATTTTGTACTCCTATTTATGACAGGAACAGATTACATCTGTCCTGTGAGGTGGTCCACATGGTGATGCGCATCGGTCCGGTGGCCCCTGCGCTCTCCCAGTTGCTGCAAAAATGACAGTGGCTCTGACCTTCTTCGCCACTGGGAGAAATTGTCACTGCGCCTCGCCCGCGGTGCATTTAAAGGCAAGGAGAGGCGTTCATTTGACTGGTGAAAAATTACACTCAGCTGTGTTAAACCCACTCACGCCTCCTCTCTTCCCTCTCTGCTACTTGCGCCGGTGGGGAGGACGGAGGCGTGGGTGCACCTCCCTGCGCCGTGCACGAAACTTGCAAAATGCCCTGGACACACCCCGTTGGTGCGGCACAGTCACGGCACAGGGCAGGTGTGCCGCGCCTGCGCCTGGTCTACGAAATTAGAGACCAATATGTCATTTGGCAGAGCAACTCCCAGGCCAGGTGGGAGGGAGTCTGCCCATACCGGACATCTTGCCTCTTCATTGATTGCACCAACTAAGAGTAGTCAAAGGAGGTAAGGGAGTGGGTTCCAGGAGGGAGTGTTTAGGAGGGACTGACTACACTTCATAACTCACTACACTTCATATGAAGTGTAGTGATGTACTACTGTGATGTAGCCTTCACAGCATATGTTTAATGGGGAATGAGAAGGTACATTTAAATACATAATAACAAATAAATACATTTAAATGTACATAATAATAATAATGATAATAATAATAATCATCATCATCATCATCATCATCATTATAATAATAAATAAAAAGAAACAGAAAAAAAATATATAATATAGTAGTAATAATAATAACAATAATAATAATGGTAAATAAATAAGTGCAAAAATAAATAGGAGAAAAGAAGAAAGGAGAGAAGTGAGAGAATAGACATATGTTTTTAAATAAAATATAAAGTCATCAGACTTCTCATGCGAGCGGCTCAGGCAGGTGCAGAATGCAGGCTGCTGAAGCGATTCTTCTTTAGGGGAGGCTCAGGTAGGCTGTATGCAGGCCACTTTACGCAGCTGCTGCCTCTCTGTTGATCTCTGCATGTTACTTCCAAGAGGTTTATTTTTCACCTCAAAAGTAAATTTTCGGGGCTTTTCAGAAAATATCCGGGGCTTGAGCCCAAGTAGCCACCCCCTAACCCCGCCCCTGCTACCAACCACAAAACACTGCAGCTGATGGCCCTGCAGCAGCATCTGTGAGTTCTCTGTGGTCCGTCTAGGCAGAACTATGTACTCACTAACTAATGTTTCCCACATGGACATGGATTGTTACTCTGTCAACTAGAATAAAAACTGTCTGTCACGGGCATATATGTATATCTAAAAACACTAGATGGCTCACGCACGCTGTTGGCCAATGGGGACCGACGTCCTCACATGGCGGCCATCTTGGTGCGCTTGCTCACTCTTAACACTGACATCTATGGAGCATATACTCAGAAATAAGCATTGCGTGCTCAACAATTGTCAACCGATTTTCAATGGTTGACTTTGTCAGAAACGTCAGAGATGTAGTAATTTAATACTGCATACTTAAGATTATAAAATTTTTTAAAAAGTAATATTAATATATTGACGTAATATTTCTTGTAACGATTGTAATAAACCAAACCGTTTGTAAATCCTATAATTTTAGTGAGTAAAGCATGCATATGTTTGAGCAGGTGTCTTACCTTCCATTGAGTACTATAGAGCAGAGCAGAAATGTGAGGACGTCGGTTGGCTCCGCCTCGAGACATCTAGTGTTTCTATATATATCTATGGTCACAGGTACCATCACGCACACCACACAATGCTGATTGGCTGTTGCCGCACAGCCACATGTGATATCACATGATTGCAGCCGTCGTGTCGCTGGAGGGTTAGCCCCACCCCATTGTGGCTGTACTTGACTTTCCATGGAGAGTGGTCGCCAAGGTCGCAAAGTCGTGTTCGGTGTGAACGCAGCTTCATGCAACCCTGGAAAAAAAGACCCGGTTAGATACAGTTTTTAGGAATTGTGAGTCTTTTAAGTCTCCCTCTAATCAGAAAATAAGAAACAGGCTCGAGGCTACTTAGTCACTGATGCACAGTGGACTGTTTGAATTGTTTTGATGTCTAATAAATGATGGTCTTGCTTTAAAAAAAGTGACTCTCATATAGTTCTGATCTGAAAATGAGTCTAAACTTTGAATAAAAAGCTAAATCCTGTATGATTTCCAAAAAACTTGATGTGAAGAGAGCCCTACAGCCTCGCCTGCAAAATCTGCTAAACATTTTTTCACTGCTGTTTTTCTCCAGATGAGTGACAGAGGAGGTGGTGTTCCCTTCAGGAAGACAGAGCACCTGTTCAGCTACATGTACTCAACAGCCCCCAGACCCACCTTTGGAGAAAAAACACAGAGCCCCGCTGGTGAGTAACTCACATACAGTCACTCACATCAAGCACGATATCATTAAAGCTTAACTTGTATGTTTTTGTGTATATGTAGGCAGGGTTTGGCTATGGTCTGCCCATCTCGCGTCTCTACGCTCGCTACTTCCAGGGAGACCTACAACTCTACTCCATGGAGGGTTATGGCACTGATGCTGTCATACACCTGAAGGTAACGTGAACACACTGAACTTAATTTCAGTGTCCATATCATTTTACCTAGGATTGATTTAACTGTGTAAAATGATTCATAAAAGATTCAGATTACCTAGAGGCAGAATGTCTATGCTCTGTTGGTTACAGTCCAATTAGGCTAACAGCTAACAGATTGAGAAAAAGTGCATGTCTTTATCCCTATATTTGAATTTATTCTCCATTTTTGTGTCTAGGCATTGTCCACAGAGTCGGTGGAGAGACTTCCAGTTTTCAACAAGACTGCCTTGCGCCATTACAAGCTGAGTTTGGAGGCAGACGATTGGTGTGTTCCCTCTAGAGAGCCACTGGACTTAGCCATCTACCGTGCTGCCAAGTGATTCAGTCAAGACTCACAAGACTCCTGATGCACAGCACAGTTAGTTACAAAGTGTCATTTAAATAAGGGTATCATGGGAAAAGAACTTCAAGGGCTGTGTCTACATGGTAACTCTTGATCCGCAAAACTCTCACGCATGAATTCTGGATTTGTCCTGATACGTATAATACTTCTGGTCATGTCCCATGTGCAACCACAAGTCCATGATGAAGCAGAATTTTAGTCCAATCCTTGAACTTCATAAGTGCCTGTAGTGAACCAAACTTAATGTTTTATATCCAGGTCACCTATATGTTGTAAATTATGGAAGTTTTGGCTCTTTAAGGACTTGGTTGCTCTTTTCACATGAACAAACATTGAGTAAGACATTTCTAACAAATTATGAGGGAGTTTCAAAGATCAAGATTGACCTTGAACACATGCAAATTCTACTGTCTAATTTGGCAAAAGCTACAGTGACCAAAAGAGAACAATGGGAGGGCTGAGCAGTCCTCATCGTCTTTATATACCCTTGTTTACAGGGGGGTCCAGGGTTGCTGTATCTTTTTCAGGTTGCTTTTGTCTGGGCTTTTATGAAGAGGAGGCAAAGACAAAGTCAGACAATATGGTAATAACATAGCTAAAAAATCCATAAAAATAATGGTAGGGAGAGAGATCTAGAGAAGTGAGTTTTATTAAAGTATGGCTGAGGGCTTTTTTGGAAAAAAAAATTAAGCTGTGGACTTTTAAGGACGCTTGAATAATAGGCACCATGACAGCCATCATAATGTAACATGTACAGTAATTACAACCTTAACCTCACATTGATAAAACATGTAATACTGTAATGGAAGTGATCACTGCTGCTTTACTGAATTCTCAAGATATTTCAGGGCTCATTAGATCAGGTCCATGAGCACAGGCAGACTGATGACACTGGTGGGAGCCAAGTCAGGTTGAAAGAGCACCTGAGAGGAGCGTGGGGGTTAGTGTTTTGGGCGGGAGGAGGAGGAAATATAATAAAAAAAAAAAGGCAGACTGATGTTGACACCCCCCTCCTTTACTGAATTCTCTCAAGATATTTCAGAGCTCTATTCATCAGATCAGGGTCTTCATGTCAAGATGCCAGCTGGAGAATCTCTTCAAAACAATAAGTGCCTGTGCATGCTCAAATAATATCATGTTTTTATTTCACAACCAAAAAAAAAACCTTTCCTTTTTGTGCATTTTGACTTCTATTCTTAGCCACAGGGAATTATACTTTTTGATACATCAAGGAAGTTCTTCTTGAATCCCTGTTTCATGGCCATTAACTGATCAAAGATGCAGAACAAACACTTGCTCAGCCGCCTCAGTTACTGATAGTGAACATGACTAATGATCAATAAGTCAGTGTTTGAAAGGTACTGTAACAAGTGCAAGAGTTATGTCATTTGTGTTCTGCTGACAGCATTCAGGTTATTCATTAATTGTATTTGCTTAATGTGTTGCAGCTCTGAAATCAATTGTTTTGCTTTTGACCTTAAAATGGGGCCAAACTGAAATGTGTATTGACTGCCATATAATACGGTTAATACATGCCTAGATCTTGTATTATTTCAAGGGCCTGTATTCTATTGTACATTTGGAGTGAATTGTTCATATATGAGGACTTTCTATTTTTATAAAGAAATGTTTGGAAAATATACCATTCAGAAAAGAAGTGGACCTTTGACTTTTTTGTTATTATTAGTATTAGTTAAAAATACCTTTTTTTCTTCTTCTCAGAACACAAAGTATTTTAAATCGTCTGTTTTTAGAGTTTGTAGCAGACATTTTCTATTAGTTCAGTGACGGAATGTACAGACAAAAGAAAAGTGGGACCAGTCAGTCACAGTTATATAATACCATCAGACGTGTCAGAAAGTAACTGTGTTAGGATGATCTGGATTAACTCACAACAGCAATGGGTCAAAGCAGGGACTTTGGACAGCATGCAAGGTGTGTTTGTTGGAACTTTAGCTATCACGCAGTGTGTGTGTGAACACCTGGTATGAAAAAAAGTAACAAAAAAGAAAAACAAAATTAGAACCTTTGTCTCTGTGGACACTTTTGAAGCTAGCTGCAAAGCACTTTTAAACATACCCACCTCAGAGCTAGAGAAGAATTAAAAACATTTTCTGATGACTTCAATGATTCATTCAGTAAAAGAAGGCAGGTGGACTTCTTTGGCTGATATCTCAGTTATATAATCTTGCTTTTTTTTTAAACAGATAATGACTTATTGGTTTATAGAGATGTTTTTGGCATTAATGCCTTATACAGACAGGACATTATTTACAGATGGAAAATGATGAGAGACAAAACAATGACATGCCCGTAAGGAGCCAAGGGGGACACATAAACCCAGTGTCAAGGTCAACAGCCTCTGTTTATGGAGCATGACATTACAGGTGTTAGTTGCCCAGTGTTAAGGGGTTGAGGTTGGGGTTGGTTGAGTTTGAGGCTGGGTCTTCTGCTATCAGCATAAATATGTCAGTCAAGAGAGTCCTTCATATGAAGTTACTGGATAAAGCAATGGAGTTTAAGCAGATCGTAGCAATTACTAATGTTGAACATCAAGAAAGCTGCAAAAGTTAATGTGGATCTCTGAAAACAAAAATGTAAGGTTGGTGTAGGTCTATATGTGATTTATTATGTTTGCTGACAGGTCAGGAAAAGACCTAAACTAGTACAAGATTACCATTGATGACTGGTGACTGTATTTTAAAAAATAACAAGTCACAAAATTATTTGATATATTTATCCCCACTTTGAAATTAAAATGGTTTATTCAATATGGTAAATACTTTTTTGGGTGGGAAATAATACCTAAAGTGCTGAAAATACTTTTATTAACATATATTTTTTTTGTCGGTCTCAATGTTTCCTATGACAAGATCTATTGTCAACACTGTTTAAAATAAAACACTAAATTTTATACACAAGACTTATGTTAATTTATTTATACAGCAAAACAGTGTTAATGACCTTAGTGTGATATGACCTTTGATCAACCATCAACCATTGACAATGCAAAAGGTTTATTTACCCAAAAAAGGTCAATGCAGGCCTTCACAGATCAGACAGATCCTGTAATTGGAGACTGAACCAAAACTGTGTCACCGCCCCACATGATCCAAGTCACCCCTTTAATGTTTGATTTTACATAACATTTAAATCTGGTTTCTTCATCACGGAAAGCAAAATAATTAGTTTTATCGCCCAGATGATAAAGACTTCCCCCACATTGAAAGAAATGTGACTGTGAAGTGCTGTGCTTAACTTTGCTCAGATAAAAGTGAAATTAAACAAAGTTGGACTTTTTGAAGCTTCAGCCACTCTACAGCTGAGAGTCAGTGCTTTTGGAAAAGGATGTGTTAGAGTTTAAAGGTCCCATATTTTGCCCCTTTTCTGCAGGGGACCTGAAGCGTAACTCCAACGAAGTGGAGTGCTGGCGCTCCACTTACCAGCTCTCCAAATACCATGAGTTTACATTTATTCAGCCTGCTAAGTACAGGTTTTGTTGTCTACTATCACATTTTGTGGGCTGGGAGGAAGGCCAAATACCAAAAACGTGTTCAAAAGCCTTAAAAAGTTTTTTGTGTAACATATCCCCTGTAAAAGGTAATTCAACAGACTCCTTCATACAATAAAATTAAAAACAGGACAAGTCACTCCAGGAAACTAGGTGTTACAAACTGCATGGTGTGTCAAACTACACACCATGCATTTTCCCTCTGAGCCAAATCCTACAACTTTTCCAACATTAGTTTAACTGAGAGAAAATTATGCTAATTTATCCACATAGTAGTTATTAAATGTTTTGCTAAGATGCCGTCATTTAAATGCAAATTCTCTATCCCTGGGGAAAACAGGTTCAGGATTGATTCATGCTTTCATTCTTTATAATTAAAGAGCTCTTTTTTTTCGCCCTACTCAGGTTCAAATTCATTTCGATGACTGCTAGAGTTGTTCACAATAACTTATGTTCAGAAACCTACTAGTTTTCATGTACTGAGTACCCCTGATCCAGCTGTATTCTCAGACTGTATAAGATGCCTTGCTGGGGCTCCTGGTACTGTTAAAGGTCCCATATTTTGCTCCTTTACCGCCGTTTAACATGGATCCTTGATGTCTTTATGTAACGTTAGTAACATGCTTTGGTCCAAAAAGCCTATGAATAAAGCACACCTGCATTCTTTCTAAGCTCGCATAAGTGATCTGTTCAGAACAGCTGGTTTTGAGGGCGATCGCCTTAAAATGCTAATGAGCCAGAACAGAGCAGCACATATAGGGACTTGAAGGGGACATATTATCCAAAAACTTTTGAACACATTTTTGGGTATTTGGGCTTGCTCCCAGCCCACAAAATGTGAGAGTAGACAACAAAACCTGTATTTAGCAGGCTGCATACATCTAAACTCATGGTATTTGGTGAGCTGTTGAGTCTGTAGATATACTGTTACGTAACAGTATTTTTTTGATTTGCATACCTAACCTGATTGGTCTACCTGAGTATCCCCCCTCCCCCCTGCTGGAGAGATTCCTCTGTGAAGTGCAGCCATGTTGTTTATATTCTCAGCGAGAGATTGGTGTTCAGCATGTCTAAGCTCAGACTAGACTTTTCCTGAATCCGGGCTCAGTACCAACAATCCGTTGCCAAACCTGATAATGGAAATGTGAGTATTTTAATGCTGTGTAGTATTTATTTTCTGATTGCTACGAGCTAATGCTAACAGCAGGGTGAAGTGAACTAGAGGCAACTGCACAACATGTTCGTCAATGTTCACATTACTTGTTGAAAGTCTGAAGGATAAACTTCAATGCATGAGCATTCTTACATTAGTCAAGAGGAGTTTAACAGTTGGCTGAATGCCAGGAGGAATATGTCAGTTTAAATGAATCCACTCCTCCCAGTCACTCAAATACTCATATACCCCGCGACACAGGCCGTGGTGGTGGTGTAGCAGCTATTTATCATTCTTGTCTCCAAATCAATCAGAGACCAAAGGCTAATTACTCCTCTTTTGAAAGCCTTGTTCTAAATTTATCTCATACTGATTCAAAAACCTGCCAGCCTGTCCTATTTGTGATAATTTACCGTCCTCCAGGCCCTTATTCTGAATTCTTATCAGAATTTTCTGAGTTCGTATCAAACTTGGTTCTTAGCTCTGATAAAATACTTATTGTAGGTGATTTTAATATTCATGTTGACAAAGAAAGTGATAGCCTTAGCTCAGCTTTTATGTCCTTAATAGACTCTGTTGGTTTTATTCAGGCTGTTCGTGAAGCTACTCATCATTTCAATCACACTCTTGATTTAGTTCTAGCATATGGCCTTGATGTTGATAGACTAAAAGTTTTTCCTGAGAATCCTTTATTATCCGATCACTTCTTAGTAACTTTTAGCATCTTCTTAGAGGATTTTGTGTTTTGTAACAAAATTGTGAAGAGTAGAAATCTGTCCAATGGTGCCGTGGCTAAATTTAAAGAAGCGATTCCTCCTGCCTTAAACTCAATAACTTGGCCAACTGATAACTGTGATATTAGCTATAGCCCCTCTCAGCTGGATCAGCTTGTTGACGACTCTGCCAGTCTACTAAGATCCACTTTGGACTCAATTGCGCCACTGAGACAAAAAACTATTAAACGTCAGAGGGCAGCTCCTTGGTTTACTCCTGAAACTCGTGAACTTAAACAAGCATCCCGTAAATTAGAGAGAATATGGCGCTCCAATAAGAGGGAGGAGTCACGTATACTTTGGCGGGAAAGTCACAATAACTACATGACAGCCTTACGACATGCTCGAGCTGCCTACTACTCCTCACTAATTGAAGAAAATAAAACAACCCTAGGTACCTTTTCAGCACTGTAGCCAGGCTGACACAGAGTCAGAGCTCTGTGGAGACTGTGATTCCTCTAGCTCTTAGCTGTGAGGACTTTATGAGCTTTTTTAATGATAAAATTCTTAAAATTAGAGATAAAATTAGCAACTCCCTGCTTTCACCTGAACCTACCGTACCATTACTTGTAGTCAGACCTGCGTTAGATCATTTTTCTACAATTAGCCTTCAGGAGCTAAATTCTCTTGTCTCCTCCTCCAAACCATCTACCTGCCTTTTAGACCCGATCCCAACTAAACTGTTCAAGGAGGTCTTTCCCTAGTTTGTCCATCCCCTGCTGGAGACAATAAATATATCTCTATCAACAGGCTACATGCCACAGTCTTTTAAAGTAGCTGTAATCAAACCTCTCCTTAAAAAACCTAACCTCGATTCGGGAACATTGGCTAACTACAGGCCTATATCAAACCTTCCATTTACTTCAAAGATCCTGGAGAAAGTAGTGGCTACTCAGCTATGTGACTTCCTTCAAGACAACAGCCTTTTTGAGGCCTTTCAGTCAGGATTTAGAGCTCATCACAGCACAGAGACTGCTCTAGTTAAAGTAACTAACGACCTACTCTCAGCTTCAGATGAGGGACTTCTCTCAGTACTTGTTTTATTAGATCTTAGTGCGGCTTTTGACACCATTGATCATGATGTTCTTATACAGAGATTAGAGGTATTACTCGGGTTTACAGGGACTGCCTTAAATTGGTTTAAGTCCTACTTATCTGATAGATACCAGTTTGTACACGTGAACAACAAGTCCTCTGTGTACACTAAAGTAAGTTACGGAGTTCCTCAAGGCTCTGTGCTAGGTCCAATTCTCTTCTCCATTTATATGCTTCCCCTCGGTGATATCATGAGGAAATACTCCGTTAATTTTCATTGCTATGCTGATGATACTCAGCTGTATGTATCGATGAAGCCAGGTGAGACAAATCAGTTATCTAAACTAGACGCGTGTCTAAAGGACATTAGGACATGGATGGCCCAAAATTTTCTTCTCCTTAACTCAGACAAGACAGAGATCATTGTGCTGGGCCCTCGACACCTTAGAGAAACCTTTTCTAATGATTTAACTGCCCTAGATGGCATAAGCCTGACGCCAAGCACAACTGTTAGAAATCTTGGGGTTCTATTCGATCAGGATCTATCCTTTAACTGTCACATAAAGCAAATCTCAAAAACAGCCTTTTTTCATCTTCGTAACATCGCTAAAATTAGGCCTATCCTGTCCCAGAGCGATGCTGAAAAGCTTGTCCATGCTTTTGTTACCTCTAGACTGGACTACTGTAATTCTCTTCTTTCAGGCTGTCCCAGTAAGTCGCTTAAGACGCTTCAGCTGGTCCAAAATGCTGCAGCACGTGTGCTGACTAGAACTAGGAGAAGAGACCATATTACTCCAGTATTAGCCTCTCTGCACTGGCTTCCCATTAAATATAGAATAGAATTCAAGATTCTTCTTCTCACCTATAAAGCTCTCAGTGGACAGGCACCAGTTTACCTCAAAGAGCTTGTAGTGCCGTACAACCCCTCTAGAACATTACGCTCCCAAAATGCTGGCCTGCTCGTGGTTCCATCAGTCTCTAGAAGTAGTATGGGAGGTAGAGCCTTCAGTTATCAGGCTCCTCTTCTCTGGAACCATTTACCGACCACGGTTCGGGAGGCAGACACCCTCTCTACCTTTAAGGCTAGACTTAAAACATTCCTCTTTGATAAAGCTTTCAGTTAGGGACCAGCTCATAGTCCATAGTTTAGACATATAGTTAAGATGCAATAGGCTTAGACTGCCGGGGGGATCTGGCACATTGGGCTCTATCCCTCTCTCTCTCACACTCTCTCTCCATATCTGCCTCTGCCCCTTTCTGTTTGCTCCTGTACTCGTCTCTGGCTCTTGTCTTTTAGGTTGCCTGGGATCCTTGGTGGAGACTGCCTGCTGCTGTGGAGTCACGAAGCCTCAATAACTACAATTACAGACATAACACATATTTGGCCATCTCACTCCAGTTCATAATCATTATAGCTGTTAATGTTGATATTAACATGACCTTTCTATCCATGGTTGATACATCTATAGTAACTATCTCTAGCTCCACATGGACATGAGATCCCTCCTGAGAATGAGGTGTCACATCTCAAGAGGTCTACCATTAATACATTTATACTTAACGGAGACAAATATGGTAGGGATGCACTTGTGGTCTGGGCACCCATGAGTTCATCACTACCATAAATTCTTACTTCCAGTAAGACTTTTATTGATTATACTTCTATAAAATTTTCACCACAACCACACAGACATGAGGACCCTCCTCTAATAAATTTGTTTGCAGCAGAAACAAATTTGACGACGACAGGTCTATGATTGGTCCATTGATCTGTCACTAGCTTTAGTTCTTACTTTAGTCCGCTTGTCTCCACTTACCTCCCTCCCTTTGCCCACACACCCAACACAGCATTGTGTGGATTTGCTGTTCATCATGAGACTGGGGTCCACATTCAAGATTTCCTGCTGCTTAACAGAAGGTTTTTTCTTGCCGCCATGATGGAGGGATTCATGATTGGCTATATGGATTCATGTTGGGTGTTGGATGTATATATTTGTATATATATGTATATGTGTATTTTTATATGTATATATGTATCTATGCATATATGTGTATCCATAATATGAAGAGCTTTGTGCTCTATTGTAAAGTGTCTTGAGATAACACTTGTTATGAATTGGCGCTATACAAATAAAGATTGATTGATTGATTGATTGAATACAATCAGTCCCACTGCAGTATCTAGGCTGTTAGCCTGTGATGTTTGGGGGAAATGAGATCGCTGTTATCTGTTAAACGGCAGGAATTTGTGGTTCTTGTGTGTTCAGGACGAGACGTTTAATAGTTGGCCGAATATAATCAGTCCTTTACCCACCCCAGGTCCCTCCGTTTGTGCTAATGTTAACCTGGAAGGTTAAGAGTTTTAAGAGTTTTTACAGCTATCAGTATGTTTCACTGTTATTGTGATAAAAAATACTGAAATATTAATATTAAAAATACATCTATCGGGGGGGGGGGGGGGGGGGGGGGAATTGATGAACATATACTGTATACATACATCTATCTGTACAGGGGGGGCATTGATGAGCATACATATAGCTTTAAAATTAAGACAGATTAGACTAGATCAGATAAGATAGAACTTTATTTATCCTTTGGAACGACTCCTTCAAGAAAATTAAGGTTCCAGTAGCATTGAATTGTGTGTCTGTCTCTCTCAGCTCAAAAAGGGCAGACTGTGTACAATGAGACAACATGTGACAGGGACTGCATCAGTTCCCATCCTTCTCTCCTCTCAGAATACTGTCTCTCTCAGCTCCAAAGGCAGACTGCGTACAACAACAAAAAATATTCAATGCATATTAAACATGAATAAGATGAACAGCATGAACTAAAGTGATCATATAGTGATCATATATATATTTTTCCAATCATACCTGTAATGATACAACATGTGACAGGGACTGCATCAGTTCACATCCTTCTCTCCTCTCAGAATACTGTAAGGATGCATAAAATGACAAGTGGAACAAACGGCAAAAAAAAAAAAAAAAAATAATAATAAAATAAATATGCCCGTCTCACATGTCTAGTTCATCACAGAGTAAGTGCGTTAACCTTGTGTGCACTCACACAGACACATATCCAACATTAGAAAAAACGAAAATACGCCTTACATTCGCTTGCAGAAAAAAACTACATTTCCCATAATGCCTTGCGTCGCCCAGCGTGACCTACGGCACTAGAAAGGAACACAGTTGGAAACGATGCAGCTTCGGAGGTAACGTCAAAACACTTTACAGTATACATTTGTGCTTTAAGCACCTTACATAACTCCTCAAAATATCATTACATTGCTGCGTTTAAAATGCTGGGACAACTTTTAGAAGCTAATTCGCGCCATCAACATACCTGTCTCTCTCAGCTCCAAAGGCACATTGAAGGAGAACTTCAAATGCGCATGTACCACAACACGGAAGGGGGCGTTCACTGACCATAATACTCAACATGTTCTCATGAAATAAAAGGTACATTACATATTACTCCTTTGTTTATACTGGAAACAGTCTCACAACAGTGTTATGATTGACCTAACATAATCATTGAACGATAAATATAATGATAAAAGTATGAGAAATCTGTATACCCCCTCTGTCAGCAATTGGAACATACTAGCTCACTTACTGAACAGGGGTTTAAAGTTAGCTGGAATACCAAAACTCACTATTATGTATATATATTGTAGCAGTTTTGCTGTTAGTATTCTAAGATTGAAGTTGATTGAAGTTGGATAATGTTATGTGCATGTTCACATGGTGTGACAGCAACAACCTGAAGCTTCACATGGTGTGACAGCAACAACCTGAAGCTCAACATCAGCAAGACCAAGGAGGTGGTGGTGGACTACCGGAGGAGCAGGAGGTCCCCTGCCCCCATCATCATCCAGGGGGAGGAAGTGGAGAGGGTGGACTCGTACCGGTACCTTGGGGTCCACATTAACGATAAACTGGACTGGTCACACAACACAGACGCCCTCTTCAGGAAAGGACAGAGCAGGGTGTTCTTCCTGAGGAGACTCAGGTCGTTTGGCATCTGCAGCAGGCTCCTGAAGACCTTCTACCAGTATGTGGTGGCCAGCGCACTCTTCTTTGCTGTAGTGTGCTGGTGGGGCGGCATCAAGACTGGTGAGGTCAACAGGCTCAACAAACTGGTGAAGAAGGCCTGTTCTGTGGTGGGCCTTCAGCTGGACACTCTACAGACTGTGGCTGAGAGGAGGATCAAGGACAAAATCATGTCGATCCTGGATAACCCCTCTCACCCTCTCCACGACGAGCTGTGGGACATGGGAAGCTCCTTCAGCCAACGCATCATCCCCCCCAGAAGCAGAACTGAGTGCTTCAGGCGCTCCTTTGTGCCCACCACCATCAGACTTTACAACAGCAGCGGAGGCCACAGTCTGTCACTGCACTGACTCCCCCCCCCCAAAACAGCAATGGATGTACTCAAGCAATATGACACTGGACTGCACTTTAATAGATTTATAGTAATCCTCCATATGCTCCAAACCACCTCTATCCATACTGTACTGTTATTGATTCATATCCCTGATCATGGTTCATTACTCTAGGTAAATAATTTGCACTGTTACTGTGTGGTCAATAAGCGCTGCTATATTACACACTGTCACTTTAATATCACTGTCACTTTATTTTTATCTTTACTGCACTGCACAGGAGGCTCAGCTGTTTTGTACTGTGTTTAATTATTATTTTAGTATGTTAGTTAATTTGATAATTGAACGCCACTTACTCTGTTAATTTAGTGCTTAGTATGTTAGTTAATTTTGATAATTGTAAATATCTTCTATTCCTTGATCTATGTCTTATGCATGCTACTATCCCTGTACTGCCCTGTACTGCTGCAATACCAGAATTTCCCCTCTGGGGATCAATAAAGGACTATCTTATCTTATCTTATGTTTTGTAGATTCCTACCTTTCCTTATTACCTGAATGCACCTTTGGGTTGGGTTGGCTGTATGAGTGGCTGGGAGAGCGTGTGGGCGGGACAGAGGTGAGAGGTCCAGAGACTGCTGGTGTGTGTGTGTGGGAGGACGAGAGGGAGCAGCCCTGCACGTTAATGCCGTTCTGTAGCATTTCATTGTTTTGGCGTGGTTACAGCCTGCAGTAACCTTTTCTCAGTTGCCAATAAAGCGGTGCTTACTGACAAGAAACTCGTCCCTCTTTCAACTGACCTGCAGAACGTTACATTGGTGTCAGAAGTAAAAACTATCCGGACTTTGTCTGCTAACCTTCGCTTGCCGCGGCAAGTCTGGAGACGGCTAACTCTGCTCGACAGCCCGCAGTGACAATGGCGACTCGGAGGGACGGGGCCGGTGCTCGCCGAAAGGTCAAGGAGGAGGCTATGGACAGTGAGTACGCTGGCCCTCCGGGACATGACAGTGATTATGACCGTGCTGCGGAGCATGTGAGATGGACGGCCAGGAAGCTAGCGGCTGATGCCGGCTTCGGCTCGTTGAGCGCAGAGGGGCACGCCGACGCAGGAATCCACATCGGTAAGGGCGCCGGGCCAGGTGAAATCAAAGATGGCGGCGCTCAGTGCAACCAGCCACATGTGAAGACGCCGAAGTATTCTGGTAAGGCAGACTGGGAGGCCTTTCATGCCCAGTTTAAACTGTTAGCACGGGCAGCAGCCTGGTCTGTGGACACTAAAGCACTCCAGTTAGCCCTATGCCTCACTGATGACGCCCTGGCATGTTTGCTGTTGCTTAGCCCTGCTGAAAGAGATGATTATGGGGCGTTAGTTGGGGCTCTACAGCGCCGGTTTGGACAATGCACACAACCTGGTGTCCTGCGCACAGAACTGACAAGCAGGCAGAGACAACCTGGTGAGCCGCTCCGTGCATTGGCTAATGACATTAAGACTCTGGCAAGGAAAGCATATGCCCACATGCCCACCGATGTGCAGAATGAGCTAGCCAGAGACCAGTTTATCAGAGCCATTACCCCTAGAGAGCTACGCATCCAAACGCAGCTTGCTCACCCCCATAGTCTGCAAGAGGCATTGGAGTTGGCTGTAGAGAGAGAGGCAGTAGGAGCTGCTGCTGAGAGTGACCAGTCTGGGGGCGGACCGGTTGTGAGAACCGTAGCACAGGAAGGTCCAGGTCAGGAGACGCCAGTCTGGGCTGCTGAATTGACTGAACTGCTTAGAGCTTTGTCACTGCGGTCGGCAAGCAACAATGCCCGCCCCTGACGGAGCCCCCCTGTGTGCTGGACATGTGGCCAGCCTGGCCGCATCAGTGTTCGGTATCCCGAGCGTGCTGGTGTTCAGGGAAACTCCCCTGGGCCTGCGTAGTTGGGACGACGCAGGCCCCCTCTTCTGTGTCCCATCCTGCCCTGCTACAAGTGGACGGAGCCCAACTGAACAGCCGGGGAAGCGGGGCTCCACTCCCCCCAGAAGCAGAGGACGACGCGGAGTCCGCGAGGGTGGTGGGTTGGACCCATGCAGGGAACTTTTGCCACATTCTCGTCACCCTTGCGGGGGCTCCATGCACAGCCCTGGTCGACACTGGCTCCACAGCAACACTAGTGAGACCTGACGTGGTGCCAGCAGGGACGCAGTTGGAACCTACTGGGGTAAAGCTACGAACAGTGACTGGTGAGTTGGCCCCCATGCTTGGAAGAGGGGTGGTGACTATATGGGTGGGGGGATGGTCAGTGGACTTTAAGGTGTGGGTTGCAGCGGTACAGGACCCCTGCATATTGGATCTGGACTTCCTGTGTGTCACACAGTGTTAGCTAGACCTGGGGAGGAACACACTAGCCTTCCCTGGGGGCCCCACAGTTGAAATGGTGCACCCCGTACAGACTTTTGGACCACACAGGAGTTTGAGAGTGACAGAGGAAGATCAGGTTTTGCAACCCCCCCTACAAGCTGACCCCCTGCTCCACAGAACCCCATCCCCCACACTCCAGGGCATACACTTCCTCCAGCCCTGGACCAGCAGCCCACAGAGGGGGACAGTGACAGACTGACGGTGTTGAGGGAGGTGTGGAAACGTAGCTGCCACAGCTTGGACCCTGGGCAGCAGGAGGAACTGTGGCAGGTATTATGGGAGTTTAAGGACATTTTTGCACTGACAGAGGATGAAGTGGGTCTGACTCACTTGGTGCAGCACGAAATCGACATGGGAGATGCCCGACCCATTAAAACACGCCCTCGCCGCCTTCCTCTAGCACATCAGGCTGCTGCTGACAACGCCATCGACGAGATGCTGAGGGCGGGCATCATCGAGCCCTCTGATAGCCCCTGGGCCTCGGGGGTTGTGATGGTGAACAAGAAAAGGAGCCCAAAAATGAGATTCTGTGTTGACTACAGGCCTCTGAACAGTGTAACCAAAAAGGACTCATATCCGCTGCCCCGCATTGATGAGTCCCTGGACTTGGTTTCTGGCTTGTCCTGGTTCTCCTCGATGGACCTGCGCAGCGGGTGCTGGCAGGTGCCCCTCAGCCCTGAGGCCAGACCAAAGACTGCTTTCTGCACTGGCAGGGGGTTGTGGCAGTTTCGGGTCCTCAGCTTTGGCCTATGCAACGCTCCTGCCACGTTCGAATGGTTGATGAAAAAGGTGCTGGCTGATATCCCCCAACAGGAATGTCTGGTCTATTTGGATGACATCCTTGTCCATGGGAGCTCTTTTGAGGCGGCTTTGGCGTCCCTGCGCCGGACTCTACGACAGATAGAAGCGGCAGGTCTGAAGCTCCACCCGGATAAGTGCTGCTTTATGAGAAGGGAGCTGGAGTTCTTAGGGCACAAAATTGGGGGTGAGGGCATCAGCACGCAGGAGGAGAAAGTGCAGGCAGTAAAGGACTGGCCAACCCCCTCCAACTTGAGAGAGCTGAAGAGCTTCATCGGACTGGGGTCCTATTACAGGCGGTTTGTGCGCAGCTTCTCCTGTATTGCCGCACCCCTGTTTCGCCTGCAGCAGAAAGACAATGACTTTGCCTGGACCCCGGACTGTGAGCAGGCTTTCAGCAGTCTTAAGAAGGCCTTGACAGAGTCTCCCATTCTCACCCTGCCGGATCCCAACCTGCCGTTTATCCTGGACACGGATGCCAGCGACGCTGGGATGGGAGCAGTGTTAAGCCAGTTGGGGCCAGAGGGGGAGAAGGTGGTGGCATACTTCAGCAGAACCTTCAATAAGGCTGAACGGAGCTACTGTGTGACGCGCAGAGAGCTCCTAGCTATAGTTAGAGCGATAAGCCATTTCAAGTATTACCTGTGTGGCCTGTCCTTCACCGTTCGAACTGACCATGCAGCCCTCCAGTGGTTAATGTCTTTTAAGGAGCCAGAGGGGCAGATCGCATGGTGGCTGGAACAACTGGCACCATATGACTTCAAAGTTGGGTACAGAGCTGGGGCTCACCATGGCAACGCCGACGCCCTGTCCCGGCGCCCCTGTGCCCCTGATGGCTGTCGGTACTGTGAGAAAAGGGAGGCCAGAGAGGAGGAACTCCGCTCTGAGGAAGAGCGGGATCCCATGCACAGCGGGGAGGGGCCAGCCTATAAAGCAGCACAGGTCATCGACGCAGCCAAATGGAGCAGGAGCAGGACGCCGATCTTCAACCAGTGCTACAGTGGGTGGAGTCTGGGCGAAAACCACATTGGGACGAGGTCTCTGGGTGCTCACCTGCCACTAAAGGACTGTTTCAAAAGTTTGACGCACTCTGCGGGAAGGATGGGGTGCTTCAGAGAGCCTGGAAGGAGCCAGCTACGGGAGAGGATAAGTGGCAGGTAGTGGTCCCCAGGGCCCTAAGGGAGGTAGTGTTGCAAGCCTGTCATGGGACAGCTGGAGCAGGGCACTTTGGAGTCTCCAAGACTCTTCGTCGGCTCAGACAAAGCTTCTACTGGGGTCAGCTCAGGAGAGATGTTGAGGACTTTTGCCGCCGTTGCGACCCCTGCACGGCACACAAGGGTCCCCCGGATCAGTCCCGTGCCCAGCTCCAGCAGCTGGCAGTAGGGGCCCCGATGGAGAGAGTAGCAGTGGATGTTATACGTCCATTCCCACGCATGGATAAGGGGAACCGCTATGTTCTGGTCGCCATGGACTACTTTACAAAACGGCCTGAGGCGTATGCTATACCAGACCAGGAAGCAGAGACTGTTGCTGATGTGCTGATCGAAGGCATATTTTCCAGGTTTGGGGCAGCTGAGACTATTCATAGCGATCAGAGGAGGAACGTTGAGTCAGCTGTTTTCTCTGCCATGTGTGAGCGCCCAGGGATGCAAAAAACACGGACTACGCCTTTACACCCTCAGAGTGACGGACTTGTTGAGCGATTCAACAGAACCCTGGCAAAACAACTTGCCATCCTCACTGCGGAACACCAGCGGGACTGGGACATGCACCTCCCCCTTGTCTTGCTGGCCTACAGGTCTGCTGTACAGGAGTCCACGTCGTGCACACCTGCCCTGCTCATGTTAGGACGAGAACTGCGGACCCCGGCAGAAATGGTATTTGGGAAACCCCCCAATGCACCAACAGTTCCACCAGGGCCAGAATACGCCAGACAGCTCCAAGACAGGATGGAGTCAGCCCATGCTTTTGCTCGGGATCAGCTAAAAAAAAGTAGGGACAAGACAGAAACGAAACTATGACATGAGGGCCAAAGGGAGAGACTTTGGGGCTGGTGACCTAGTTTGGGTATACAGCCCTAAGAGGAAGAAGGGCCGGTGCCCTAAGTTGGACTGCCACTGGGTGGGGCCATGTGAAGTGTTGGAGAAGCTGGGGGAGGTGGTGTACAGGGTCCAGCTACCACCTCGGGGAAGACGAGTGGCCCTTCACAGAGATAGGCTGGCCCCATACAGAGGCGACGCACGCCCACTCCAGCGCCCTGGACCCCCTGACAACCCCCCGGAGAAACAGAGCAGACACACCCCCAGACCCATGGACTGTTTCCCCTTCTAATTCCCCACAATCCCCCTCACCCCTAAATCCACCCCCTGCTCAGCCCCAGCGTACTGCAGGACCACAGCCCCAGCCCTTTGTGTCCGTTACGGGGAGGCCCCAGAGACAGACACGAGCCCCTGGTTACCTCAGAGACTTTTTGTGTAATCCCTCGGGGCGAGGGATTCAGTAAGGGTGGGGGGGGGGGGGGGGGGGGGGGGGGGGGGGGGCAGTGTAGCAGTTTTGCTGTTAGTGTTCTAAGATTGAAGTTGGATAATGTTATGTGCATGTTTTGTAGATTCCTACCTTTCCTTATTACCTGAATGCACCTTTGGGTTGGGTTGGCTGTATGAGTAGCTGGGAGAGCGCGGGGGCGGGACAGAGGTGAGAGGTCCAGAGACTGCTGGTGTGTGTGTGTGGGAGGATGAGAGGGAGCAGCCCTGCACGTTAATGCCGTTCTGTAGCATTTCATTGTTTTGGTGTGGTTACGGCCTACAGTAACCTTTTCTCAGTTGCCAATAAAGCGGTGCTAACTGACAAGAAACTCGTCCCTCTTTCAACTGACCTGCAGAACGTTACTATATATATATATATATATATATATATATATATATATATATATATGGGGTTCAGAGGGTCTTCCCCTGACATTTTTAAGCTTAAAACATTTCTTTCCTGCATTCTGATCATTCTTCCAGTTTTATAATTAACATGAGGTAGTCTTGTGACCTTTGGGGTGCTTTTTGAAATCTCATCAGTGTTAAGTACTGAATGAAAGTGGTGGGGGTGGGGGGGAACTGATTGCTATCACATCACAGCAGACATGGTAATTAAAAAAACATCCACCTGATATCTTTGCGTAAAAATCCCTCCACTTCAAAAACGAGGTCGCAATTGCACTGAATTTACCATCTCCCCTTCGTCTTTGACGAAGCTTTATCGCCTCTGTTCTAAAAAGTGTGTCTTTCCATCCCTTCACAGCAGCAGCTGATGTTTTAAAAGTAAGAGTTCATCTGGAGCCGCAGAATGCACAGGCAGGGGTTTGGTCTCTTGGACAAACTCGCACCAGTCCAGTATCAGGGTCTGCTGTGCCTTCTTTCAAGACTGAGAAGTCTTGGTAGCCACAGGCTAAAGTGAAGGATAAAATATAGAAATTATCTCACAGTGTAAAACAAAATACATCTCTGATTCCTTCACATTCAGAAAGGGAAAAACATTTTAAGCCTATACACCTAACCCTTGGAGATGAGCTGGGAAACTGAAAACTGAAGGAACATCTCTTATTCTGACTGTCTGACCTGTCCTGTCAAAATACCACCTTAAGTGCTCACTGCAGAGCATGGATGACTGACTAGCAGAAAACCCCTTCCACTCTCCCATCTGACAGCTCTTTCCCACTGCTTTTTCTGCTCTTTCTTCACGGGAAACCTGTATAGTATGTGAAAAGTTAGCTAAGCAACTAACAACAATCATAGTAATTTAGTAAAATAGGTAAGACTTTGTTGTTTGGAGGCTGTTCAGCAATTCGTAGAGTTATGTTATCATGGCCAAACACAACCAAAAGTATTTTTTCAGTCTTACCTGGGAAAGGTGATCCCATGAAATCTGGTTTGGACTGCACGAAGCACATGAATGAGGCATCTTCTCCGTTTGCTCTAGCCACATCCAATACGGCGGCGACGTCAACGTATGATTCAGCGCTCAATGCGACGTCTACATATATAATGTCTATGGTCACTGCAGTGGGACTCAGCCTACCTTCCGGGCTACCGTTGGCAGAAATGGAGGGATAATGGGGTGGGTAAAGAACTTGATTATATTCAGCCAACTGTTAAACTTCTCTTGACTAATATAGGAATGTTCATACTTTGAAGTTAACCCTTTTGACTTTCAACTAGAAACGTTAACATTGGCGAACATGTGGCGTTACCTCTGGTTCATTCTCCCCTGCTGTTAGCATTAGCTTGTAGCAATGAGCAAAATAAATACTACATGGCATTAAAAGTTGGAGAAGCAGTCAGACGTGAAGTGATTAGCACACCCACAGCCAACTGTAGCTGGCTCATTCCCTTCAAAAATAAAATTAATCCACTGGGCCCTTTGGTCCTCTGAGGCTGGTAGCCTTTATGACATATGAAGATATATGTGGCTGTTTACAGCAAACAACCGAACAGTGATAGATTTTGGGTCTAAGCATGGTGTACGCAGATCTCTCACTAAGAATGTAAACAATATGGTGGCACTTCGCACAGAAATTTCTCTAGCCGGGGCGTGGTGATACTCAGGTAGACATAGGCTTATGTAAATGAAAAAAATATAATCTAATCTTGTAGTGTGACACTATATCCACAAACTCAACAGCTCACCATATACCATGAGTTTAGATGTATGCAGCCTGCTAAATACAGGTTTTGTTGTCTACTCTCCCATTGTGTCGGCTGGGAGGAAGCCCAAATACCCAACAATGGGTTCAAAAGCCTTAAAAAGTGTGTTTTGCATAATATGGGAGTTTTAAGGATGATTTAAATATCTCCTCTCAAAATGTTTGTTAGCACAGAACAAAATTAGTTGAGCAATGGGAAGCATTTTGCTTGTCCGCTGGGGGCTTCATAAAAGTTCCTTGGGAAGGCTTTACTGAATAAGTATTAAATTTGTCTGACTTACAGTTTGTCTAGTAGAATGAAATAACCTATGCTTTTTTACTCTGATGTATTTTAGTTTGATCAACGTACTACACAGCTAGTTACTTAAAGACATATTTATTGCACCAAAGTGGCTTAGTTTGGTTGAAGACAGCTTGTAGCTAAAGCCAAGACTAGTGATTAAAATTGACTATCGACATGTGTAAGCAGCAGTGCTCTGGGCAGGGTTTGGGATAAAAGGGTTTGATAGAAGGCCACTAAATGGCAGAAAGAAAGTAAGATCCCCCATGCCAGCTGTATTGACTGATACAAAACAGTTGCAGGCATATTTCTCAGAAATATCAGGGCTGTACCCCCAAAAACTGCCTGACTTTCTTGTTCACACTTGGCTGTCACAGCATGAAGTTTTTCCTGTAGTTTGTATGTTAGTCACATGAGGGTTGTGTGTGTGTACGTGTCTGTGTGTGTGTGTGTGTGTGTGTGTGTGTGTGTGAGACATTTCCAGGAGTTTTCTGTGTGAGAGTGGTATAATTGACAACTTTAGTTCTTTCTGACCTGGGAAGGAATTCACAGCCAGGTGGTAGACTCACTAGATGATAGATATTTGATCGCTTGGCTCATGAGAAAACAGAACACAGTGTCATTACCTTAACTCAGTACGTTAGTAAGACTTAAAGCAAACAGATTTATGGAATTGTGTGCACTTTTCATTTATATAAACCCAAATGTAAGACATACATTTTGATCAAAATAGATTAAAATCAAATCAAATCTTTCAAGTCAACAAAAAAAATGCCAATTAAACCTTTTTTCATCAAAATTAATAGAGTTCTTCATTTTTATGTGAAATTTTGCAGCAAAATGCCTTTTAAGGGCTTTGTAACATTACGATTGAAATTTTACCAAGAATGAAAAAAGGGATTTAAGTGTGTCTATTTGGCACTGGTGGTGAATGGAAAAGAGATACTCAGGAGTCAGCAGATGATGCAAAAATGAAGGGTTGGATTTATTAATCAAAACCCACAAAAAACAAGCCAAGGTAATTAAATTAAAGTTCAGGAAAAACACAGCTTCACAACAAGCTGCCATATTCAATAATGTCTCTTTCCAGTCTTCTTCTTTCTTCTTCTTCTATGGTGTTTTACGGCAGTTGGCATCCATGACGTTGTATTACTGCCAAATCTCTTTCCAGTCTATAGCTGAGGCTACTCTTATACCTGTCCTGGCCCCTCCCTAATTGGCTCAGATCACTGCAAAGAAAGGGGAAACCACAAGTAAAGATATCCACTGAAATAATAATACCCACACTAAAACCTAATATGCACAAATTTTCAAAGTAGAAACTAAGAGTAAGTCAAATTATATAAATTATATTTATCATTGTAAACAAATAACTGTTCAACCTATAACAATCACAAAATAAAAACACCCTTTAACTGAAGGCCAAACACTGTGCCCAACCAGGGACAGGTGGCCTCACTCAGCCTGATTGCTCTGCTGGCTGCAGAGGTTGTAAGGAATGTGGGTCATGTGAAAAGGTATGGGAAAACCTTTTCACAGGCTCACTAGCATATGTCCTGATGTTTGGTGCAGAGGGGCTCCCTCCTGTGTTCACTGCCTTACACTGTGAAAATGATGGCACTAAAATTACTTAATGAATTATTTCAAACCAAGATGTCATAGTGAGTGTGTTTCCCTTCAAGACATGAAATATGATAATTTAATGCTGAGCAAGTCAAAGTTGTGAGGTATAGGAACAGCACACAGCTGGTGTTGTCAAGAGCTGTGCATTACCTGAAAGCTGCCAGAGGGGCTTTGCATCACCTGAGACCTGCACACAGCAGAAAATGCCTTTACAAGTATTTTTCACCTCACAGCCATTTCAAATTAAGGGGAGAGGGTTAATGCTGAGGGATCTATAATAAATGAACACAGATGGACAGAGTGAGGGGAAGAAGAACCACTGAACACTCATATACCTCCAAGACTTAACATACAGAAGCCCACTTTGCTTCAACTTCTGCTTAAAACAGTATTTGAGTTCCTGCACATTGTGGACTCATACTAGAACATAATCATGATGATACCATCAGTTTTTTTGAACCACTTTTTTGTAGCCGTTAGTATCTTGTTTTCTGGAGACAGACATCACCTAAGGACAACAGGCTGAATCAGGACAGGAGGAAGGAGATCTTAAAATCTTAATTGAAGGATGTCCATGATTCATGTAATGGTAATATAATTGGGATTTAGATTTTTTGAAAAGCCACCACCTTATTGCAGTGAAGGGGTTTGCATGTCCCATTGACCCTGGGAGCTATGTTGTAGGGGGCTTTATGCCCCTGGTAGGGTCACCCAAGGCAAACAGGTCCTGGGGGAGGGGTCAGACAAAGCGTGGCTGGAAACCATTATGGAGAGAGGCATTGAAGGTTCTCAGTTTCCCTTGCCTGACGTGGGCCACTGGGTCCCTCCTCTGGAGTCAGGCATGGGTGTGGTGCGCGTTGGCGAGCACCTGGTGGCTGGGCCTACGCCCATGGGGCCTAGCCAGTCACAGCCCAGAAAGTAGACACGGGACCCTCCTCCCATGGGATCACCACCCATGGGAGGGGCCAAAGTGGTCAGGTGCACCGTGAGCTGGGTGGCACCCAAAGGTGGGGACCTTGGCGGTCAGATCCCCGGCTGCAATGGCTAGCTCTAGGGAAGTGGAACGTCACGTCTCTGGTAGGGAAGG
This sequence comes from Cetoscarus ocellatus, assembly GCA_037902135.1. Taxonomy (NCBI): domain Eukaryota; kingdom Metazoa; phylum Chordata; class Actinopteri; order Labriformes; family Labridae; genus Cetoscarus; species Cetoscarus ocellatus. The sequence continues at coordinate 27,373 of JBAMNC010001672.1, forward strand.
AGCATGAGCTGGTGCATGAGGTTGAGCGGTTTCGACTAGATATAGTCGGACTCACCTTGACAAATAGCTTGGGCTCTGGAGCCAGTCCCCTCAAGAGGGGTTGGACTCTCTTTCACTCTGGAGTTGCCGATGGTGAGAGGCCAACCCTTACTGGAAACAGCTCTGATGTACTGCTGGAAATGCGGACCAGGCTCTGGCACCAGTCATACAGAGAATGGACGGCCCGTTTTGGGGGTCCGCTACCCCATACTCCCGGAACACCCCCCCACAGGACTCCACCAGGAACACGGTCGAATGCCTTCTCCAGGTCCACAAAACACATGTAGACTGGTTGGGCAAACTCCCATGCACCCTCGAGGACCCTATGGAGGGTATAGAGCTGGTCTATTGTTCCATGACCAGGACGAAAACCACATTGCTCCTGAATCCGAGGTTCGACAATCCAGCGGACCCTCCTATCCAGTACCCCTGAATAGACCTTACCAGGGAGGCTGAGGAGTGTGATCCCCTGTAGTTGGAGCACACCCTCCAGTCCCCCTTCTTGAAAAGGGGGACCACCACCCCAGTCTGCCAATCCAGTGGTACTGTCCCCGATGTCCACACGATGTTGCAGAGTCGTGTCAGCCATGACAGCCCCACAACATCCCCTCAACAGGGCCTTGAGGAACTCTGGGCGGATCTCGTCCACCCCTGGAGCCTGACCACCGAGGAGCTTTTTAACTATCTCGGCGACCTCAGCTCCAGAGATAGGAGAGCCCACCACAGGGTCCCCCAGGTCTGCTTCCGCACTGGAAGACATGCTGGTGGGATTGAGGAGGTCTTTGAAGTATTCTTTCCACCGATCCAAGACGTCCCGAGTCAAGGCACACTACTTTACCCTCCTGAGATGCCGGATGGTGGTCCAGAATCTCTTCTAAGCCGTCCAGAATTCTGTAGATTTATGTCTCATTTTATTTATAATGGTGTAATACTGAACAAAATGAACTCACTGCTGTACTGGGGAAACTTGAAAATGAGATTTAGATCATATCTCAATCATCTTTTTACTCATCTTGATCCACAGTATGTAACTACAGGAGGCTCTTATCAAAATAATAAAAAAAAGTATTGTCATAAGCTCTCAGAAAGAAGAGGTGGAGTGGAGTGCGAGTGAAACTGCAGCCCTATCATTCTTTTGACTGTTCAATCAATCAATCAATCAATCAATCAATCAATCAATTACTCTTTATTTGTTAAGCTCCAATTCATAATAAGGGTTTTCTTAAGACACTTTACAATAGAGCAGGCTGAAGACAAACTCTTCTTTTTATGGATACATATAGTATATATGCATAGATACATACGTATATAAAATACACATATACATATATACATACACATACATCCAAAACCCAACATGAATCCATCATGGCAGCAAGACTCTTGTTTTCTCTCTGAACACTCATAAAATATGACAGTTATGCAAGTTTGGCTTTTAAATAACAGGTGATTGAGATCTTGGCAGGTTAAAAAAATAGTATTGTCCCAATGCAGGTCAGAGCACCTTGAGATCCTGTGTCAGCTTTAGCATGTGCTAGAGAGTAATTTATTTGACTAATTTTGACTATGAGCTTATAAGAGGAAGGACCCAACTGGCAAAATACTATACATCTGTTTAATACAAACATAGACAAAAACACTTGTTTTGGTCCACAGAAAATAAATTAAGAGTTACATATATGACATCAAAATTATAAATGAGTGATTTTAAAATATTTTGTTACATATTACAAAATGTTTATCTTTCCATGCTTCAACTGAAATGTGATCCAGTTGAACGCTTTCTAATTACCAGGCAGACACAAGCAGAAGTTCATGTCAGGCAAACATTACCGCATTTTTTTTTTTTAAATGTACATTTGTGTCATATTTAACATTTTTAAAAGGTAAAACTTTTCAAATTCTGAGTTAAGAGGAACAAAACAAAATTCAGTTTTCAAGTTCGACTGACTCACATCACAATGATCAAGCACTTACAATTTCAAGAATAAAACATTCTGGTTTTAGCTGCTTGAGGTATTTAATATTTTTTCTTGCTGATACACCTCTGGATTTTATCTGCAACACAATAATGGCTCCCCATGTCTAAATAGGATAAAAACAGGATAAACTTTTCTGAAAAACTTGGCAAATTCCAGTCTTTTTTCGTCTTTTTTGTGTGTACCAAGAAAAAGATATAACAAAAAAGGGTTAAGTAGGTAGAGAAGGACACAGACAAGGAGGTTAGAGGGACAGCAGGCATAAAGTGCATTATATTACTCTGATTAATGCCCTCTTGTTTGTCCTATAAGCATAAAATCATACCCTTTAAACCTCCTTGGAGACTTTTTCCAATCCACTACATGCACTAGGTGAAGTAGAGGGAGAGAAGAGGCTTGGAAGAGCTCCGGGGGAGCTATGAGGTGGTCCCCTGAATCCCTTTAATCAAACTGCAAATTGCACATGCTGATTGTTGTGGTTATGCCATTCGGAGTCAAATATGTAATACATTTTAAGCAGGCTCTTAACTTGTGCTTCATTGAGTTTCATATTCCCTTTCAGTTGTTTTATATGTATCTTCTATATGATAACCTCTACCCCCAAGACAAAGTGTGGCATCAGGGCCCAGTTGTTTAAAGGTAATCTGATCGGATTTTGGATAATGGATTAGATCAATTCTTGAAAATGGGTTGTTCAAAACCAAAAATGGATTCAGAGATTGGATTAGATCACATAATCCAATCTTGGTTTAGTCTGGATCAAACCCTCAGTGTGTTGTTCAAAAATTTTTAGTAGGATTGGGATAACTTTGACCCAAAAAATCAGGATAATTCTGATCCCAACAGTCTGGTGGATTCAGGGTGGATTTTAGAACCAAAATGTAATTTAAATCAAATTCTAACTGGTCAAATAACATGTTACATTTATCATGCAGTAGATACACATTTATTTATTGATATTTTTCAACTAATTTTCAAGCCATACAGTTGAAATTATAGACTACTTAACACTTAAGACCAGCACGGTAGAAATAATATAATCCTCTCAAAAGCTGTCAAAATCAAACAATTAACCCTTGTGTGATGTTCATATATTTGTTATTCAGGCAGTGTTGGTGCACTGTAAAAAAATGTGTCCGTTCAACTTAAAATAATTTGTAACCTGGCTGCCTTAAAATGATTAGTTCAGCAAGTGAAGGAATTTAAGTTCTTTCCACTTTTGTTTTAGTTTCTTGAACCCAGTTTTATTAGTTGGGGTGACAAAGACATTGCTTAATCAACAAGTCTTCTTAGTAAGACCAATAAGGAATTTCAAGTTTCACAAACCTAAATCTCAGTGGAAACAACATGAAAAAAAAAAATTAGATCAACGAGTTTTTACAGGTTATGAGTTGTAAAAACATGAAAATATAACTTGCCTGAACTAAGCAACTTGTTGGATAAATTTATAATTTATACTTGGGCAAACACGACTAAAATGTTAGCCCAACAAAGTGTTTTGTTGAATCAACTTATCTTTTTAAGGCAGCCAGGTAACTTTTTTCCTGACTTGTTCATCTTACTTGTAACATTACATTCATTAAAAAAAACAGGACTCTGTAATTTCTTAAAACAACCTAAGCCTCAATTTTCAAAAATTACTACATGAAAATGATTTCTCAACATGTGACAACATTCAAAATACTTTATTCAATTTCAAAACTGACAGTAACTTTTTGTATGAATTTGACTTGGCATCAAAATGCCACCATGAAGAATGGATTATAATGGCAATTGCCATATGTTCAATACTTATCTAGAAGTAAACATTTAAGCTTACAAAACTGTGAGCAGAATAACAGTAAAGTGCTCTCACTATGTAAGAACCGCCCTCCGATGGACTCACCACCCATGGGAGGGGCAATAAGGGTCGGGCCAGTGTGAGCTGGGTGGCGGCCGAACGCAGAGACCTTAGTGGTCCGATCCCCGGCTGCAACGGCTAGCTCTAGGGATGTGGAACGTCACCTCTCTGGTGGGGAGGGAGCCTGAGTTGGTGTGCGAGGTTGAGTGGTTCTGGCTAGATATAGTCGGACTCACCTCAAAACACAGCTTGGGCTCTGGAACCAGTCCTCTCGAGAGGGGCTAGCCTCTCTTCCACTCTGGAGTCGCCGATGGCGAGAGGCATCGGGCTGGGGAGGCAGTACTTGTTGCTCCCCAGCTGGGCGCCTGTACATTGGGGTTTACCCCAGTAGACGAGAGGGTAGCCTCCCTCCGCCTTCGGGTGGGGGGATGGAACCTGACTGTTGTTTGTGCTTATGCACCAAACAGCAGTTCAGAGTATCCACCTTTTTTAGACTCCCTAGAGGGGATGCTGGAGAGTGCCCCTTCTGGGGACTCCCTCGTTCTTCTGGGGGACTTCAGTGCTCACATCGGCAATGACAGTGCGACCTGGAGGGGTGTGATTGGGAGAAATGGCCCCTCTGATCTGAACCCAAGTGGTGCTTTGTTACTGGTCTTCTGTGCTCGTCACAGATTGTCCATAACAAACACCATGTTCAAACATTAGGGTGTCCATATGTGGGAGGAGCTGGGATGGCTGCATCGGAGTTAACCAACTTTGAGTTAGCACCAGGACACCCTTGGCTGCAGTTCGATGATCGACTTTGTAGTTGTGTCATTGGACTTGCAGGCGTATGTCTTGGACACTCGGGTGAAGAGAGGGGAGGAGCTGTCTCACCACCTCGTGGTGAGTCAGCTCTGATGGTGGGGGAGGATTCCCGTCAGACCTGACAGGCCCAAGCGTGTTGTGCGGGTCTGCTGGGAACGTCTGGCAAAGTCTCCCATCAGAAAGAGTTTCAACTCCCGCTTCCAGGCAAAGTTCGACCATGTGGCGGGGGAGGCAGGGGAGCATTGAGTCCGAGTGGGCCTTGTTCCGGGCCTCTATTGTTGAGGCGACTGATTGGAGCTGTGGCCGTAAGGTGGTTGGTGCCTGTCATGGCGGCAACACCCAAACCTGCTGGTGGACACCAGCGGTGAGGGATGCAGTCAAGCTGAAGACGGAGTCCTATCAGAGCCTTTTTGGGGCTCAGTGGGGCTCCGGAGGCAGCTGACAGGTACCGGCTAGCCAAGCAGAATGAGGCTTCGGTGGTCACCAAGGCAAAAACCCGGGCATGGGAGGAGTTCGGTGAGGCCATGGAGAACGACTTCCAGACGGCTCCAAAGAGATTCTGGACCATCACCTGGCATCTCAGGAGGGGAAAGCAGTGTGCTGTCAACACCGTCTATGGTAAGGGATGGTGCGCTGCTGACCTTGACTCGGACGTCGTGGATCAGTGGAACGAATACTTTGTAGATTTACTCAATCCCACCAGCATGTCTTCCAGTGCGGAAGCAGACCTGGGGGACTCTGTGGTGGGCTCTCCTGTCTCTGGAGCTGCGGTTGCCGAGGTGGTTAAAAAGCTCCTTGGTGGCAGGGCTCCAGGGTTGGACGAGATCCGCCCTGGATGTTGTGGGGCTGTCATGGCTGACACGACTCTGTAACATCGCATGGACATCGGGGACAGTACCACTGGATTGGCAGACTGGGGTGGTGGTCCCCCTTTTCAAGAAGGGGACCAGAGGGTGTGCTCCAACAGTCAGGAGCTGTGGGTCATGACCAAAATAACACGATCGCGAGTACAAGCGGCTGAAATGAGTTTCCTTCTCAGGGTGTCTGGACTCTCCCTTAAAAACAGGGTCAGAAGCTCGGTCATCCGGGAGGGGCTCGGAGTAGAGCCGCTGCTCCTTCGCGTTGAGAGGAGCCAGATAAGTTGGCTCAGGCATCTGGTTAGGATGCCTCTTGGACGCCTCCCTGGTGAGGTGTTCCGGGCACGTCCCACCAGAAGGCGGCCCCGGGGAAGACCCATGACATGCTGGAGGGATTATGTCTCACAGCTGGCCTGGGAACGCCCTGGGATCCCCTGGGAAAACCTGGACCAAGAAGCTGGGGAGAGGGAAGACTGGGCTTCCCTGCTCATGCTGCTGCCACCGTGACCCGACTATGGATGAGCCGAAGAACGTGGATGGATAGATGGATGGATGGATGGATGGATGGATGGATGTTTCTGTAGTTCCAAAAAATAAAATAAAGTGAGACATTGTCTTTTTAGTGAATTGCATGCCATCACTTTCAGAACCTGAATTCATATTACAAATAATTAAACTTCTGAAATTTTTTTTTTAACCATGAACTTTAGTGTTCGGATTAAGGACTATTCAGAAATAAGTTACATAAAATAAGCTAGTCTACAATTTGTTTGTTTATGTGTCAGATATAAAAAACTATTATATCCATTTAAGTAAAATAAATTCCCTTTCTAACTTCGTTGTGGTCCACTGTTTTACTTTTCTGTTCTTCTGCCACCTACCCTAGCAAGCAAAAAAAGCCCTTATATGGCCAGGTTTAGCATTAATGTAAGACAATCCACTAGAAGTTAAATAAAGGCTAAATAAAAAAGCTAAAATTTGTTTTTCTTAATTTATTTCTTGCAAATATAGTTTTATGTGCTCACAATCACACATAAATTCACAAATGGCGCACAAATATAAATCCCAAGATTAGAAACATCATGTGTGGTAGTACTGATCGCTAAAATGCTCACCCAAATAACAATGTTTGGCTAAGCTGCTAGAAAATTTTGTTACATGGTTTATTTTGACAACCCTATGTAAAATTTGCCTAGAGTACTTTTTCAACTAAAAATTCAATTAGCTTTTCAATAAAAATTAAAGTTGCAAGCAGCATTGGTCGGGTCCTCGCTTTGTGGCAGGTCCCTCATGCCCGTTTGACCTCCATTTTGAGGGTTTCTTCCCTTATTCCCCCTTTGAACTGCTGTAAGTTAGACTGAGGTGTGTGCCTGCAGTTCTGTCAGGAGCCTCAGACTTTATAATGGATGTGTTTTACACATTCCATGTTCCCGCCTTCAGTGAGTCACATGACCAGCTGCACTGACCTGTCAGTGAGTGACATCACCGCAACAGTTGAAGGAGCAGCAAAGCAACTAAAACTTTTAAAAAAGCACCTTACATATTCAACAATTTTAACCAAATCTCTCTAAAAACATCATCTCCTGATTGTATTTTCTGGTCAGGATTAGAGTCATATAATTTTTAAAGTTGTACCACCTTTGGTTTTTAGTCTAAGGGGCAGCGGCCCCTTTAGGCAGTATATACCAAATACTGCCTAAAGGGGGCATTTTAGTGGGAAGGCCCTCTGAGCAGAGAATCTTTTGGCCATCTTGATCAGTTGTGATAAGGAACCACACCACAAAGCAAAGCTTTGTTTCCCACCCCCAATTTGCAGCTAGGATAAAGTATTATACCCCTTTCCCACTGGCCGAAAAACCTGCTTAAACATGCTAACAATCAGCTCCTGTAGGCAGTGGGAAAGGGTCTACTCAGCGTTGAGACCCGCTGTATTCAATTCTAACTCTAATTGGAAACTAAATATCAGACACATCCAAAAATCCTCAAAAAAGGGTTAAAAAGTAGTTTCTGACAGTGGCATCCCTTACTGCATGTCCAGTCACTCTCATTCTGAGAGAAAGTCGGATGTACATCTTTATTTTCAGCTGGCTCAGGTGCATCCTTGACCTCATCATAGAGAGGGACATTCTGCTTTGTAGCAATATTGTGCAGGACAATACAGGCAAGTATTATATTGCACGCTCCTTGGGGTTCCACTCGCAAGTAGTTAAGGCATGCAAAGCGCCTCTTCAGAACTCCATTTAAACACTCGATAGCACACCTTGAGATCCTTCTCCTGAAAGCAAAGCTTGGTCATTCCACAGAAGAAGAAGGCTGAATGTCTGTGTTGTTTTTTTTAATGTTTAAAGGTTGAAATTTTAAGTTTGAATTTTAAGTACATGTTATGTATATTTCCTTTTTTTTTTTTTTTTTTTGAAGTTTTTGTGGGAAAGATAGGGTCTGGCTGGTCAAAAGATATTGAAAATGGGTTATTTCTACTTTCTGTGTTTTGTTTTTGTTTCTTAAAATAAATACACTTTGAGTGACCCCATGCAGGCTATTCTACCAGTGTTTTTGCACACCTAGCAGCCTTCAGAGTTATATGTAGTCTAATTTGAGCACTCATTATCCAGATTTGGTAATCTTGAAAAGTTTGGATATGGATCAGACTGATCTGATCCAACTTTGCTTTGAAAACTGGGATAAAAGTTAGATGGATTACTTGATCCTGGATAGCAAATAAGGGGATTTCAAAATCCATATAATTTTGATCCATATCACATTTTTAGAACAACTGGGCCCTGGATTTCTTCTCTTGTGAACAGCACCAGTAGCTGCCAGAGATGGCTGATTCCCAAGGCACCCTGAGAATGTAATGTCCTACCCCTGCTGCATCAGTTTTTCAAGCTATTTGCCTCAGTTCAGTAAATCTAGACTGTAGAAAGAATGCAAAGGTGTTAAAAAAGGGCTAAACTGTCCAATTACCAGGCAGTAAACAGGCAAACAAATCAGATCACAGGCCCACGTAGGCAGCTTAAAGAGCCCATATCATGCTTTTTTGATTTCATATGCTCCTTAGTATGTAAAACATTCCTGTCTGCATGACAGAGTATGTCTACGCACAAGACAAGATGGCAGTGCTATCAGGACTTCTCCCTTAACCCCTCTTTATGGAACCAGTACATGCCTAAAACCATTTGTTCTCCTATCCCTCTGAATAGAACTGTAGTGCGATGTCCTATCATTGACTTGTCAGCAGTTCAAGCCCATTGGCTTGGGGTACGTCATCCAGTGCAGAACAGAGACAATAGACTGAATTCAGAGTTGCTGACAACAAGTGCTGTACAGTGCTGAACTGATTAACACAGAGTAGATTAGCAAAACCAATCAGAGTGGACGGAGTCTACATCTGTAAGGAGGCCTTAAAAATAACAGGAGCTCCAACAAAGTATCTCCAAAAGACAGAGCATAAAGCTGGATCAAGGATTTGAAAACTAAAAGGTTTTGTGAACATTAGTGACTGTGAAAATACTCTGCCAGTCAAAATGAAAATATAAAATACAGTTGAGGAAAAATATGGCCTCTTTAAAGTGACAGAGGCTCAAGCAGAGCATCACAGACAGAATGAGAGTAAAGGCAGGTCAGGGATTCTAATTTGATAACTGTTTTTTTTTTTTTTTAAACATTTGCAACTATGAATTTACTCGAACAGTCATTATAAAATTATAAAAATAAATTCCAAGCAAAGGCAAAATATGAGCAATTTAAAACAGCAGTGTTGCATGATTGGTGTCAAAACCTTAAAAGCACATTTAGGATCTTAACTCAGGTTTATACTCTGTTGTGGTGACTGCTAGCATATGTTCACAATCACTAAAATTCAAACAACCATCTATTTTCTATGTAGTAAGTTCCCCTGATCCACTTGTATTCTCAATCTAAGACAATCGGTCAGAGCTCCTGCCATTTTAAGGCCCCCTCCCCTACGTGGGTTGTGGTATCTTGACCACTCGTGATGTGCAGAAGATTGAAGGAGACTTCGTGACACTGGCTTGTTTCAGAATAATGGGTTTATTACAAAAAGCAACAACAGAATAATACAGGCACTGCAGGATACCTGGGAGAGACTGCCGATGATGTCTTTCTCCCAGATTTCAGTTTGACCACAGCTTATGTAGGATCAGGAGTTGTGTACACAGCTTCTCCTAACATCTGGACAGCAGTAGAACTAGCCTTTGGCCGTGCAAATTAAAGGCACCAACTGTCACTTGTACCTATTACTTAACAAAGGTTAACAGGTCATCTGCATTCTTGGTGCAAAGGGTCATCTTCAGTCCTCCCATGAACTCATCCCTAGGGACGCATACCTTTGCCTTTCATGGATTCACATCAGATACTTCAGGGTCCAGTCAACTCTGATTGGTTTACTGGTCTACTCTGTGGGAATTAGTCAGTTCTGCACCGCTCAACATCATGTTGTCAATGACTCTGCATTCATTCTACCGTTTCTATTCTTCATCGGGCTTGCTACTCCAAGCCAGTGGGTTTAAACTGCTGATAAAAATAATGGTTAAATGTCTAACTCTTAGGTCTATTAAAGTGGGCTAGGTTAACAAGCTGTTTTAGGCAGCCACTGGAACTGTAGAGGGGGGGAATGGGTGAAGTCCTGATGCTGCAGACTTTGTCTTGTGCACAAATGTATGCTATTACATGGAGGAGACATTTAAAACAAACCAATGGGCACTTAAAACTAAAAAGAAAAACTAGTATGGGTTCTTTGAAAAGTTAGCTGCAATAGCCATTTAAAATGTAGCACCATGGCTCATCCAATAGTAAAAATGGATGAACTTTGAAGACAGTACATTAAGAGCATGCACTGATCAGTGCTCATTTTTGGATCAATGTGTTCTAATAAAAGTGGGGATTTGTCTTCTTCCTTAGATGGAGACACTCCCTGTACCAGGTCTTTGTTTAGCCCGGAGACTGGTTCAGTGGAAGGAACATCTCTAGGGCATTTTTTTGCAACCCACAGTAAACATTAAAGCACGATGTTCACCTGCTGAAGCCACAAGCACTTACTGAGAGGGGTGTGGTGAGACAAAGCTCAGGGCTGAAACTTTAGGTTTATGGGAATTCCAAATCCAATGTCTGGGTGGATTTTCCAAAAAAATGTAAAAATATGTTATAGGTACATCTGGGACCAGTCTACATTTGTTGAAAAGGACCAAACATGTTGGTTAAGTTAAGTTCCCTAGGCTGGGGTTATTCAAACAGTTGCGCAGAATGTAATCACAGCTCCTAATGTTTCCTCAAACCAATGCTTGGCAGCAATGGTCTTTTAGTTTCCCCCATCCTCTTGTCTCTTTTATCTCTTCCTCTTTTTTTTATTTTTTATTTTTTTTACATTTTTGCTTGCAAAAGCTGAGTACTAATGAAGACACAAGCAAGGGAAATGAGGAGTTGTGTTGGCATGATGTCAAGCCACCCTTGAGTAGAATGGGGGAGACAGATGAGGAGGAGGAGGGAGGGGAGACTGCGGTCTCTTGGTCTCCTGCAGTTCTCTCTTTTGGCCCTTAGATGTCCCCCTGCACCACTGCAGTATAGATAATCCAGGAACAGATGCAGAAACTGCTCTGCACAGGGGATGTTTGTGAGAGTGAAAGAAGGAGAAACTGAGAGAGAGAGAGAGAGCGCGAGAGAGAGAGAGAGAGAGAGCGAGAGAGAGAGAGAGAGAGAGAGGGCAGGAGTGACATCCAGATAGACTCTCTTTCTGTAGCAACACTGCAGCCAAATGCCCTTGTTCCTCCTTTGACCAATGATGTAAGAGTTAGTCAGTAAAGGTTTTTCAGGACCAGAGTTTTACTCATCATAGCTCATAAGATATAAAAAAATGTATTAATAATAAAAAAACATTGTAAAACATGTATAAGTTTGGTTGAAATTTGGTTGTTTCAGTTGCTCTCATACACAGTATATAGCAGTAGGAATTTTAAGATAAGGACATTAAAATATGTAGGTAAAGTAAAGTGTGATAGAAATTAAAGAAATAAAATAATTGCAGAGCCCAAAATCTTTAAGAAATAACAGTTATCATAATAATGAAGGAAGAAACGGTTTAAAAAGTGAAGAATTAACACTATTAATAATAAATACAACATTAATATAATTATGCTACACAGTATTGACATGAAGGATATTGCACTGGGTATTGTAATTAAAGAGTTAAGGAGATTATAAGAGGTACATATCTGTATATTGGAAGTAAATCCGAGCATATGAGTATAATAAAGTTTAAAAACCTGTAAATTGAGAGCATAAATGAGCAAACACAGAAATGAAAATAGTAAAATAATGCTGATTTCAGGACCTGTTAGAGTAAATGATAATTACAGGGAGGAGTATGTGAGTTAGCCACAGGCCAAAAATGACTTCCTGTGCTGCTTTGTGGTGCATCGTGGGGAAATAAATCTCACACTGAATGTGCTCCTGTGTGTATCCAAGATGTCCGGCAGCTTAGACAGCATCCTCCCTCAGGGAGTCCAGCTGCACTCCCACAATACCACTGGCCTTGCAGAGCAGTTTGTTTAGTCTTGTTGGTGTCTGCTACCCACCTGGGCGTCTGTGGCGCAGTTGCAAATGGGTAGATGTGACCTGCGGTGTAAAGCTGCTTTGAGTAGTCAAAGACTACAAAAGCGCAATATAAGCTCAAGTCCATTTTACCCTAAGCCTACTGCCACCGCACACGACAGCATACAGGATAGCACAGGCCACCACAGACTCATAAAACATCCTCAGCATTGTCCTGCAGATGTTAAAGGACCTCAACCTCCTCAGGATGTAAAGCTGACTCAGGACCTTCTTGTAGACAGCCACAGCGTTTTTGGGCCTAGACAAAAAAAAAAAAAAAAAAAATCTTACAGGAGACACTGAACCATCCCATTTCTTCAGGACCTGTGGATTGTAACTTCAACCTACCCAGCCAACATGTCCCCCTGGGCCCCATGTGGGGTAAATGCAGGCTTCCTGGGTACCAAGTGGGCATGGGCTAGAAATGGGCAAAGGTACTGGGTTCCATGTAAGTTCCATCTGGGCTATGTGGGCATGGGCTTGAGCTGGTCATCCACGTCTGGGTTTCATATGGGCTATATATGGGCTAAGTGGGTATGGCTTAAGACCGGCCATCCATGTCTGGGCTTCATATGGGCTAAATGGACATGGGGTAGAACTGGTCACCAATGTCTGGGTCTTATATGGGCTAAGTGGGCATGGGTAAAAGAACTGGCCGCCCATGTCTGGGTCCTGTATAGGCTATGTGTGGGCTAATCGGGCATGGGTTAGAGCTGGTCACCCATGTCTGGGCCACATATTGGCTAAGTGGGCATGGATTGGAACTGGTAACACAAAGGTGGGTTACATATGGGTTATACATTGGCAAAGCAGGCATGGGTTAGAACTAGCCAACCATTTCTCTGTCTTGTATGTGTTATGTGTTGGCTAAGTGGACATGGATTAGCACTGGTCACCCATGTCTGGGTCTCATATGGGCCATTTATGGGCTAAGTGGGCATGGGTTAGAACTGGTCACACATGTCTGGGTCCTGTATGGGTTATGTATGGGCTAAGTGGCCATGGGTTAGAACTGGTCACCCATGTCTGGGTCTCATTTGGGCTTTAAATGGGCTAAGTGGGCATGGGTTAGAACTGGTCACCCATGTCGAGGTCCTGTATGGGTTATGTGTGGGCTGTGTGGGCTAAGTGGGCACGGGTTAGAGCTGGTAACCAATGTCTGGGCCTCATATGGGCTAAGTGGGCCTCCCCCTCTGAGTTTGAACCCAAACAGCGCTGCATGGACTGCAATATGCTTTGTACTTGACCCAATTTGCATTTCTACTTTTGTTTCAACTAGTCAAGATATACGTCTGTGTAGATTCTCATTCATCCAGGTCATGGTCATCTTGAAGATTCAAAAACAAGGCAACTGGACTGTGTTGAGTTTGTTGGGAAGACGTTTCACTTCTCATCCAAGAAGCTTCTTCAGTTCCAAATGGCTGGTGATGGAAGCAGATATTTATCTTGCTAGAGGAGAAAACAACAACAAAGGAAGGGAGGAGTTGGAGAACGACTCATAGAAACTTATCACAGGGTGATGTAACCCCTGAGAGTCGTTACCCTGAATGGGTCATTATAACTCCCCCTGTCATGTGAGGTGTTGTGGTCACATGTGCCCAGGTGGGAATGTTTGGAGAACTTCCTGGGGAGAGAGCTTAGCACTGCATTGTATGTGGCTGAGAGGTTGTGTCAGAGTCCACCACCTCTGTTAAGAGAAGGTTTCTCCAGTCTGGTGAAGATGGCTTCTTTAACTCCTCTTTCAAACCATCTATCTTCTCTCGCCAAGAAACCTTGGGAGCTAATGACCCATTCAGGGTAACGACTCTCAGGGGTTACATCACCCTGTGATAAGTTTCTATGAGTCGTTCTCCAACTCCTCCCTTCCTTTGTTGTTGTTTTCTCCTCTAGCAAGATAAATATCTGCTTCCATCACCAGCCATTTGGAACTGAAGAAGCTTCTTGGATGAGAAGTGAAACGTCTTCCCAACAAACTCAACACAGTCCAGTTGCCTTGTTTTTGAATCTTCAAGATAGTCAAGATATATTATAACTATGGTAGTCTACTCTACATGCTGGGGCTTGTTCAGCTGAGTCAGTAAGCTTCAGCTTTTACTCAAATTCAATGGAGCTTCTACTGAAGCCAATATTTCTGTGTGCTGCGTTTGATTATTTTTGGTAGGTAAAACTTGCCTAAAACACTGGATAACGTAACCACATGAATGTTGAACAATGCTGCCTGCTGTGTTTGTGTTGAAACGTATTGTGGTGCTCATGAATGTTATTTAATAAGTAGAACTTCAGTCACAATTCTAATGCTAGCAAAATGCTAGTGTTTGCTAATGTTAGTCAAAGAGTCTATTAGTTGGCTAGGCTAGCTCAGTAATCCCTTTTGAGTGATGCCTTTTTATTTCATGCTAACCGAACCATACTCTTATTGTAATTAATTCGAGCTGAGTAGGCCTTTTATGCCAGGGACTCTGTGGGTTCCTTTAGGGGGGTCTAAATTGACCCATTAAAATCTTTTACTCTGACAGTGTACAAATGGAACCAATGGACCTGTCAGGTACACTGTCAGAGTTAAGGGGAGACCTTGAAATTTTAAATTTGAGAAACACTGCTCTAGATGTAGTAAATAGCTAGTTTGCCTTCCAGTGAGTCTTCTCAATATTTATCGCAATATCTCGCAATTTATTTCGCAATATGTATCGCATCGCAACATATCGTAAAACATGCAATCATATCATGACCCAGGTGTCATGATACTGTTGTGCTTTGATGATCAGTGGAAAACTATTCACTGTGTCACTTAATAATATTGGCTATCAGAAATAATTATTTACATTAAGTAATGGGATTAATTTACATTAAATCTACCTCGGGGCACAACCCATAAAGGGAAATGATAGTCAATTTATTAAGTCAGTCTCATAAAGGTTACTGACCGTCAATTTGGAACCATGATTCATAATTAAATTAGTAATAATAGCCAAAGTTACCTAATCAATTGTCAGTCAAATTTGAAGGATTTGGAGTTCTGCAGAGAAGAGGCTGGCAAGATTCACTCTTATGCAACATTTACAGACCAGCAACTGACTTTGTGTTAAAAATCATTTATTGACAAACCAAACATGAAAACATACACTATCTAACCTAACAAAGTCCTATGTACAAGTGTGTGGGGGTGTGTGTGTGGGTGTGGGGGTGGGTGTGTGTGCGTGTGTAACAGACAAAGGCAAGATGGCTGCCTCAGAAGGGTGTCTTAACACTGCATAGCTCAAAGGCATTTACAACCAGGACCACATAGGGGGTGGTGGAGGTTAGGAAAGATTTCTTTGTTTCAGGTTAATGCCTCTACATGAAGTGGTAAAGTTAAAATACGGAGCAGTTAGCCATAGCTTAAAGCTTAAGGCGCATATTCAATGAATCAATGCACTGATTGTGGAAGTTGAACAGTCCTGTGCTTAGCCATGGCTATGCTAAACTATATAAGGCCCAGTTATGTTACCAAGTCCTTTTTGGTGATGCTCTTCAATGTCCAGTACTGCAGGTTTGGTGGTTTCCCAGTGGGTTCCAGGCCGCTGTGTCCCTTCAGCTCCGGGCTCTGAAGACCACTGGTTGCTCATGTGTCCTTTGAGTTAGCAGCTTGATGCTAACTCTGTTGTGTTGTTTCCCTTTGTTTCGACTGGGAACTCCAGTTCCTTAAGCGTCACTTATGTGGTGCTACAGTCTGCGTTGAGCAGGACTGCGGAAGAGGTCTTGAGGTTGTATTCCTGAGAAGAGACTGGAGAGGTTCTGTGTCTCTTTCTACAGGCTGAGAAAGAGCTGAGACAGAGCTGAGAGAGAGAAGCTGTGTCCCCTTCTCTCCATGGTTCAGAAAGAGCAAGACTGCATAGCAGAGCTGGGTCTTATTTTCCTTATCAGAGGGTTCACACCTACGTGTGAAACCTGGGGGGGGGGTTGAGATGGTCAGCCAACTTTGGTTCAGGCTTCTGCAGGGACATGTTCCTTTTAGAGCGCATGGATCCCAACATCCCCCCTTGGCCTCAGGATTGTGCCTGATGTGTGATCCTGAGGGCAGTAAAGTCCATGCATCGCCCATAAAGGGAAAGAGTTCATTTTTCAGTTCATTTGAATTTGTAACATCTGGGCAGTTTATTGACCAACTGGGTATTGGTCAAAACTATCTATCTAAGCTACGCAAGGACAGTTGATCAGATATGTAACAAAATTGAAATGAACTACAAAAATGATATGATGTGTAATAGCTAACCTGTGTTTCTCAGCTTTTGTCAGGGTAAGTGAGAATAGGAAGGTTAGTGTTGTGAATATGCTAATATGAACTCGAGAATATGGTACCTAAGTTACTGGCATTGCTGAAGACTTTCTGTCTAGCTATCACTGAGTTTACTGCTGTTGCTGACAAACTCAAGTTGGCTATTTAACTACCAGGGCAATTAGAAGAATCTGGAGCATCTGTGCCTTAAGTTACTCCTAACTTGTGGCTCCAGGCTGTAACACTGAAAGTCGCTGTAGGGTGAGAAACAGTCAGAGGCACTGTCACTGTCTGAAGGACTATGACTGTGATCTGAACTGAAATCAGGGATGAGGTGTTCATCATCTGATATATAAAGTGGCTGGTCATGTGTCTGGGTCAGAATTTCTGCACATGGCCTCCTACAGCTTCTGTTTTGTGAGTGCCTATCTCTATGCAGTTGGTCGACACGGCGGCTACGCTCAGTGTTCCTCTGTGGCCTTTTACCACCCCCCTCTGGTCTGTTCTGAGGGTTATCTTTTGGGACTGGAGGTCTAATTAACACTTCCTTTGAGGTGGCACTGGCAGGCTCAGTTGTTCTTGCTTTGGACTGGACAACAGTTTCCGAAACTATCTGTGTTCTCTTCTTCATCTCATGCATTGAAGGTTTCTCTTGGTATGCCCAAATTTTAATCTGAGAACGAATGCAGGGATGAAGGTTGTGCAAGAACAATGACTTGAAAGAAGAGTTTTCTTCCAGGCCTGGTGTGTTTCTGCCATGGAAGTATGTATGCCTCAAACGCCAGTCCTAATCTCTGGGAATTTCCTGACAGGAGTGTTAAATTTGGAGGGCTGCATCCATTGCTGTGGCTTCATCAGCAGCAGAAGAGAATTCTTCTATCAATGCCTGATGTTGCTTTTTGTAGTCATCTCTGGCACTAGGGAGGGAGTGATGCTATAAACTTGCAGACAGATTTAGAGCAGGTCTTCCACACAACTTTGTGTTTAACTTTCTCCCTTTGGGTTGCATGGGGCAAGTCAATTGGTCTAATTGGTCAAAATAATTTTCAACATGATGATCACAGTTATCTGGATCAAAATGTTAAATGTCTTTGGCCATAGTGTCAAGCTCTTCAAGGCGCATGCTCTGAAGGGTCTTTTCTGGTGAGGGCCAGGCTAAGCTACCTACACTATGGGCGTGGGCATCATTTGTGACAGCTCTGTCTGTTTGGGAGACATGGTCTGAGCAGCTGTCATGACTCTGGCTGTAGTGTGAAGGAGAAGCTGACCAGTATTTGCATGTGCTAGTCCTCCCTTTGGAGTGACAAGCACGTGTGAAGCTATCATGCATCACTGGCTGAGAAGAGCATGATGCTGCATCTTCTCCTGAGGACAAACTGTGTGTATCCTCAACTTCTGTTTTAGAAAGATGAGAAGGCAGGACACAGTTAACGCTGTCTCTCAGTGGGGGTGTTAACCTTACATTAATGGAGGAGTGTGAATCGGAATAACCAGAATCACTTGGGGCTCTAATTTCGTAGACCAGGCGTAGGCGGGGCGCACCTGCCCTGCGCCGTGCCTGCACCGCGCCAGCGGGGTGTGTCCAGGGCATTTTGCAAGTTTCGTGCACGGCGCAGTCTGGCGCAGGCAGGCGCAGGCAGGCGCACCCACGCCTCCGTCTCTCCTAACGGCGCACGTAGCAGAGATGGAGGAGATAAGACTTGAGTGGGTTTAACACAGCTGAGTGATGTTCACCAATCAAATGAACACCTCTCCTCACCTTTAAATGTGCGAGGTGCAGTGACAATTTCACTTTTGCAGCAACTGGGAGAGCGCAGGGGCCGCCGGGCAGCGCATTGGAGCCTCGATGCACGTCACCGTGTGGACCACCTCGCGGGTGGTCCACACGATGTCATAATAGGAGTACAAAATTAAGTGATAATTACATTTAAACTCAGCAGCAGGCTGATCCATTCATCATGCTTGTGATCCACCTGCATTACTGGGCTGTCATCTCCACATAGCAGCGCCTTAGGTGAAAATATATCTCCTCCTCATCCTCCTTGCAATAATGCAGGCTACTCCATCTTTTAAGATCACGTCACAAATAAAGATTAAAACGGAGAAATATGGGCAATTGCAGGTAAATCCTTAAGACACCGAGTGACTTACATTTATTAAGCAAACGTCTCTCTCTTTTTTCTTTTCTATTTAATTTCATGAGATGAGAGAAGCCGGATACTCTGTATCGGATGATGTGGCTGTTTGTGGTTGGCTGAGAGATTTGAACTCGTTAGTTATGACAAACGTCTCTGACCTGACATCAGATGTGATTAAATAGCGGTTGCTGTGATTGTTTATTGCATTGAAATGTGCCTGACACTCTGGACACCTGCCTGTGAGGTTTTGGTGACGTGTGCGCACTGTGCGCCTGTTAGCCAAATTACCACTGCCCCGCGTGCGCCTCGCCTGCGCCGAGAATAGACCAGGTTGGAGCTGGCGGGCATTCAGCGCACCTTCCGAGCGTTTTTTTTGGCACGAAATTGTCACTGCGCCAAGCTGAATCTGTCGACACCTCCCCCTGGTGCGCCGTCACACCTATCTCGGCGCAGCCGGTCTACCAAACTGCCAAATTGGCTGCACATGGTGGTGCGCCGGACGAAATTACCACTGCCCGGGGTGCGCCATCCTGCGCCACCCTGAGTTGCGCCAGGAAGTTAGAGCCCTTGGTGCTTTGGGGGTGCAGAATGTTCTGACCTAAGCCTTAACAATTCCTCCTTGTGTGAGCAAAGATCTAACCATGTTGAGTGCAGGTCTTCTAAGTAGTGTATGGCTTTCTTGTTAGCAGTCATAACTTCCCAGAGCAGACATGCATTCTGTACTCTAAGGGATTCTACCTCCTCTTCTAAGGCTGCTTTGCTCTGAGGGACAAGGCTGGCTTGCCTGTGGAAGTTAAGGAGCAAGCATGTTAACAATGTGCGTTCGGATGATGCCTGTGCATCAAACCTGTAACCGAGTAGTGAGTCCATCTTCTATCCTTTTACACTCACTGAAGTTCAACTTGCTGGTGAATTCAGAGTAGCCAGGTTTAAGCTTTTGTGCTAAGGTGGAAATAAACTGCTCTACACAGGGGTTCTCCATTGTTGTGACAGAAATGAGGGGTAGGAATTGGTCAGTTGTTGGGTGCAAAGCAACAACAACAATGTGGTTGGCTACAGTGTAGCTTGGGCAAAACTCTGTGCACTAACTGAGATGCAGGGTATGGTTTCTATATGTTGACTCGGGCTGGAACACTTGACAGTGACAGCAAGGTACTTAACTTTTCACAGGGCTAGTATCACACTGTGGCTCTATCTGAGACTCTATTTCTCTCTTAAGCTGAAATGCAAGGCAGTAACAGCCAGGTACAACTCTCTGAGTCACAGGACCAGTGGCACGCTATGGCTGAATAAAACAACAAAACAGGGAGCAATTGAATTAACTGTGAGGTCTAACAGCTTTCATTGAACATGTGGTATTCAAATGCTAATCCAAACCTCTAATAGTTCATGAACAGTTAGACCTACAGAATAGGTCTAACTGGAGTGGAAAGCAGCAGCAGCAGCAAACTTCATGTAACTCTAAAACTAATGTTCCACAGTTGTTTGGTTCTGGTTAAAGTTATGCTAAAGTTAATATTGCACAATTATGAAAAATTACCAACAATACTCTACCTCACACAGGGCACCAATTATGTTGTGTGCTAGTAGGGGCAATTTGGCTATTAGTGATTCATATTAATAATGATATAAAATTAATAATTAACTAACAAAAGCAAAACATTAATTACTAACTACAAAAACTAATTAACGTGTAATAACCACAACACCAGTGAGAGCAATGACTGCAGCAGCAGCAACCAACAGTATCACCAGAAATGGCCAATAACAAATCACAGCAGCAGCAATAAAAGCATTCACCAATGAGGGTAATAAAAAGGTCCGCTCTGAGTGTTAGTGGTGCGCTGAGTCCGCTGCTGCACGCTGGGCCCATTGTGCGCTCCTGCTGCACTCTGGGTCCGCGGTGAACTCCTCAGCTGGGTTCAGGCGGTCCGCTTCACGTCTTTCTGACGGTGGTGAGGTAATGGTTTTTCTGGTGGCAGCAGAGGAAACTCATAGACAGAGGACTAGATGCTTTGTTAGGCCTCTAACAAAGTTGGCGCACTCGTCCTCACAGACGCGTGATCAGTTGATTTTACAGCGATCTGTGTCGGGTCCAAAGGAAGATGAAAAGGGGAAAAAAACAAAACAAAACAAACAGCAGTCTGTGTGCTCGTCCTGTGAGTTGAGGACTGTGACCAAGGTTTAAGATGTAAAGAAGAGAAAAAGAGAACCAAACGTTTGGTGTCTGCTCCCTTTTGGCGGCTGGGTCACGGAGAAAGCCTGCAAGAGCTCTCTACTGTGTGAAGGCACCAGGGAAAAAGCCCCTTGGATGGGCTGCATTGATCCTTTATCGCCTGAATGACGTCATCGGGATCCCAGCAGGGTTTACCTGGTTCGGACCAATGTCCATGCAGAGTTTTGATTTAAACTGAAAGTCACTCCTAGGTGGGGAAGCTGGGGGGTCGTGGCGCCCTTTCCTAACTGTCATCAAAACTCAAGGCCGGGGGCCTCGTGTACAAAGGGTGCGTACACACAAAAACGTGGCGTACGCTCTTTTTCACGGCAAAGTTCAAATGTATCAAGAGTGAAATGACCGTGGAAATGTGCGGTGCCTCACGACAACTTCATGGCTGGCGTACGCACGTTTCTACAGCATTTGTTCCTGTGGCGACACTTAGAGGTGATGCTGGGAAACTGTTATAATAAATAAATGTGGAAACAATCAGTCCTCAGACTGAGAGATGTGCACATCAGAGACATGTGAACAACTAACACACCCACGTGTCTGCAGTAACATGAGTGGATGTAAAAGCACGCGCAAAGAGGTACAAAAATACAGTTAAACACAATGGCTGCTTTAGCATTATGAGAAGACACTGTAAATGGTGCAATACGAAGAGAGCGTGTGTTCAGAGATAGAAAAGATTCACTGGCACATGATGACGACTGGATCATCAGCCGCTTTAGGTTCCCAGGGCGATCCACCTGAAACTGTGTGCAGAGCCGCGGCCGGCATTCAACATTAAAGCACAATTTGCAGCACGAGTTTTCCTAATGTGATCACAGCTGTGGACTGCACACACATTGCTATGAAAGCGCCATCACATGATGAATTTGTGTATGTCAACAAGACACATTTTAATTTGATCAATATACAGATTATGTGATGCTCAGACGTAGTTAACTGACAATGTGGTGAGGTAGCCTGGTTCAACGCACGATTCATACATTCTGAGTAACAGCGTGAGTGGGAACAGACTACAAGCTGGCACTGCGCATGATAGGGGCTTCTTGGTCAGTAAATTTTTTTGTGTAATTGTCCTAAAAAAATCCCCGCGATGCACATTGAGCATGTGCGCCCCCAATTCTATCCCATCTTCACAGCATCATTAATAATAAGTGGTTGAAGTTAGTGACTTGCTGTTTTTTTGCTGATAAAACTACAGCTTAAGATCTTTTTAACAAGCCCCTGATTGTCTCTGTGTGTAGTGTAGTCATCTTAATAATCCTGTGCATAAAAGTGTGAAATGTTTTAATCAGCCTCACCTTTTCCCCGACGCACTTCTGTGCTGATTTGCAACAACAGTGTTTGATCCATGTTAGCAGTGTATAAAATTAACGAATGGAAACTGTAAGTCAAGTTTACTGTGATATCCTCTTTGATATCCTGGCATGTTAAAATTTTAATTCAGAAGATTTCAAACCAAATAATACCATACATACAGCATTTACGCATGAACCTCTATCCAGGGGGTCGGCAATAAGTTTGGCCTCGGGCCAGATTTTTCAGAGTCACTTTATGTCAGGCCAGAACATAATCAGGGTTAATGTATAGAGATTATAATCGTCAGTTAATGCAGAAACGTGGGAGTGATGAGAGAAAGTGAGAGATCGACCCTGACTCTCCATTCCGCACAGAATAAGAGACAAAAAACATGAATCATACTTCTTTACGCTGTTTGTATTATAATATCTGATAAATTTTGTTTATTAACACTGCACCAACAGCTTTAATGGGATTTATCAGGCAGAAATAACAGTTTTCAGGACAAGGAAAGTCAAATAGTCTTATCCATTTATTGGAATATTCATGCTGAAACAACTTTTAACGACTCTCCATAAAAATCAGACAAATAATTCACAGCCAACGGTCATACAGACGTGTTCCTGAGCTTTTATAATTAACAGATCACTGATGATCCGTGCGCATTCAGCACTACATTATGTTTCTGTGAGACAGCGTAAGTCAGTGAACAGTCTGCTCCTGTCTGATCTGCTCTCAGATAAACTAACAAACATCAGAACAGATGATTAAACAAAGTTTTTGTCTCTTTTTTCACCTGCTGTGTGGCTCACTCCGTGCGTTATGGCTCTGTGACGTCTTACTTCTCTTCTGCGGCGATCTCTCATTGGGAAAGAGCGGCCGCCTTTAGGTACATAAGAAATAAATAGCCCTGGGGCCACTATCATATGGCTGTGAGCAGCTACTGTATGAACACATTTGTTGTGTTCATACAGTAGCTGCTCACTCACCCCTCTTATGTTAGTTGCTCATGCCGGAGGACAGCGTGCCAAAGAGCACGTTTTTACCCACCTCCACTTCAGCGAGTAGTGCCTCAAATGCGCTTTTCATGAAATTCTTTTTTTTAAACCATCTCACTCATTCTTTTTTTTTAGTTTTCTGATCATGCAGAGAGGGGAATCTCAGACACAGGGCACATTTAAATATGATTTGCGTAAGTAAATAGGGGCGTGGACAGGGAGGGGTCGGGTACTCCAACATGTGCGCTAAATTCCACGCTGATTGGGATGTAAAAAGGAATTGTGTTTGGATTCATGCGTGTGCACAGATTCATACATCTGGATATTTTTGTGCGTACAGGGTTTTCTGGATTCGATCGTACGCCATGTTATAGTAGGAAATTCACGCAAGTCTTTGTACATGAGGCCCCAGGCTTTTAAAGTTACATGTAGGCCTCTCCTTTGTTCTTAGGCCCACATGGAATATAGATCCCAACGATACGTATTGTGTGGTTCTTGCCAATACTTATCCCGACCAAATGGACCCCAATACCATAATATGGGTGAGCAAATTTGGCTTCATTTGTGCACTCTAGTTAGTTATGGCGGTCCTTTAAATTAAAAAACGTGTGTGTGTGTGTGAAGATGTCCAGTCCACAAATGACAGGCTGCGTTCTCTGATTGTACAGTATGTATGTAACCATGAGAGTGTACAAATGGAACCAAATGGCTCCATTTTGTTCCATGTATGTTAGTCTGTGAAATTATAGATATGCTCAATCAAAATCAAGCTAAAATGTGTTCTCTATGTGTGTGTGACCCAAGACAACATTTAACTTGTGCTCCTATTTTACTATACTGTTAAGTTATGTTTCTGTTTTTTTTAGTTTTTTTCATCCTGGTTAAATTTAAATTTGCTAAAATTTAGGCACTTTTTACATCTTACTTTATTGCTTTTACAGTAGGGTTAATACTGCTAAAGTCTGCCATTTAAATTCCTTCAGGATCAACTTGAAACCTGTGTTGGCAAAGTGCCTGGATGTTACCCACTTGGGCTGCTAGAAGTGGGATCTACGTTGGTCTCAAAGTGCCCAGTTGGACTCCACTTAAGGCCCATTCAGATCCCACTTAAAGACCACATGGGCAAACACAGGTGATGCTTACATGGGTGTGACATACAATTAGACATTTGAACCCCACCTTAGACCCAGTCAGAAACCCACTTAAAGGGATCGTTCAGTTTTTTTAACTGGGGTTGTATGAGCCCCATATGGCCACTAAGTACATTAGATGCAGCAGAACGTTCTCTCCTCTCCCTCAGTAAGCCACAGTTTGTAAGAGTCTGTTACGCAGAACTAGCCGCAAACAGGGAAGTAATGTACCAAGTCCAAAGGGTATTTTCTCCGCCTACAAGAACTCCCATCAAAAAAGAATACCACTGTTTAAGAGTACGCTAGCTATAAATGTTTTAAAGTGCATTAACTTTTTGGAAATATAAAGTTTATCTGGAACTAACTGACTCACATCATGTATTCCTCTGCGCAGCGCTGACGCGAGCCACTGAATCACTCCGCCTCCCTCTCAGCTGTTGTAAACATAACAGGCTAGCAACCTCAGACACTGGTTGATAGCAGATTGTTATTTGACACATATGTCTGAGATGGGGTTTTTGTGTTGCTTCCCTGGATGCAGAAACAGATGTGCATCATGGAGCACTCATAGCTTTCACTGTATTCCTCTGCCTAACAAGGGCATGCGGCAACATCATATACAGCAAATGCCTGCATCTCTCGTTACCTGTTACCTGACAGATTGTGTGTACATATCTATATATCTTTACACAATTTATATAAAGTCATGTCAAAAACTAAATATATTCTTGCATTTAGGAGATTGCGTATTTATATTATTACGCCAGAAACAGCTAAGATTGTGGTAATGGTAAATGGACTTGAGCTTATATAGCGCTTTTCTAGTCTTTTGACTACTCAAAGCTGCTTTACACTGCTTTACACCACAGATCACACTTACCCATTCACACGCATTCGCTCTCACATTCACTCACTGATGGTTCTGAGTTTCTATGTTAGTTGTCCATCAGTATCACTAACACATTCACGCTCTTTCATGCCCATTTACACACCACTGATGCAGCAGTGGGAGC
The DNA here is from genome assembly GCA_037902135.1 of Cetoscarus ocellatus. Taxonomy (NCBI): domain Eukaryota; kingdom Metazoa; phylum Chordata; class Actinopteri; order Labriformes; family Labridae; genus Cetoscarus; species Cetoscarus ocellatus. The sequence goes on from JBAMNC010001672.1 coordinate 52,561, forward strand.
AACTAGGGGTTAAGTGTCTTGCTCAAGGACACATCGTCGTGTGTCGCCCGGAGCTGGGCTCAAACCTGCAACCTCCTGATTACTGACCAAGTGCACTATCCAACTGTGCCACCGATGCCCCATTGTGTTGCAGCAAAGGTTAGAGGCTAATACACACATACGTGCGTGTGAGAGAGAGAGAGAGAGACAAACACACAAGTAGTCCGCAATGTTATGGTAAACAGCCTCCTCTACTCTGCTCATTTGTTTCTGACAGATCGTTGTTACTTACTTTGAGGATAAACTGTCATTAGGTCCTTCAGGTTTGGGACCTTTTTTTCCGGTTTATCTTTGGGAAATTGAAGAATGTCCGGAAAACTCGAGGATTCAGAAGAGCAGGAAAAGCTGTTTGATGAGTGATACAGACGGTGTGAGAGTCAGCAGTGTCCTCTGACTCGGACAGATCCTGAAGTTGGTCTGTAACCAAGGTCCACTCGTGGCAGCAGTAGCACTCGGGGTCCGTGGGCATTGAGTCGCAGTTCAAACACTCGCACTACTGTGTACTTCTGACTCTTTCTTGACCTCCAGTTTCCACCGATGTTTCCTCTGTATTTCTTTTGGCCTATTCAGTTTTCATCTGCAGCAGCTCTTCTTCTGTGAACTCCAGTTCATACAGATATCCTCTTGGCTCCAAAGTGAATGGAACTTCATCGTCGCTGTCATAATCACTCCTTTTTAAATTTCCTACATTGTCTCTTCCTCACATCGCTAAGAGTCAGGGCTTTGGTGGAGGGCTTTGGAGGGCTTTGGTGGGATAGAAGTTGGGATTATGGGTAAGGCAAAAATATTGTTCTACTAATGAAGACACTCACAGTCAGCCGAGTCCTCACCATGAAATGAACGCCTCTCCTTGCCTTTGAATGAGCTGCGGGCGAGGCGCAGTGACAGTTTCACCTCATCATGTAGCTCCAGGCAGCCAAACTTCTCCCAGGAGGAAACTGATGTGCTGGTCTAAGAGGTCCAAGCGCACAGTACCAAAAGATGTGCTAATGCGAACAGACCTCCACGGGCTGATGATGCAAAAAAAGCCTGGGAGGAAGTTACTAATATTGTCAATGAAGTTTGCCCACATATTCTGAGAACCGCTGCCCAATGTAAAAAATGGTTCAATGAAGTAAGGAGAAGGGGCAAATAAAAGCTGTCAGATCAAAGAAGGCACACGGTGGCCACGGGGGGCGGCCCCTCCACCAGCTTCACTTTGAGCTCAGTGGAGGAGATCACGTCCTCCACACTCTCCGTGATAAGTATTGAGGGCTTAGGTGGGATAGAAGTTGGGATTACGGGTAAGGCAAAAATATTGTTCTACTAATGAAGACACTCACATTTAGTAACATATATTTAAACCCCGCATAATAAAGATGAGTGGTGTGGACGGATCACAACATGAATCAGAACCACCTGTGCTGAAATGACGCATTTTCATTGTTTGCATGTGAAATTAACATGTTTTACCCGATTGAATCATGATCTTTTTGGCATATAACTCCTGATGACACAAAGCCAAAGATGTAAATATATTTGATTAACTGTTTATTAGCAACATAACCAGCTTCATTTCCAGCTGCCTGTCGGGTGTTGATGGAAAAATTTATGCGCATTTGCATGTTGGACTAGACTAGAGGACACTGCCGAACCAACAGTGGTCTGACTGTTCCCCGCCACCATGGACACGGTGTGCTGGAAAGACCCGGTGGCCAAGAAGGTCAGACTGCTGTCACTTTTACAGCAACTGGGAGAGCGCAGGGGCCACATGGTGCTGCGCATCGGAGGCCACCATGCGCATCACCGTGTGGACCACCTCGCGGGACAGCTGTAATCTATTCCTGTGTCAGGAACAGGAGTACAAAATTAAGTGATAATTACATGTAAACACAGTAGGAGGCTAATCCATTCATTATGCTTGTGATCCACCTGCATTCCTGGTCTGTCATCGCCAAATAGCAGAACCTTTGGCAAAATACTCTCTCCCGGTACCTCCTCCTCATCCTCCCTGCAATAATGTACTCCATCTTCTTAGATCACGTTAAGAATAAAGATTAAAACAGAGGAATATGGGCAATCACAGGTAAATCCTTAAGACACCGAGTGACTTAGATTTATTAAGCAAACGTCTCTCTCTTTTTTCTCTCTCTTTTCTTTTGAATTTCATGAGATGAGAGAAGCCGGACATATACTCCGTATCGGATGATGTGGCTGTTTGTGGTTGGCTTGAGAGATGTGAACTCGTTAGTTTGCGTCACCCTCCAGCTGCCGCCAGGTTGAGTTTCCATTATGACAAACGTCCTTAATCTGACATCAGATGTGACGGGACAATTAATACAGATACAAATGTATATGCTGGTTCAGACGGTTACATTAAATAATGGTTGCTGTGATTGATTATTGCATTGAAATGTGCCTGACACTCTGGAAAACCTGCCTGTGAGGTTTTGGTGACGTGTTTGCACTGTGCGCCTGTCAGCCAAATTACCACTGCACCGGGCGCGCTTCACCTGCGCCGAGAATAGACCAGGTTGGAGCTGGCGAGCTTTCAGCGCGCCTTCCAGGCAGTGTTTTGGCTGGACATTGTCAGTGCGCCAAGCTGAATCTGTCGACACCTCCCCCTGTTGCACTGCCACACCCATCTCGGCACAGCCGGTCTACCAAATGTGCCAAATTGGCTGCGCACAGTGGTGCGCCAGACAACATCGGCACTGCACGGGGTGAGCCCATTGTCACTGTGCCAAGCTGAATCTGTCGACACCTCCCCGTGGTGCCGCCACACCCATCTTGGTGCAGCCAGTCTACCAAAGGGCTGCGCAGGGTGATACGCTGGATGAAACTACCACTGTGCTGGGTGCGCCACCCTGCGCTACCCAGCGCTGCGGCAGGAAATTAGGGCCCATCGTCTCCACATAAAATTGCTCATTTGGAACCCACCTAAGACACAGGCAAAAACCCACGTAAGCCCATATAGGCAAACACATGTGGGCCCCTGGTGGAACCCAGGAGCAAAAACAGATGGAACCCTAAATGGGTAAACACAAGTGTGGTCGACATGGGTCACATATAGTTCCCGCAGCTTGAACCCACTTAAGGCCCATTCGAATCCCCGTTCAAGCCCATATAGGCAAACTCAGGTGGTACACGACTGGTCCCCACATAAAAGTGTCCATTTGGAACCCACCTAAGACCCAGTCAAAAACCCACGTAAGCCCACATGGAGCAAAACCAGATGGAACCCTAAATGGGCGGACACAAGTATAGCCTACATGGGTCACATATAGTTCGCCCGGATGGAACCCACTTAAGGCCCATCCAGATCCAGTTCAAGCCCACGTAGCCAAACACAGGTGGTACACACATGGTTTCCACATAAAATTGCCCTTCTGAAACCCACTTAAGACCCAGTCCAATACCCAAACAAGCTCATATGGGCTAACACAGGTGGGCCCCAGGTGGAACCCAGGAGCAAAACCAGATGGAACCCTAAATTGGCGGACACAAGAGTAGCTGACATGGGTCGCAAATAGTGTGCCCAGCTGGAACCCACTTAAGGCCCATTCAAATCCCAGTTCAAGCCCATACAGGCAAACACAGGTGGCACACACATGGTCCCCACATAAAATTGCCCATTTGGAACCCACCTAAGACCCAGGCAAAAACCCATGCAAGCCCATATAGGCTAACACAGGTGGGCCCCTGGAGTAACCCAGGAGCAAAACCAGATGGAACCCTAAATGGGCGGACACAAGTGTGGCCTACATGGGTCACATATAGTTCCCGCAGCTGGAACCCACTTAAGGCCCATTAAGATCTCAGTTCAAGCCCACATAACCAAACACAGGTGGTACAGACAAGGTTTCCACATAAAATTGCCCATCTGGAACCCACCTAAGACTAGGCCCGATAGCCACACAAGCTCATATGGGCTAACACAGGTGGGCACCTGGTGGAACCCAGGAGCAAAACCAGATGGAAACCTAAATTGGCGGACACAAGAGTAGCTGACATGGGTCGCAAATAGTGTGCCCAGCTGGAACCCACTTAAGGCCCATTCAAATCCCAGTTCAAGCCCATACAGGCAAACACAGGTGGCACACACATGGTCCCCACATAAAATTGCCCATTTGGAACCCACCTAGGACCCAGGCAAAAACCCACGCAAGCCCATATAGGCTAACACAGGTGGACCCCTGGAGGAACCCAGGAGCAAAACCAGATGGAACCCATGCCCATATGCCCATGTTAAAACCCATATGGGGCCCAGATGGAAATGTTGGCGGGGTGCTGTTTGGTAAAGTGCCCCCTCCCTAACATTTGAGCCACAGTTCATGTAAATGACCAAAATGCGGTGGACCTTGAGGTGATCTCTGCTCTTGGCATCTCCAGATCTGACAATCAAACGTCATTGCAAGCGGTGTAGTTGACCCAGGAGAAGGGGGAAACGAGCCGGGAAAAGGGTCAAGTTAAGAAGGCTTGGACCCAAGTCTATTCCACTACCCAGCCTACTCCTGGTATATGTCTGGTCGCAAGACAATAAAATGTTGTGGGCGGACAGAACAAAAGACTTCAGTAAGATCAGTAAGTCAGATAAGATTTATTTATGATGCTTGGTGCACAGGTGCAGTCAGACTGGATGGAAGATGTTCACCTGATGTCAAGTTTTTACTGCTGACATGTTGACCATATTACCTGCCCAGCAAGTTCACCAGTGTGTTTGTTGCTGATGTTTACATTCCACTGGATGCAATTAAAAATATGCACTCCAGGAGTTGTTTGAGGCCATCAACAGTCAATGGCAAAAAAGTCAGATGCTCTTATTTTTGTTTCTGGGGATTTTAATCAAATGGACCTCAGAACTGTTTTGCCTAGATTCTACCAGCATGTCTACATCACCAGAGGAAACAACACACTGGATCATGTCTACACCAATGTTCCTGGCAGCAATTGAGTTCTCCCTTGTCCTCAGGAAGTCATCTAGGTGTAACTTCAGTACACCTAGATGACACTGTATCTGGGGAAGTGTCAATTTTCTCTTTCCCCAACATGTTAATCAGGAGGGGTGGGAGCCTTTGTGGCCTCTTTGACAGGCCTGGGATGCAGTGCTGAATGACGGTGTTCACTGCCACATTCAATGCATTGGATACTCTCTTCACAGTTCCTTGCTAGATGTGTTGTTGATGCTTCATGCTTGAAAGAGATACCGTTTTGTTTCAGAAAGGATTTCCTGTCATCAAGAGACTTTTCTCTAAACACACGACATTTGTATAGAGGGAGTGGCTTCTTATGGATGGGGCAGAGCTTGCTGGATCGGTCTTTGTCTTAAGTATATCACTGGTTGAGGAGACATCTTGCGAAACCTCTGTCTTGTGGACTGAGATGGGTGCTCTATTAGTGGTCTTGAAAGCATGTCTTTCTGACTTAGTGTTGTCAGCGCTAGGTAAAACGAAACTCGGGTCGTTACGCATCTTTGCTTGCTGACAGATAAAGTCGACGAGAAGACAGAAGGGGGGGAAAGCAACCTTGTGCTGCTCTTTGTATGTATAACCCAGTGACATCCATTTCTCTTGCAAGCTAAACGGTAACTTTTGCACAATGCCACTAATACCTCGAGCCGTGTCCAGATATGCTAAGCCTGAAAGAGCTCCTTCTAATTTTGCTGCTTGGAGTTCCATTAGTAAGTCCCCTAGTTGCCGAAGCTTCTTGTAGTCTTTAATGGGAACCTTCGGGAAACTGCCAACTCTCTCTAGTAGCAAGTTTTCGATGCCTTCAGGAGCTCCATAGCATTCATTAAGACGTTCCCAAATCATCTGAAGGCCTTTCACAGGATTGTTTACATTCACAGCCCTTATGCGTTTCACTTGTGTTGCTGACTCTGGACCTAACCACTTAACTAAGAGATCCATCTCTTCATTTGCTGTCAGGTTGAGATCCGTGGTAGCATTTAAGAATGATGCTTTCCATGTTCTGTAATTTTCAAGGCCCTCATCAAACTGTAGTAGACCTGTAGTGACTAGTTCACGTCGAGCCATAAATTTGACAAAGTCTGACATGTTCTGCTGCTTGCCACTGTTTGCTTGTATGGCGGTAAGCATAAGAGGGCTGTACATGTAGATTTTTGTTATCATGTTGATAAGTGTGGCACTGGACAGCCGACGGCTGTGAATCCACGTACTGATGCATGTGAGAAGGTAGATAACTGTGACCACTTGGTTGCTGACTATAGGTATAGTTAGGTATATCCACTTCTCTTTTAGGTGAATGATGTTTGCTGAAGGTTAACCTATCTGCATTCGCACCAGTGTCAGTCACCTCTCTGTTAACACAAAGCTTGTGTTGGTGAGAGAAATCCACTATGCTGCTGGGAGGCTTGTCCATATACGACTCACTTTTCAAGGGAATGTCCTTAGGTACAAGGTCCCTGTGATGTAGCTCCGGAGCTAAACCCCCTGCCTTAAGTTCTGCTTGTTGTTCAACATAGTCTTTAACCCGTTGTGAGGAGTCAAAGGACTGGCTTTTATGTGCACTGTGAAGTTTGCAGCTTGATGCTTTGTCATTCTCCAGTGCAGCTGCGAAGGCTTCTGCTTTAGCTGTTGCTACTGCTGCTGACCTTTGTACATCCAATACATCTAAACATGCATATAAGCATGCTTTCTCTACTTCTAAATGTGCCTTTGCCATTCTCATCTCCATCTCTTTCTCAGCAAAGTGTATTTTAGCTTTAGCTGCCTCAGCTTCAGCTCTAGCCCTCACTGCAGCTGCACTACTACTAGAGCTATGAGAACATTTGGATAGTGAAGAAGCCTTAGACCTTGTAACAAAGGAATGGTGAGACGACGTGTCCTTTTCCTCCTTGATGCAGTAAATACCTGTCCATACACTGCTGTGCTGTTGTTGGCTTGCTGTGCGCTGTGACAATGTAGCAGTGGAGCTGGCCTGGTCTGCTGTGGATCAGTCTGCGTGGCAGTGTCGTTTTACTGTTCTGTCACCCTCATGCACCCTGCATGAGCCAGCAGGCAGATAACTCCTTCCCGAATCACCATGTTGAAGACGAAACTCAGTTCAACTTTGTTTATTGATGAACTAGGGTAGGGTAAAACTGAGAAAGAAAATATAATGAGTTTACATACAATGCACATAAACAACATATAACTAGCATACATAAGTCCTGTGTATTTATTTTGCTCTCTTGATCCATCTATGTATAACCATGAACACAACAGGTAAGTAATAAAACAAGACAAGGGCTAATTATTTTAGCTTAGCTATAAACATGAAACTTAACCAGTATTGTAGGTCAGCACCACACTACAATTCGCATTAGGCTAACTCACATGTCAGCATTAGCAAATACAAAAAATGTTGTCCAAGCTCAAAAATACAATATAATATATTAAACATGGATCTAAGCATTAAAGAAACATACCGACAATTCTCCCAAAACGGCTGAAATATAGCAGATGGTAACGGATGCCAAAGGCATGAGGTGATGTTCTGCCATGCTCTCACTTCCTCCTGGACCTGAACTATCAAAAGATCCCATGAGACTTTGAGAGATCACATGGTTAACAACAAGAATCTCTTAAAGAGACAGTGCACTGAACTCCTCGATTACTGTAAATTACTCTCCAACAGAACAACTTGTCTTGATAAATATTTGATCACAAAAAATTCAATTTCAAATGTACTTAATGCTGTTAATAAACTACTGTTTTCAAAATCTGACCGACCCTTGTAAACTTCATAAGTCTTTTCTACAGGAGCTGAGCAACAAAGAAAGTATTGTCTCAGTTAAAAGTACAGTCCATGTACCATTAATTCCCCCCTTTTATGATTTTTTTTTTGTATCTTAATGCCTTGGAGATGAAGCAAAAATCAAACAGAAGACAACTTCTGATGTTACAGTTCTTCAGTTCTTCTAGTTTTTCCAAAGAGTGTGAAAAAATAGTTCAATGCCGGACTTGAAGATTGTCCCGTTCTCTCATTTATCCCCAGACAGTCTTAAGCACAGCAAATAAGATAATATATGAAGGATTCAGGATTTTTCTTTTACAAAAGAAACCCTCTCAGCCTCTTCAGCAGGAATCAAGATCTCACTACCCTCTCTGAGTAAGCATCCGGCTTTGTCTTTCTTCTGTTTTATGGGTGCTGGAGGCTACCAGTGAAATGTTCTTCTGCTTTCTGCTAAGTGCAGAGTTTCTGTCTTGTACACAGCCTTTTTTCTTGCTTTCATTTAGCTAAATCAGCAGATAAACTGATTTATCACTGTCTCTTTCTCTTACCCTTCTCTACACCTTTTGCTTTTTCTTTTAATTAATGTCAGCACAGGTGCAACAAGAAAGAACGATGTATAATTATGACATTTAGCAATTATAGATTACCAATGGTATACTTGTTCTTCAGCACACTGAATGTGAATTCCCTGCGAGGGGGCTCAAAATCAAAATAAGAGAAAAATAATGTTCAGAGCAGCAGGATTCATGGAAGTATATTCCTGCTGAAGACCCCAGTTTATGCTACCTCAAAAGGTTCCAAGTTGTTAAGAGTTCCTGGTGTTGAAAAGCACCAGTTACACAATCAGAGCACAGTACCTGTAAGTGAAAGCACAGTCGAGCAACAGATATACCTGTGCCTTCAAGAAGCCTCAACTAATGAGACATATCTTTTTTAAGGGAATCACAGTTTGGGCCATTTAAATTTACATGTCAGATGGCAATCTCATTTTTACCAGTTTTTTCTTAACCATCAAAGTTATTTCTTCATGAGCTTGATCACAATCATTTCCGTAAAAAAAAAAAAAAATAGACCCCTTACAAGCAACATCATTCCAACAAAAAAGGGATAAAGTTAACATGGGTTATTTTTGACAGCTAAATACATAAATAGATAGATAAGAGTATTTTGCATTGATGGTGCAGTCTGATAGTGCGCTCTCTTGGTAATCGGAAGGTTGCAGGTTCTAGCCTAGTTCTGGTCACATGGCAATGTTTCCTTGGGCAAGACACTTGACTGCTGTGTCAGTGGCGTGTAAATAGGTACGAAAGGTCATCAATATGTTAGGTAATACTGATGGACAACTCACATAGAAAAAAATGTACTAAATGTACTTGGTGTAAATGAAGTGACCAGTACAGCATTTTATAAGCTTAAGTCCATTTACCATTTAGTCCATTTACATACAGATGCACCAGATGCACACATATGAAAGGTCATTTTACTGGTGTAATGCCAAAACAAACACATATCTCCAGGTTGACTTTGAGACATCCTGTTTATATGTACATACATGTAATTTGTGTGCATGTGTCCCCTCCTCTATCACTCTCATACTGCAAAGAGCTTGGTAGCTCCTTAGTCAGCATGTTAACTTAATTAACTGAGAGTGCACATGGATGTGTGTACGTGTTTACATGTGCTAATGCATTGCCTAACTCAGTAAGGATTTGTGCATAGGGTTGTGTTTTACAAAAGTGTATGTGTTTGTGTTTTTAGAGGTGTGTCAGAGTAAAATGCATTTTACTGTAATTTGTCAGTATATCATAGACAGACATGAGCAACAGTTTGTACAAGTTATGAAATCAAGCAAAAACTGTTTTGGAAACTGAGTTAACCAAAAAAAAAGGAGATAGTGTCATAGACTCCATTACCCATGAACAGTAATATCATTTTTTCCTCTCCTATAGTCTTGTCCTGTGACTGTAAGAGGTCCTTTATCAAAATAACATTCTAAAGCTGTTTTTATACATTTGACTGTTAAACTTTTTAAAGTCTTATTAAGCTTTGCTGTAGACATTTTTTCTGAAAAGTTTACCTAACCTGATTTCCATTTCTGCAAGACTCATACATATATTTCATTAAGAGTCTATGAATAAATGCATTCAAATTATTCAACACATTTTCATTTCAAAGTAAAAGTAAATAAGTTTTCATTTAATAATAAATTATCAGAAGCACAACAAGCTACGCGAGTTAACATCTAAACTGGCATTTAGTTTGATCGTATTTGCAATGTAAGATGCAGTTTAAATTCTTTAGCATCCACCACATCATGATTAGCTTTCATTGTAATCTTTAATTTTTTTGGTAAAATATTACAGATGTAACTGGTTATATCGTACAGTACATCATTGTATCTGTTTTATGAAAGTGAATAAAGATGTTTCAAAGCACAGTGTTTTCAAAGAAACTTGATAATCTGACCTGCCAAAAGGTCACTGCTTCTTAGATTTGTATTCATGGAAGTTGTCTGCTACGTTGAAAAATTCCATATATTCATTTCTTTATCTGTAAAAATAGTTCATACATATTTTTTGCCATATGTCTGACTGTGATCATAAGAGCATGTTCTTGTCTGTTATTTTGGCATATTTATTTAATCAAGCTGTTGTCAGTTATTTGTTTCTATTTGGTGAGGTTTCAACATCATTGAGGTAAAGGCTAGAAACAAGCTCTCTGGGTTTTCTGTCTCTTACCGCAATGTATTTATATTTTCCTTGTCATTATCTCTGCCAAGGGGGTTATGTTTTTGTGGTGTATGTTTGTTTGTTTGTTTGTTTGTCCATTTATTTGTTAGCAAGATTATGCAAAAACTACAGGATGGATTTTGCTGAAACTTTCAGAGATATTGGTAATGGCCCAACTTCAAAATGATTAGATTTTGGTGGTGATCCAGATAACCGCCATTAGCAAACAATCGTTTTTGCTCAATGACCATCTAACTAATAATGATATCAACATGATTCTGAGTGCTAGGTGTGGGTTTTCAGGGTCAAGGAATCATATGATGATGCTAATTTTATCATGGAAATATTACTTATAGATGTAACAGCAATATGTGAGCTGCCTTGGTGAAGGTTTGTACTCTCCAAGTGCTTTCTAGTTCATGTATTGTTTTAAATACTTTTTAAAGTGCAGGAAATGAATGTTAACCTGATCGACTGACAGAATTGAATGTGTTTTTAATTGGTTTTGATTCATTGGGCTTGCAACTTTCAGAAATTTTTATTATCACTGTTCAAAAACTGATTCAATTGGTCTGGTTGTTTTTCTTTTGCCTTCAAAGGTTGGGTTTTATGTGCTGCAATCACAAAGAAGTGCCGAAATAAGTGATTTTATGGCCATAAGCAGCCAATCAGAACTGCACTTCCTGTGGCATAAACTACAACATAAACATTGTAGGTATGATTGTGTGTGGGGTACAGATGCATTTATAGCCTAAATAAACATTTGTATAGCCTTGCTCAAAGAATGGCTTCTGTCTTAATATTTATATAACTTGTCAAGGAGGTTATGTTTTTGCTAGCTTTTTTCTGTCTGCCCATCCATATTTGAGCAAGATGACTCAAAATGTTCACCCTGGATTTTAATGAAATGAATTAGATTTTAGTGGTGATCTGAATACAGATATGGACCCAGGAATTCTACAGGTTTTGGTAACTTTGGAACAAGTCAGAAATGCCTTAACGGAGGTTTATGCTCTCTGAGTACTTCAAGCTTTTTCAAGAATTTCTGTTTTTGGATAGTTAGGGACATGATTGACAAAGATACAAATGCACACAGTGTTGCTTTTGGTCAGACGGCCTCAGGTTCCGCCCTAATATGGCCTCGCTGTCTGTCACTAGGTTGATCAAAAGTTTCTTGATTTGCAGTTTTCAATTCAAAGGGCTTTATTGGCTTAAATATAGGGCCTTATTGCTAAAGAATTTAATCAAAAATAAATAAAAAATAAGAATAAAAAAGTATTTAGTTAATTATAATTACAAAAAATAATAAGTAATAGTATTATGATTAATATTAAATAAAATAGGACAAAAAGATGTGTGAAGGTGTGTATGGGTGTGCGTATGTTTGCATGTTTTTTTTTTGGGGGGGGGGGGGATCTATAGCTTTGATGGCATATTGATACAATATGTATTAGTGTGCATGCTGTTGTAGTGAGTGTTCAGGTCTGGCCTTAGTTCTCATACAGTTTGGTGTTATTGGCCGCAATAATCTCACAGTTTCTTTTTTTCACAGTTGTAAATGATCATTTGTACATTTCAGCTAACCTGCCAGTTGGTAATCTCTGTTTAGGACCAAATAGGATTTTAGTTTACTTTGTTTTGGGTTTGACTCTTCTCAACATTTCACATAAATTTCATAAATTTTATTCAGTTAATAACTTGATTCGGCCTAATTTAAGGAATGTTAGAGTTGAGATTTGGTTGTATTGTGTATAACTGTGGTCCTGGTGCTCTCAAGGGCGGTTAAAGTGATATAGGAAAAGTCTCTGGACAAGCAGGTTGAGTGGATTTTTCTCTGGCTTCTACTCTCAGCAGCTTAGATTTAATCTGAAGGTAAGACTGGGACTCACAAGTTTTTCAATGTAAGTCAAATTAAAGCTCTCTTTTTTAGATATATAGTATAAGGGGATACTGATCAAGCCCTTCATTTGTTGTTTGGCATCTTTCTTTGAACAGGTAAGAGGATCTTACAGAACTCAGTGTGAATTGATTCAATTATTGTGTTGTCCCATTTGTCAGAATCCAGATTTAAATCTAGTCCCCAGATGTTACTTCCATATGAATATGAAAATGACTATGAATTAGAAAATTTTGAGCAAGACTGGAATGTTAAATTCTGTTAAATTAATGTTCTGTTGTATTGCATATAAAGCCCTCTTGTTTATTTCTCAGCTGTTTCACAGCCCTTTTGAAGTTTCCTGTTGAACTGATGTTCAGGCCAAGATATGTGTAATTTTTTGTGTGTTTTAGTTTACAACTGTTCAAATAAAAATTCTGCATGTTTTCTTTTCTCCAGGATGTTTGTTTAAAACCCTGATTTTCTCTGGGTTTACTTACAGGACTTATGTATGACTAAGCTGATGAAGGGGGTTCAGGTGCTGCTGTAGTCCTTCTTGAGTCGGTGATAGCAACACTGAGTCATGAGCATAGAGGATTCCTTTGATTCCTGTATCATTCAGTGAGAAACCAGACAATGGAGATTTGTCAAATTGCTTTGCAAATTCTTTGATATATAAGTTAAGAAGAACTGGCAATTTTTTTAGCCAGGCATATTTTTAAGATTTTGATCTGGAGAGAAACAGGCTCCCTGAGACCTATAGGCTACTTATTTCCGATGCAGCACTCAATGCAGGGATATAAAAGACCCACCCATGCCTTCCTCTCAATTCCAGATCCAACCTACAGAATGAAGACAAAGGTATGTGGACAGGTTGGTGGTGCAAAACCCCTTTGAGGTTTGCATTTTCTACAGGCTTGTATTGTGCACCACAGACTCTTTGTCAAACCCCCAAAAAATGGTGAGGGTATATCACCTCACCTTTTATGTCATCTCTTCAGAAATGGTTCCTGCAGCATGGTAAAAGATACCAGTATAGCAAATACCAACAAGCTCACGAGTTAACAGTACTGTTCTGCTGCTGCTTCTTCTTCATCGTCCCTCCACTGTAACCATTGTAAGAATCCACAACAGCCTCCTATCATAAACCAGTTAGTTACACAGTATAACTATGCGCCTACTTTTAACTTAATATCAGTATACCATTTTTTTCAAAGACAAATTTTGCAAATACTCATATAATGTGACAGGCCACAGAGTAAGATCAGAGATCTCTGAGTGCCCTAGAGGTATCCTCAAGTGACAGATAGAGCCCATAACTAACAATGTGAACAATGATATTTGTGATGCAGCTTCTTTTGTAGGTGGTACAAGGTAATGCAAAAACATCTCAGATCATAGGGCTTTAAATTAGCAAAAAACATATTTGCACAAACTAAACCTATGGATGTGTCAAGCTGTTAGTAAATGATAACCTGGATGAGAGGACTTTTGACACTGATGGGATTAAACAGGTTAATTGTGACAGTTACAGCGTTGACTTGTTACAAATTAAGGTGACTTTCTCCTGTTATTCATGTCCTGGGTGCAGAAGTAGGTTGTGTGTGTAGGTCTTAACATCATGACAAGCTTTAACTTTGATCGTGCATGAGATCCAGTGCAGGCGGGGAGCTGAAAGGATATTACAAAGTATCAGGCCTAGTCCAGTGAGCATCTAAGTGTTTGTGTTTAGTGACGTTGTAGTGCACCCTATACAGCAGTGCCCAGTGCTGCAGACTGTTCTCAGCACATTAGCTCTGCACTAGTGAGAGAGAGAGAGTGTGAGAGAGAGAGAGAGAGAGAGAGAGAGAGAAAGAGAGAAAGAGAGAGAGGACACGCAGTGGAGATGATAAGGAGAGGTGGAGAGAGGAATGGAGAGAATACCACGTGTGAGAAAAAGAGAGAAAATGGGAGCGCACTAATGATCTGATGGTCTGCAGTCTTTTTTCATTTTGTGGAGCTCAGCAAATATCGTTCTGCTCATGGACTCTCTCTCCCCTTCCCTTGCTGGTGGTAAAGGGACTGTCTTGGAAAGGAACAGAGAAAGAGAGAGGGAAGGGGCAGTGGGCGTGAAACACTCTATCATATCCCTCCTGCTCTGCTCTAATTGAGCCAAGTGTTTTAGTAGATTGGAAGACGGTGTAGGGAGAGGGAGTGATGCAGCATAGGGAAAAGGAGGGAGGGAAAGGGAAAGAGAGAGAGAGAGAGGGGGAGAAAGAGAGAATAAGAGATCAGACCTTTGGTACAGGAGGTTCATTTTCATGCAGTGTGCAAATCTGTTCCTAAAAAAGATACTGAAACAGATTATTTCAGTGCTGAAGAGACACTCTGCAACATGTATGTTTATTTAAAATTTATGTTTTATGAATTGAAAAAATGCTGACACATCAATACATTGATGGTTTATCTCCAGAAAAGGAACTTTTTCACTGTCTTTACCTTCTTTTACTGCCCTTGCCGGCATTAAAAACAGTGCACACAAATAAATTTGACGCAGACTTACAGGAGTAACTAAAAAACTGATAGAGATATAGCTCCCCCTAAAATGGGTACAGGTCTAAAGGTTTTTTGTAAGTCAGACAGAATTTTGTGTATGTTATAGAAAAAAATCTAATTTATTAGCTTGGATGTGAGATTTGTGAGGGGTGCAGGGTGGTGCAGCAGTATAGTGGGGTAAGTGGGTTGCCGTTCAGGTCCATCATTTGGGCTCTGTGTGGAGTTTGCAGGTTCTCTTCTTGCATGCGTGGGCTTTCTTCAATTACTCTGGTGTCCTCTAAACTATTAAACTAAAATTTAAGTTGCCCTTCAGTGTAAGTGTGTGTGAATGTTTGTGTGTCTCAACATGTTGATCCTGTGATCATCTAGTGACTGGTTCCTGGTGTATCTTACCTGCCGCAAGGTATATATATATATATTTTTTTATATATATGTATATATATATATATATATATATATGTATAGAAACACACACACACACACACATATGTATATATATATATATATATATATATATATATATATATATATATATATATATATATATATATATATATATATATATATATATATACACCATATTTCCAAAAGTATTCGCTCACCCATCCAAATAATCAGAATCAGGTGTTCCAATCACTTCCATGGCCACAGGTGTATAAAATCAAGCACCTAGGCATGCAGACTGCTTTTACAAACATTTGTGAAAGAATGAGTCGCTCTAGGACCTCAGTGAATTCCAGCATGGAACTGTGATAGGAGGCCACCTGTGCAACAAATCCAGTTGTGAAATTTCCTCTCTCCTAAATATTCCACAGTCAACTGTCTGCTGTATTATAAGAACGGAAGTGTTTGGGAATGACAGCAACTAAGCCACGAAGTGGCAGGCCACATAAACTGACAGAGCGGGGTCAGCAGATGCTGAGGCACATAGTGCGAAGAGTTTGCCAACTTTCTGCAGAGTCAATTGCTACAGACCTCCAAACTTCATGTGTCCTTCAGATTAGCTCAAGAACAATGTGCAGAGAGCTTCATGGAATGAGTTTCCATGGCCGAGCAGCTGCATCCAAGCCATACATCACCAAGTGCAATGCAAAGAGTCGGATGCAGGGGTGTAAAGCAGACTGCCACTGGACTCTAGAGCAGTGGAGATGCGTTCTCTGGAGTGACGAATTGCGCTTCTATATATAAATATATGTGTATATATATATATATATATATATATATATATATATATATATATATATATATGTATACACAGTTTGCTTCATCTTCCTCTAGTGCTTTTAATCTGCACTTTAAAAGATTTAAAGAGACCAGCTCTCTTAATGATCTTGAGCAGAAACTTACACAATAAATGCAAGGTAAGTCTTTTCCTCTGGTTCTTGAATCCACCTTAAAAAATGAGAATTCAGATCATTTTCTCTATCAAATCTAGTCTCTTTCTTCTGTTTCATCTCCTGTGGAATCCAGGCTAAACTTCTTGATAGACTTTAAAAGGCTCAGTCTCAAGTGACCATTTAGGGTGCATGGTTACCAAGGTTTTCTCTGAAAGCACAACTACTGTCAGAGGTGACCTCTCCAGCACCAACCAGCCTTATGTATCAAACTAGTAGACATACTGTACATTTGCAGCTGAACATTTGAACTCAAAGTCTCTTTGGGCTGCAAGGTGGCTCAACAATGATGTGACAGGTCTTTTTCTGCTGGAAATAGATTACCTATCAATGCCTATCTTAGAGGTAAAAAGTAAATACAGGAGGCTTGTAATAATCTTTTCTCTGCCAAATTAAAGTGTTTCTGTAATGCATCAGGTTTCACTCATATTCTAAAATGGTAGGGTAATTTTTGGTGAGTGGTATTGTGAGATTAGCTCAATTTCTACTTGCTGTTAAGTTTAAAGGTCCCATATTTTGCTCCCTTTCTGCAGTTTAACATAGATCCTTGATGTCTTCATGAAACGTTAGTAACATGCTTTGGTCCAAAAAGCCTATGGATAAAGCACAGCTGCATTCTTTCCACACTCACATAACCGCTCTGTTCAAAACGGCTGGTTTTGAAGGCGGTCGCTTTCATATGCTAATGAGCCAGAGCAGCAGACATATGGCAATTCATGATAGGACAGCGTAACTCGAGCGAAGCCGGCGCTCCAGCCACGGGCCACTTACAGTCCTGAACACATGCAAACCCTTACTTCATGCTACCACACACGGTAACAACAGCAAAGCTCTTTCCCCCAAACATCACAGGCTAATGCTCAACATGCTAACTGCAGTGGGATAGTCACAACTTAGCCTACCTTCCAGGCTAACGTTAGCACAAACGAAGGGACCTGGGGTTTGGGTAAAGGACTGATTATGTTCAACCAACTGTAAAGCATCTCTTTCTGAACACACACGAACCACAAATTCCTGCTGTTTAACAGATAACAACATTCTGCTGTCCCCCAAACATCACAGGCTAGCACACAACATGCTAACTGCAGCGGGATAGCCACAACTTAGCCTACCTTCCGGGCTAACGTTAGCACAAACAGAGGGACCTGGGGTTTGGGTAAAGGACTGATTATGTTCAGCCAACTGTAAAGCATCTCTTTCTGAACACACACGAACCACAAATTCCTGCTGTTTAACAGATAACAACATTCCACTGTCCCCCAAACATCATAGGCTAACACACAACATGCTAACTGCAGCGGGATAGCCACAACTTAGCCTACCTTCCGGGCTAATGTTAGCACAAACAGAGGGACCTGGGGTGGCTAAAAGACTGATTATATTCAGCCAACTGTTAAACCTCTCTTCCTGAAAACACACAAACCACAAATTCCTGCCGTTTAACAGCTAACAGTGATCCGGTTTCCCCAAAACATCATAGGCTAACGCACAACATGCTAACCTTAGCCTAGTCACCGCAGTGGGACTGATTATATTCAGCCAACTGTTAAACTTCTCTTGACTAATGTAAGAATGCTCATACATTGAAGTTTATCCTTCAGACTTTCAACAAGTAACGTGAACATTGATGAACATGTTGTGCAGTTACCTCTAGTTCACTTCACCCTGCTGTTAGCATTAGCTCGTAGCAATGAGCAAAATAAATACTTCACAGCATTAAAATACTCACATTTCCATCATCAGGTTTGGCGATGCATTGTTGGTATTGAGCTCGGATTCAGGAAAAGTCTAGTTGCCAGTCCTGTGTTGAACTGACTGAAGTTGAAGAAGCAGCCGGACGTGAAGTGACTGGCACACACAGAGGCTGGTAGCCTATATGTGAAGATATATGTGGCTGTTTACAGCCAACAAGCAAGCAGTGATAGCTTCTGAGCTTAGACATGCTGAGCGCCAATCTCTCACTAGGAATATAAAAAACATGGCTGCGCTTCGCAGAGGAATCTCTCCTGCAGGAGGAAAGGGGGATACTCAGGTAGACCAATCAGGTTAGATATGCAAATCAAAAATATACTTTTACGTAAAGTATATCCACAGACTCAACAGCTCGCCAGATACCATGAGTTTACAATCATGCAGCCTGCTAAATACAGGTTTCGTTGTCTACTATCACATTTTGTGGGCTGGGAGGAAGGCCAAATACCCAAAAGCCTTAAAAATGTGTTATTTGCACAATATGCCCCCTTTAAAAGTTTTTCTTTCAGAGGATGTCTAATCAACTGAAAGGACAGGTAATATCTCAAATCAAGAGTCTATTAAATTCCTCCATCTGGTTCATTTTAAGTATTGTTGATTTAAATCCACCTTTAAGAAACGAAGAATGGTTGAGGTTTATGGTTTATGTATTTGAACCTTCTTGTTCAGTTTTGCTGTTAAATTGCTCATCATCTCAGACACATGTGACTGTTTCTTCCCTTTGTGATGTCACTGTGTCATGATCGCTAAACTTTTCTGGTAAAAATAAGGCCCATGTGGAAGTGTCAGTAGTGTTGGTTCCTTGAGGTGTCTACTTGAGGCTGGCTGCAGGAGCCCTGAACTGACTGAAGTTGAGGAAGCAGTCGGACGTGAAGTATCTGGCACACACATACAGGTTTTAGCCGACTCTAGCTGGCTCATTTCCTTCAAAAATGAAATTAATCCACTGGGCCCTTTGGTCCTCAGAGGCAATGACAGATGTCGCTAAACTTTTCTGGTAAAAAATAAGGCCCATGTGGAAGTGTCAATAGCATTGGTTCCTTGAGGATTCTACTTGAGGCTGGCTGCAGGAGCCCTGAACTGGCTGAAGTTGAAGAAGCAGTCGGCCCTGGGGTTGACTGTGGGGGGTCTTAAGACTGTGTATGGGAAACATACAGTATTTACAGCTAGGTCTGAAAAATGGCTTAGGTCTAAATAAATAATAAATATATGTGTTTTACGGTATGGGTGGTGAAATTTTTTTTTTGTTAATATATCATGCCCATTTCTCTTTATTGAGGATTTCTGGTTTCTGGTTTTCTGGTAAGGGACATGATTGACTTGCCTACACATGTCTGCACAGAGACGCTGTTGGTCAGACGACCTTAAGTCCCACCTCATCATGGCCTTGGCATCTGTAATAAGGTTGAGCTAAAATTTGTTTAAGATGGCATGTAAAGTATGGCTGTGTCCATTACAAAGTTCCAGAAGCTTCTTTTATAATCAAATTGCTGAAATAACATGGCTTCATCCAATTCTTTTTACAGTCTGTACTAGTTTAATGCTTACAAATGCAGCTGCTCTGCTACTGTCTTGCTGCATACAACACTGTGATGATAAAAACCCCGCTAACATTTTGGATGCGACTCTGCATTATCCTGTTCAGTGTGGTAATTAACTGCAACCCTGCGCTGCTTATTCCTGTGTTTTCTGTTGCTACAATAGATCTTCAAATCAGAAAGACTTCTCATGAAGTATCACTGGGCGGACATTATACATACTTATAAATATATATATGTGTGTGTGTGTGTGTGTGTGTGTATAATATATACATATATGTGTGTGTATAATATATATAAATATATATATTTATATATATATACACTGCCTGGCCAAAAAAAAAGTCTCCACCTGGATTTAACTAAGTAAATAGGTACGAGCCTCCTGTTGGATAATTACTGCATGGGCGATTATCTTTCAGCTGGCAACAAGTTATTTAACCCCAGCTGATGCAATGAGTAGCTTCTCATTTCTTAAACAACCATGTTGAAAGACACATCCTGTTGTCGTGGAAAAGGTGTTAGTCTGTTTAAGAAGGGTCAAATAATTGGCATGCATCAAGCAGAGAAAACATCTAAGGAGAAACTACTAAAATTGGATTCAGAACTGTCCAACTCATTATTAAAAACCAGAAGGATAGTGGGGAACCATCATCTTTGAGGAAGAAAAGTGGTTGGAAAAAAATCCTGAATGATCGTGATCGGCGATAAACGTTTGGCCAAATCAAATTGAAAAAATAACAGTAGAACTCAGGGGTATGTTTAATAGTGAAAGTAAGAGCATTTCCACATGCACAATGTGAAGGGATTTCAAGGGATTGGGACAGAACAGCTGTGTTGCCTTAAGAAAATCACTAATCAGTAAGGCTAACCTGACAAAAAGGCTAAAGTTTGCTAGGGAGCATAAAGATTGGACTCTGGAGGACTGGAAGAAGGTCATGTGGTCTGATGAGTCCAGATTTACCCTGTCCCAGAGTGATGGGCGCATCAGGGTAAGAAGAGAGGCAGGTGAAGTGATGCATCCATCATGCCTAGTGCCTACTGTACAAGCCTGTGGGGTCAGTGCTATGATCTGGGGTTGCTGCAGTTGGTCAGGTCTAGGTTCAGCAACATTATGGCCCAAAGAATGAGGTCAGCTGACTACCTGAATATTCTGAATGACCAGGTTATTCCATCAGTGGATTTTTTCTTCACTAATGGCACGGGCATATTCCAAGATGACAATGCCAGGATTCATGGTGCTCAGATTGTGAAAGAGTGGTTCAGGGATCATGAGACATCATTTCACACATGGATTGGCCACCACAGAGTCCAGACCTTAACCCCACTGAGAATCTTTGGGATGTGCTGGAGAAGGTGGTCCAAAGAAATATTAGAGTGTGTGATCATTTTTTTTGTGGCGCCTCCATCTATCTGTCTATCTATATATATATATATACTTATGGGCGATTCTCCAACTATCAAAGAATTTGTGTCCTGGGCAGAAATAAGAAAAACAAAAACACGTTTGTCGTTTTTTATTTATACTACACTTACTTGATACAAAAAAGAACTTACAAAAAATAAATGATAGATAAATTACTAATTTTTTTTATATAAAATATGGTTTTATATGATTGTTTTTTGCTATATGTCCTTTGTCCCTTGGCCAGATTTGGGACACTCAGTCCCTTATAAGATTGAAATTAATTCTGATTCAACAGTAACTTTATTGACAAATGACACAGAAATTCCTTATTTTAATGAAATATATCATGAGCTTGTAAGATATATTAATATTTTATTTATTTTTCATTAAAAGAACACTTGTCCCTAGGGATCACTGTCATTTCCACCGCACACCACAAATCATAACTTCAGAGATTTTTTTTTACTCTGTATACTTGCAACCACATCAGTTGCCATGTGACAGGAGAGCTCATGGCAGGAGAGCATTGTTAGCTCAATGGAAGGAAGAGATAAAAGAGAAAAACAAGGTAAAGTTTTGCAAAACCAAGGGTAGGTTTATTGGTCGTCATTTCCTTTGAACGTACAAATAATGAGTAATATACCACTTTATATTGTGTATTTTGGGTTTGTCTAATGCTAACTCTAAAACAGAGATTAGCATGCTAACATGTCATGACATTTAAAAAAAAATGCTAAACATTGTCATTTCCACAACAGTCATTTCCATCACTTTATTTATTGTGATGGAAAAGACATGATGGAAATGACAACGTTGGTGTTATAAATGCATTTATTTGGCTTATATCACTTAAAATGCTTTGTATTAATTATGCAAAACACTTCATACTCTATTTCCTACTTTGTATATACACAAACTACGACAATAGAATAGATATTTAAATGTGATACCATCTGTTTTTTAGATGGCATGCAAAGACCACAGCAGAGAGATCACAAGCATATAGAGAAAGGATAAAATCAGGTCCGTTAAAATACCAAGAGTTTCTCAGAAAAGACATAGAAAGATACCTGAAAAAAAAGAACAAGGTGTTGTCAAATCTGTCACAGAATTGACTCACAGAGAAAAAAGAAAAGTTAGAAGACAATGGCGAACACCTCAACAAAACAGACGAAGAAAACTGAAAAGACTGAGTTTTATGGCTGGAACAACACCACCACTGTCACCTGAAGACATTGGTGTCGACCCGCACCATGTCTCACCAGGCAACTCCAGCTCCACTGAACCACCTGAAACACCTCAACAGCCTGAACCCAAAAACTGTACACAGAAAATAGGGAGGAAAAAGGTTTCAAAGACAAGGGCAAAGGTCTACAGAGATCTTAAAGCAACAACTATAAAGCTTAAAGATGCTTTACGGAAGGTGGAAAAATACAAGAAAAGGTGTGAGCGGCTTAAGAAGAAAATGGAAATAGCCAATTCCCCTCAGCTCAAAACCAAACAACAGATGAAGCAAAGAACATTAGATTTGAGAAGAACTCTCCTGTTTCAGAATACAATTATTTCACAGATTAAAAAGAAATACCAAAATATGCATACTGCTAAGAGATCGACAAGTGATCTCCAAAGTTGTAGCAGGAAAGCTTCTGAGGAAATACCGCCTGCTCTGCTTTGCCAAAAAGGAGTTTGGATTTTCTAAGCTAATTACAACAAATGTAACAAGGGCGACCAAACTCCAGTACACCTGAAAAATGCAGTGCAATAAAATCAACAAAGAAGTGGAAGAAAAGATAACATCATTTTTGGAGCATGATGACAACAGTAGGATCACAATAGGAAAGAAGGAGACAGAGTAAGAAAAAAAAGAATGCAAAAACGCTTCCTGCTTGAGTCCACGAGAAAAGTGCACCAGAAGTTTATGGAGCAACCTGAGATTTCAGTGTCTTACAGCAAACTTTGTAAACAGAGGCCTTTCTGGCTTAAACCAACAATCAAGGACAGAGACACATGTCTCTGCAAAATACATGCAAACCTCCTGTAGAAAAGGCCCCAAAGTTAGTTCAGAATGTTGTTTGTTGACATTGGGGTCAGAGTTTATGTATGAGTGCTTTGTTTATGTAATACTCCCACCTGCGGTGGCAGCCCAATCACTATGTATCAGCCACGAGAGTTCTTGGTAGCAGCTTACAGCCCGGCTCATAGTTTGAGTTTCTGTGCTTAAATGAAGAAGTTAGTAAAACTGAAAGCAGCATATTTCTTTTAGTTATAGAGTTGTTGTTATGTCATTGTGGTTTTGGATGTGCGGATGCTGGGGGGGTAGTCTGAGTGGGTGCTTGGACGAGCTAGTAATGGACGAGATCATTAACAAGCCTCGTGTTACCTGTCTTTCGCTGCCACTTGTTTGCCCCCGATGGTGATTCAGGCACGATGAGAGACGATGATAGTCGTCATATCCCTTTGAAGTTGTGTCACTTTATAGGCATATTGTGTTTGGTGTGAATCATTTATACTGTATTATCGTTGAAGCGACGAAGCATCAAGCTAGCGGAGTTATTGCTATGTTAACCGCACGACCGGATGTTAGCCCTTCACAATAAGGGCACTGTTCTGATGTGCTGGCAATCATGTTTATTTTCCAAATGAAATAACCAGTTTTAGAGTGTTGAAGTGGTTTGTATCCTGCTGGTATAAGTGCATTATTGTTAATCATACTTAGAGCTCATCATAGTGTTTTAGTAGCACATAATGAGACTGAATGGCCAGTTGTACTGATGATTTATGATTTATTTCTTTTTCTGTCTTGTAGAAAACCACACATATACACTCACCGCCTTCAGACTACTTAACTGTATGCCTTATCTGTGAATGCTGAACCTGCTACATTGTAAAAAGAGCCTCCAACATCAAAACTCCCCGTCATTATTCATCCTGCTCTGAAAGTGACCTTAAGTGGTGTTCTGGCCGACACACCGGCATGAACTTGGTGATCTTTACCTGAACCAACACCTTACATCTAACAACTCCCTCTGCTACATTTGATGGTCCTTTGAGTCGGATATCACTGGGTTTATGTCTGCGATGGATCAGCATTCAGAGTATGAGGACTATGGTGCACGCCCCAAACGACACCTGCGTCTCCCAGTCCGTATGCAGATTATGATGTGGGTCATCTGAGATACATGGGCTGGCACCGCAGAGAGGACATAGAGACTGCTCACCTTGAGGGGAAGGCCAGGATGACCCCCCTCACTCCCTGCAATGATTCCCCCCTCCTAAGTCCCCGGCAGAGGCGGGTTGATCTTCTCCAGGAGATGGACATATGTTATGGAGCCGAGAGCCCACTACGCACCCAGGAGGAGGAGCTAGCCCCCATGCCATCACCAGAGATCGAGTTCAGGGAGCAGCGACATGCCTACGCTACCCCCTTACCTCCAGCGTGGCATCCCCGAAACCCACGTGAGGATTACAGAGCAGAGTTGGAGGACATTCGTAATGAGAGACACCTTATTCAGCAGACACAGTGGCGCATGTCATCAGAGGTAGCTGAGTTAATAACGCTGCAAGATGAAATGAGACAGCTGTTTGAGGCTGTACAGAGTCTGCAGAGCCCATCTTCTCTTCATACAACCAAGTCCAAGGTAATGCCACCACCAGCTGGATGCACACCTAATGAGGAGGAAGAGGATGATTGGCCTGCACTGCCACCATGGCCAGATTTAATAGGTGAGGGTTTGCCACCTAGTAACCCACCTAGGAACCCCAGGCTTCCAGACATCGAGGTAGAACTGATGCAACCCCCCACTACTAGGCTGTCTGTGGGTCAGCTACGAGTCCAGCACACAGCATCTGTTAACCCTCCTGCTGCAAAGTCAGGGAATAAGACCTCCTGATATCCACATCCCTGGTTCAGACCTTTATCTAGACAGACCTACAGAAGGCAGCCAAGTAGTCCTAAAGGTCGTCAAGGTCCACCTTCACTATGGCAACTGGTCACTCAATACCTACGCCATTCTGGACGATGGCTCAGATAGGACAATGCTATTGCCAGACGCAGCTGAGGAGCTGGGAGTGCCCGGGACCTCAGAGTACCTGCCACTACGCACCATTAGACAGGATGTGCAGACCCTCCGTGGTGCATCAGTGTCATTCCTCATCTCTTCTCCTGCCAGGCCAAAGACCAAATTCAAGATCACAGGTGCCTTCACATCTGCTGACATTGGACTGGCGAGCCATACATACCCCATGGAGCAACTCCGGCTGAAGTACAAGCACCTTGTGGGCCTCCCCATCTGATCTCTCACCAACGTCAAACCATTGTTCCTCATCGGAAGTGACCACCCTCATCTTGTCACTCCCATTGAGCCCGTCAACTGTGTGGGAGGAGCTCTGTGATCCTCACTGGGAGGACATAGATAACCTTACGGACTGTATCACTGACTATATTAACTTCTGTGTAGAGAACACTGTACCCACCAGGACTGTACGGTGCTTCTCAAACAACAAGCCCTGGATTAATCCAGACATAAAGGCTCTCCTGAAGGAGAAGAAGAGAGCCTTTAGGTCAGGAGACAAGGAGGAGCTGAAGGCTGTGCAGAAGGAGCTGAGGAGGAAGATTCGAGAGGGGAAGGGCAGCTACAGGAAGAAGATGGAGGACCAGTTGCAGCAAAGAAATGTCAATGGAGTCTGGAGGGGCCTGAAGACCATCTCAGGCTGAAGGAGCCAGAGTCTCCAGCTGTGGGGAACCAGAAGTAGGTGAATGATCTAAACCTGTTCTTCAACAGGTTTGACCAGGCTCCTGCCCCTCCCCCCACCCTGCCAGTCCTGCTGCAACTCCCCTCATCTACATCTCCAGGTCGTTGTCCCACCCTAACCTCCTCCCCCCTTTCCATGACCTCCAGCCCTCAACCACCACCCCCAACTGCTACTCCCGCCAGAAGGCCAACACCCCAACCCACACCCTCCAGCACCCAGCCCCCCCCCCACCTGTCCCTCACGTCCACCCAGGTGAGACACAAGCTCAGGAAACTAAAGTCCAAGAAGGCTGCAGGTCCGGATGGCATCAGCTCCAGGCTCCTCAAGTCCTGTGCAGACCAGCTGTGTGGGATTGTGGAGCACATCTTCAACATGAGCCTGATGCTGGGGAGGGTACCACAGTTGTGGAAGACATCCTGCGTGGTACCAGTGCCTAAAACACCATACCCCAAGGACCTGAACAGCTACAGGCCGGTGGCACTGACGTCCGATCTGATGAAGACTCTGGAGAGGCTGGTTCTCCCTCACCTCCGGCCTCTGGTGAGCTCATCCATGGACCCACTTCAGTTTGCCTACCAGCCTGGCATCGGGGTGGATGATGCTGTCATCTTCCTCCTGAACAGAGCTCTGTCTCACCTGGAGAAGCCAGAGAGAACTGTGAGGATCATGTTCTTTGACTTCTCCAGTGCTTTCAACACCGTCCAGCGTCTTCTCTTGAGGGGCAAGCTGGAGCACACAGGGGGTGGACCACCACCTATCGGGCTGGATCCAGGATTACCTCACAAACCGACCACAGTTTGTGAGGGCAAGGGACTGTGTATCTGACATGGTGGTCTGTAGTACAGGGGCCCCGAAGGGAACAGTCCTGGCTCCGTTCCTCTTCACCCTGTGCACGGCAGACTTCATGTACAGGTCAGACAGCTGCCACCTGCAGAAGTTCTCTGACGACTCTGCGATTGTCGGCCTCATCACCGAGGACGATGACCGGGAGTACAGAGGACTGACCCAGGACTTTACGGACTGGTGCCAATGGAACCACCTCCAGATCAATGCGAGGAAGACCAAGGAACTGGTGGTGGACTTCCGTAGGCGTAGACCCCCCCACCCAACACCGGTGAACATCCAGGGCTTGGACATTGAGATTGTGGACTCTTACAAATACCTGGGTGTTCACCTGAACAATAGACTGGACTGGTCTGACCACACGACCTTCTCTACAGGAAGGGCCAGAGCAGACTGTACCTGCTGAGGAGACTGAGGTCTTTTGGAGTGCAGGGAGTTCTCCTGAAGACCTTTTTTGACTCTGTGGTGGCATCAGCCATCTTTTATGGAGTGGTCTGCTGGGGCAGCAGCATCTCGGCTGCAGACAGGAACAGACTGGACAGACTGATCTGGAAGGCCAGCTCAGTCCTGGGGTGCCCCCTGGACTCAGTGCAGGTGGTGGGAGAAAGGAGGATGCTGGTGAAGCAGGCATCCATGCTGGAGAGGGACTCCCACCCCCTGCAGGACATGCTGACAGCCCTGTGCAGCTCCTTCAGTGACAGGCTGCGTCAACCGAAGTGCGTGAAGGAGCGCTACCGCAGGTCTTTCCTGCCTGCTGCTGTTAGACTTTACAACCAGCACTGCTCCCAGTCACCATAAACTGAACAATTATCTAACAATGTGCATTACAATGTACAATTACTGTGCTAACTCTCTTGACAATGTGCAATTCATCCATGTGCAATCACTTACATTCATGTGCAATTACTTTGTGAATGTATAAATACACCTTATAGGATTTGCTTTTTAGTTTCTTTATTCAAGCACTTTTTATATTTATATTGGTAGAGTAATGTACATACTGCTATTTTCATGCTATTTTTGTACAATTTTTATACTTATTCTTTATCAACGCTGTCCCCTTTGCTGCTGTAACATTGCAAATTTCCCCGTGTGGGACGAATAAAGGTTTATTCTATTCTATTCTATTCTATTCTATCAGGTAGGGACCCCCAGGTGGACCTGCTGCTATATGCACAAGGCTTGGATGGACACTGCAGGGCCCAGCCAGTGTAGTCTGTCACCTCACCCAACCACAGCAGTGCCTGTTCACAACCATAGCACCTCAGGACAAAGAGCTGATGAAGCACGTGGAAAGGCTATGGCAGGTGGACACTGTTCTGTACCACAATGAAAAGCTGGTTACCCGTTCAAGAGAAGATCAAGGGGCCATCAGCACACTTGAAACCAAGACAGTCAGAGTGGAAGTCGATGGCATTCTACGCTACGCCGCCCCACTGTCATACCCAGTCTACGAAGTGCAGAGAGACGTCTGGCCAAGGATCCTGCTCAGGCTGAGGCCTATAGAGTGGAGATGGAAAAGCTGATCAAGGCTGGCTCAGTAATCAAGTGTGAAGCACCAGATGAGTAAGGCTGTGAGGCATGGTACATCCCCCACCATATGGTGAGCCATAATGAAAAAAACAGGCTGGTTTTCAACTGCTCCTATCAGTATCGAGGACAAAACCTCAACGAACACCTGCTGCCTGGACCAACTTTAGGGGCATCACTTCTGGGAGTCCTCCTACGCTTCCGGGAACATGCGGTGGCAGTCAGTGGAGACATTAAAGGCATGTTCCACCAAGTATGCCTGCTTCCAGAGGACCGGGCCTTGCTCAGGTTTATTTGGCGGGATGTCAGTAAGAGAGAGCCTCCAGCAATGTATGAGTGGCAGGTGTTACCGTTTGGAACAACATGTAGCCCCTGCTGTGCCACCTTCGCCTTACAGCGCCATGTCACTGATAACAGCCAGCTGAATGAGGAAGTGAGGAACTCAGTTGAGAAATGCTTCTATGTGGATAACTGTCTGCAGAGCATCCCCACTATTGCTGAGGTGAGGCACCTAGTCGACAAGTTATGTGCTCTTCTAGCCACTGCAGGGTTCGAGCTACGTCAGTGGGCCCAGCAGTGAGCAGGATGTCATAAATCATCTTCCAGAAGAGAGCCGATCAGCTAACGTTGAGTTATGGCTATCTCCGAACAAGACTGACTCCCCAGAATCCACTTTGGGACTCAGCTGGCTCTTCCACTCAGATGTCCTCAGTTACAAATATCGCCAGGTGGAGTATGAAGTCCCTACAATGCGCAACATCTAGAAAGTGCTGGCAAGCCAATACGACCCCTTGGGTTTCATCCTACCCTACACCACCAGGGCAAAGATACCGGTCAGGCACCTATGGGACAAGCACAGAGGAAGGGATGATCCACTGTTACCCCAAGAGCTCCTACAGCAGTGGAAGGCCTGGGAAGAAGAACTAGAGATCCTGCCACGTATCATCCTGCCCCGACCATACCTACCTAAGGAGGTGGACACCACTGGTCTTCACAGAGAGGTGCACATATTCTGTGATGCCTCTCAAGAGGTGTACGGCTCTGTGGCATATCTTCGAACTACTGACCGACAAGGTGAGATCCATCTCACATTTGTAATGGCCCGCAGCAGAGTCGCTCCCAAGCGTTTCCACTCCATGCCCCGACTAGAACTCTGTGCTGCGCTTACCGGAACCCAGCTCTCACAGGTGTGGGTAAAGGAGCTTACTCTGAACATCGATCAAGCGATCCTGTGGTCGGATTCCACCACAGTGCTGACATGGTTGAAGTCGGAATCTTGCAGATTCAAGGTCTTCGTCGGCACCCGTGTGGCTGAGATCCAAGAGTTGACCGACAGACATACCTGGAGATATGTCGATACAGTGAGGAACCCAGCTGATGATGTGACACGGGTCAAAGCACTGGAGGAGCTTGCTGAACCAAACAGGTGGAGCCAGGGACCCTCCTTTCTCCTGTCAAGTCCAGACTTATGGCCACTTTATCCAAAGTCGAGAAGAAGAGGATGTCTCTAAATTTCGCATGTCCGCATTCTGTGGGGTCATTGCTGCTGCCACAAGTCAGACTACAACAGACTAAATCCAGTACAACTCTCGGAGGGAGTTACTAGAGGTGATGGCGCAGGAGTTGCATGGGGCGCCCAACGCTGAAGATCCCTTAACTGCTGAGGATTTTCGTCAAGCTGAGCGGCTGATCCTCCAGAATGCTCAGATGGACAGTTTCCCGCAGGAGTACAACTTACTGAGAGCTAGTGAGCCAATCCCAAGGAGTAGTCAGCTCCTTACCCTGTCTCCAGAGCTGGATGAGCATGGTGAGCTCATCCGAGTTGGTGGACGACTCCGTTGTGCAGAGGACCTAGAGCTGACTACCCTTCATCCCGTCATCCTGGATCCAAGCCATCAGGTGACTTGACTTCTGATCCAGGACTTTAACAGCCGCCTCCACCACCCAGGTCCAGAGCGGGTGTTTTCCCAGTTTCGACGGTCTTTCTGGATCTTACGGGGGCGTGAAGCAGTTCGTCGTTACCAGCACAGCTGTGCCGACTGCCGGCGTTAGCGAGCCAAACCTGTAGTACCCAAGATGGCAGGCCTGCCTGCTGCAACGTCTACGCCTATTCAAACCGGTGTTTTACTCTACGGGCATGGACTGCTTCGGCCCTTTCGAGGCGAAGGTGGGTCGACGGCTGGAAAAGAGGTGGGGTATCATCTTCAAATGTCTTACCACTAGAGCGGTTCACCTGGACCTCCTTGTCACCATCGATTCAGACTCCTTCCTAATGGCCCTGAGGCGATTTATCGCCCGCAGAGGGACACCAGCAGAGCTGTTCTCGGACCAGGGGAACAACTTCAAGGGACGGGAGAGAGAACTTCGAGAAAGCTTTAAAGAGATATCTCCTGAACTACAACAGCTCCTTTCCCCACAGAAGATCTCCTTCCACTTAAACCCACCAGCGTCTCCCCACTTTGGTGGAGTGTGGGAGAGGGAGATAAGATCAATCAAGAGCGCTCTCTACAGCACGGTGGGTGCCAAACCTGTTCCTGAGGAAGTTCTTGGCATGGTGCTTTCGGAGGTAGAAGGGATTCTCAACAGCAAGCCCCTGGGCTATGTGTCTGCAGATGCCAGGGATCCAGATCCAGTAACGCCCAATGTTCTTCTGATGGGGCGGCCTGATGGTTTGCTGCCTCAAGTGGTCTACTCAGAAGATGAACTCATCAGTCACTGTCGTTGGAAACACTCCCAGGTTTTGGCAGAACACTTCTGGGCCCGTTTCATCCAGCTCTACGTGCCTAGCCTTCAAGCCCGCCAGAAGTGGCCAGCTACACCAGCTGACCTTGTTCAAGACTGTGTGGTAATGATCGCTGATCCTCTCCTTCCAAGAGCCCTCTGGCCCATCGGGAGGGTGATCAACACGTACCCCAGCCCGGATGGACATATCAGGTCTGCTGATGTAAAGATGAAGGAGACAGTCTACACCCGGCCAGTTGCCAGGCTGGTTGTTCTTCCTGCCCCTCCTTCTGGGGATGATGAGGACAATTCTGCTCCTGTAACTTCTCCCCAAACTTAGAACTTTGTTGCCTTTTATTGTTGTGCAAATGTCCTGCAGACATTTTGGGGCGGCTGTAATCTTTAAAGGCCCCAAAGTTAGTTCAGAATGTTGTTTATTGATGTTTGGGTCAGAGTTCATTTATGAGTGTTTTGTTTCATGTAATACTCCCACCTGCGGGGGGAGCCCAATCACTATGTATCAGCCACAAAAGTTCTGGGTAGCAGCTTACAGCTCGGCTCATAGTTTATGAGTTTTTGTGCGTAACTGAAGAAATAAGTTAAACTGAAAGCAGCATATTTCTTGTGCTTATAGAGTTGTTGTTATGTCATTGTGGTTTTGGATGTGTGAATGCCGGGGGGTAGTCCGAGCAGGTGCTTGGACGAGCTAGTAATGGACGAGCTAATTAGCAAGCCTCGTGTTACCTGTCTGTCGCTGCCACTCGCTCGCCCCCGATGGTGATTCAGGCACGATAAGAGACGATGATAGATGTTCATATCCCTTTGAAGTTGTGTCACTTTATAGGCATATTGTGTTTTGTATGAATCATTTATACTGTATTATCGTCGAAGCAACGAAGCATCAAGCTAGCGAAGTTATTGCTATGTTAACCACACGACCGGATGTTAGCTCTTCACAATAACAGCACTGTTCTGACGTGCTGGCAGTCATGTTTATTTTCCAAATGAAATAACCAGTTTTAGAGTGTTGAAGGTGTTTGTATCCTGCTGGTATATGTGTATTATTGTTAATCATACTTAGAGCTCATCATAGTGTTTTAGTAGCACATAATGAGACTGAATGGCCAGTTGTATTGATGATTTTGTTCTGGCCGACACACCGGCATGAACTTGGTGATCTTCACCTGAACCAACACCTTACATCTAACAACTCCCTCTGCTACACCTCCAGTTCACGACAGACTATTCTATCACAAAGTGGTAAAAAGTGCCAATCTCAATGACTTAATGGAGTCTGTGGCATACACAAGTACCTCAAAGGAATGCATGTACAGGGAGTGCCCTGACTGCAAGGACAAGGAACTGCCAACCTCTTACTTTGATGCAGGAGAACAAACCTGGTGGTTTGAATGGAGAAACAAGGTTGAGGAGAGGGAGAAGACTAAAACAGACGAAACAAAAGAAAATTTCAAAGCTCACCTCACAGTCAAGGAAAAAGTCTATGGGACTATTCAGACACTGCTGGATGATTTTTCAGACCAACTTAACAAAAAAAATGGGAAAACACATCTACAACATCAGTCATCAGTATTCTGCTCTCAGGGCCCTGAAAGAAAACATGATAGAAGATGATATTGTCTTGCAAATTGATTTTGCAGAAAACTATAAATTTAAATATGCAAATTAGATCCAAGCAGTACATTTTGGTGATTCCAACCAACAGGTTACTCTCCATACAGGTGTGGCTCACACCAAAAATGGGGTGGTGTCTCTCTGTTCTATTAGCTCATCAATGCGCCATGACCCATCAGCCATCTGGGCTCATCTCAGCACAGTGCTTCCTTGCCTCAAAGCACTGAACTCAGAAGCAACCACACTGCATGTTATCAGTGATGGGCCAACCACCCAGTAGAGGTCCAAGAAAAACTTCTTTTTCTTGAGCAAAAGTCCCTTTCAGATTGGATTCAAGAGGATCACTTGGAACTTTCTGGAGGTAGGACACGGAAAAGGCCCAGCTGATGGGATAGGTGCAGCAGTTAAACGGCAGGCTGACTAAATAGTAGCAAGTGGCATTGATCTTCCAAATGGAAGGATGCTGTATGAGCAACTCTCAAAACAGCCATCTACTGTGAAGCTGATGTATGTGACTAAGGAGGAGATTAAAGTACTGGACAGCCTCCTTCCTGCTGGCATGCAGGCTATCCAAGGCACAATGTAGATACACCAGGTAAATGTCACTGCATCCAGATCAGTTTCTAAAATGAGAAGTTAGTTTGATGTGTATAAAACATTGTGTTTATAATGTGTTATCTGATTACTATGTGCTCCCCTAGATAGTCTCTGCAAGACCAGGAGAAATATCTTGGCGTTTTCTAAGCTGCTTTTGCTCAGAGCCCCAGCTTTGCAGATGTTTTGCTCCCCAGACAGTAGACATGGAAGTAACAGGTGATACCCAGACTCCCACATCCACAAGCACACCTATCACCACAGCTCAGCCCATTGCAGACCTTCATGAGGGGCTGATTGGAAAATGATGTGTAGTCACATATGATGGGGATCCATATCCAGGCATTATACAGGATGTTGGCTCTGATAGCTGTGCTTTGGTGAAAACCACGAGTCATGTTGGAAAAAACAGGTTTTTCTGGCCAATGAGAGAGGACATAATCTGGTACCAACCTGAAAATATTCTTAGACTGGTCCCAGAGCCTCAGCCAGTTACAAAGAGTCACATGATGTTGGATCCCACAATTTGGGCAAAAATATGCTCTGCTCTTGATTATGATGGATAAAGGAATTAATCCATATGCAAGTTTGGCAGTTTGTTTAAACTGTTAAATCACTAATTACAGAGAGATTAATGAATGTTGATGTTCATTTCAATTTTCAGCACTTGTAGTTTTAAATCTGGCATATCTATGAGTTTAATCACCAGAAACAGTTTTTGTTTTGCTTCCAACAGCCAGCCCTAGATATGAACTTGTTTGTCGGTTTCAGCACAAAAAGAGAAGGAGCAATGTTCTACCATCTAATTAATGTGCATTATTTTCTAATGTTGAAACAACATTAAATTTCAAATTTGATGTCACTTCATGTAAAAACAACAAAAGTGACTGATGTTCAGCAATGCTCTGTGTCATGTCATTTCCAACGCGTGCTCTTTTCCACCACACAGTGTCATGTCCATCACAACACATATTTTTACACAAAATTCATAATAATAGTACAGCTACACTAATAATTTTTGGGAGTTTTGAAAATTAGGCAGTTATGGTTACAATTCATGTCTAGGATTGGAAATCTCATGAATCCTCCATGTAAAAACTTGATTGAAAGACTTCAGTAAGACATATTAAAGGCATTTTTCATCTAGATGGTGAGAAAATATTTTATATTTTAAATGCTTAAAATAAGTACAGTTATAAATATGGGTACATCTATTGATGAAATTTAATTAAATGTTTTGAAAAGATGGATTATGCAAGTAATTTTTTTTGAAAAACCTGTTTTTTGTGGTGTGATGGAAATGATTTTTTCCCCTGAATGCTGGACTAATATAATATATAATATTTATGTAATTATATTACAACCTCTATCGGTTAAAGTTTGTACACATTGTGGTGAAGTAGAACAAACCAAAATATTTCATAAAAATATGTGTTGGATTTTATGAAAAATTTCAAAACTAAATTTCACTGTAGTTGGAGAATTACCCATGTATATATATATATATATATATATATACACACACATATATATATATATATATATATATATATATATATATATATATATATATATATATATATATATATATATATATATATATACACACATATATATACATATATATATATATATATATATATATACATATATATATATACACACACACACACACACACACACACACATATATATATATATATATATATATATATATATATATATATATATATATATATATATATATATATATATATATATATAAGGATGGGAAAGTGCATTAGACTCCAAGGGGATTACTTCAAAGGGGAAAACTTGTAGTTTGTAGTTTGGATTCTATATAAATTTTGTGACACCAGTCCTGGAACTTTTTTGACACACCTCAAGTATATATGTACATATATATATATATATATATATATATATATATATATATATATATATATATATATATATATATATATATATACATCCAAAACCAATCCACTATGAGCACAGCACTGAGCCAACCTACAGTGCAGTTCTCACTCTTTAGGCTTACAGTGATAGTGGCAAGTAAGACCTCTTTTTAGCTGAACAGTGCACTCGAAATACTCAATGCTTTGAGTACATTTCAAAGTTTTAAGTAGTTTTTAGTTTTTCTCCTGTCGGTTCACAGAGAGATACTTTTTCTTGCTCTTTTGTCAAAGCAACTATTCTTATACTTGACAATACAGTATTTGTGTATTAATACCCCAAAAATTATTAATAGGATATTTTGAATTCAAATCAAACACTTTAGGGTAGTCTGTGCTTTTTGACAAACATGTTTCACACCATAGCTTTGCAAGCACTGATTTGAAAATGTTGCAGTCCTTATATGTGGTGTCTGCAATGGTTTTGAGAAACTGAAAAGTAAAAAGAGTGCCATTGCTGATGCTGCTTTTTTAGAACAGGATCAAATCCATGTCATCACTTTCAAAAATGTAAAATTGAGGCATTAGGTGGGCCTTTCAGTAGTTGTTTGGTTCTCCATTTAATAGATCCTTGGTTTTGCCGTCCAAGCCAAGAATGCAGCAAATTCAACAGAGGCAGGGAGGCAGAGCAGCACCATGTTAATTCATCTGTTTTTCAGAAAATAACCATTTTATCCGTAATAACACCGAATTATTCCATATTGTGGATTCAGTCACAGAGTAAATAGGGCATTCAGTCTTTCAACGGGAAAACCTATTGATTCATAAAAATCCGCATCCCACATATTCCCACACGCTTCGTCGTCAGACACACTCAAACACTTACAGACATACTCCATCTCCTTCTCTCTCCCATCCATACGCAGACTCCTCCTTCCTCTCTTCTCCTCCTCCTCATCATCAGTTGGTCCTGTGCCTCCTTGCCGGGACAGTATAACAGAAGCCTACAGAGCGTGGACCGGCGGTGGATGGGGACGGACAATAGCCGCAGCAGCAGCAGTCGGGCGCACCGTCCGAAGCATGCTCCAACGCAGCCATGACTTGCTCGGCGTCAGATAGCGAGAAGATCGTGATCAACTGCGGTGGGATCCGACACGAGACCTACCGGAGCACCCTGAAGACGTTGCCGGGGACGCGTTTGTCTTGGCTAACCGAGCCCGACGCATACAGCAACTTCGACTACGACCCCAAGTCTGACGAGTTCTTTTTCGACCGCCACCCGGCCACTTTCGCCTTCATCCTCAACTACTACCGCACTGGCAAGCTTCACTGTCCCAATGATGTTTGTGGGCCCCTTTTTGAGGAGGAGCTTGCCTTCTGGGGCATCGATGAAACGGACGTGGAGGCGTGCTGCTGGATGAACTACCGGCAGCACCGCGACGCCGAGGAAGCCCTGGACAGTTTTGAGACCCCCGAACCTGACGCACCCGAGGATGACCCGGCGCTCACCGGTGGGGCAGACGGTGACCTGAAGCGGCTGTGCATGCAGGAGGATGGCCGCAGGGCGACGTGGTGGGAGGTGTGGCAGCCAAAGATGTGGGCACTGTTCGAGGACCCTTACTCATCCAAATACGCACGGGTGAGTAAGCCATCGAAAGACAAATTTCCTGAAACAAGTCCCTGTCTTTCATTCATTCTTTCTTTCTTGCTGTCGTTACTTTTCTTTGGCGCGCGCTCACAATCTGTTTGGCACCATTTTCCAATTACGCATTGCTGTGCGTAAAAGTTATCCTGTGAACTGTTCTGGTAATGTTGCAGAACAAAAAACACTTAAATGATAGATAGATAGATAGATTTGTGTACTTTTTGGTGTATATCTGCCTTTTTATTTTATTTTATTTTATTTTTTTATTTTTCGCAATGTCCATCGGAAAATGTGCACACTTTTGAGCTTTGAGCCCCTTTCCTTCGATGTTATCTCTCCTCCTTTTACTCACCTTATGATTACCACTGTTTAAGTACACTGATGTCCATTGTCACTTTGAACTAAACTGTTTCTAAAAAAACGAAACATTTTAGCTACAGCATCAACACACTTCCGTTATACATTTTTTCCCCTGTAGAACCATGTTCTTTTAATCTTTAAGCTATGTACTGTATATAGAAAATGTTCCACATTTAAATGATCAATTTTATGACCATTTTACCGATGGTTGGTAATTGCTGGCGTTCTGTCTTGTCACTCATGTGCTCTCTCAATATCCAAGTTGTTCCAGACAAATCGAAACTACAGTCGTGCGAGCAGAAGCCACCACAAGCTTTATTAGTCACGTAGCTGAATTTTTGCATATTAGCCTGTGTAGGTAAGCACAGGCACATGAATGCATTGCTGTTTACCCTCACAGTGCCCCTTTCATGTGCTAGCAGGTGAAGCTGAATGCCATTGTGTTTGTACTTCACTGTGTTTGTTTGCTTCAGAACCGACTGATATGTCATTGTTTTTGCTTGACTCCACTGTTCAACGCACATTCATTTGATTCAGACTTTAACATAACAATCATAGCTCAAGTGTCAAACCTCTGCTAATTAAATTTTATAGTTGGTTAAAATTTGGCTGATATATTCTGTACTGCTCAACACTACTAGAGAGAGTTCTTCATGGCTAAAAAAAGAAACAAAAAGATGGAGAAAGAAAGGATCTCTCAGTACAAAGATCTTGGTGCAGTATCCTGAAGGCAACACAGGAAAAAGCTTTTTGAAGGGGTACCTGAAAGGTCCGAAAAGCAAAAAACCTATAGGTAAGTCCTTGGTTTTTGCACAGCACCATAGAACGTATCTCTTATATCTGACAAATTAGCAGATATAGTTTGCCCTGATCAGACAACATGAACAAGAAGCTGATTGCAAGGCAGGACAGCTGTTAATCTAAAATCAGATAAAAACAGACGAAAGAAGAGAAGAAAGAAAGATATTTACTGAGTCACATTTTCTTAATTGCAAAGCTCATTTTGAGTGTTTCCCAGTGTTTAGGATTATGACCATGTTTTGTGAAGTGAGCGTAACCGTTAAGTGTGATGTTCATTTCCAGCCAGGGATCCAGGGCTAGGTCCTAAGGTGGGCACCAAAGATCACAGAGGGCAGGATTCTTTCTGCTTGGACATGTTTAGATTTGATCACACTAACTTAACATAAAGATACAATATGTAGAATTTATGTAAATATAAATGTTAAATGGACTTGTGTTTACATAGTGCTTTCAAGTCTTTGACTAATCAAAGCAGCTTTTACAATGCAGGATGGAGTGTCTATGTCACTTGTCCATCAGTATCAACTAACACACATTCACGCCCTTTTATACCCATTTACATGCCACAGATGCAGCAGGGGGAGCAACTTGGAGTTAAGTGTCTTGACACATTGCCATGTGACATCCAGAGCTGGACTCGAACCTCCAACCAAGCAAACTATCAGTCTTATAGTTGTAACATGTCTTGTTTAGCTGACTGCTGACCAAACCACCATGGCAAACACAACATGTTTATTATTGAAATGGAACCAAGACTTGCTGCTCATGTTTGCTGCTCCATTTCTGTAACTCATTTAAGTTACATATTTATCACATATGATAAATATGTGATGAGCATAAACTGACTGCTTATCACATATAACAGCTTCTCGTTCTGTTGCCCAAGCTTCCCCTCTGTAACTCCATGCTGCGACCCTGTAATGGAATGGCTAAACTAGATCTTTTCAACTAGAGAACTCACTTCAACTCTCCCCTTCACTGCTTAGTGCATAATTTAAATTCAAGACTATTCAGTGAAAATCTGCACTAGGTGGTAAGATGTATGTATTTACTTGATAGTAAACTAATATTTTTGTGTTGTGGATGAATTTCACAATATGGAGGAGAACGTTTATTAAAAATTGGCCTCTTGGTCCTGCAATGCTTCGTAAGTGTTTCACAGTGATCTAAGAAATTCACCTTTAAAGCTTTTATCTCACTTTAAGTGAATTTCATTAATAAAACAGTATTTTTCCATTTGCTAAATATCTCTTGAAGAGAATAGAATTATTTATTTAAAACAAAAAGATTGCAAGAGACTAGAGGCAGGCTGCATCAGACAGTATGTCAGTCTCTGTTTATCATCTATGGTTATTGTTTTGGTTAAAAGCTCCCACACAGTAAATTTTTACATACTGCACCTTTGATCCATAATAACAGACTCAACAGAGTTCATCAAAATATCTCTTGCAAGAGGAACAAGTGTTTATTGGCCTAGCCTTTTTGGATCATATAACTGAAAAGAAAGTGGAAAAGCACTTTTCCAGTGTGGGTCTGGTGGGGCTCAACATTTCTCCAAGAAGGAAAAGTTTTGAATTTTTCTTTTAAATTCCCAGCAGTCTTTAATGGCAGCATTTTGCCAAGCTGCATAAGACAAGTGCCAAATAGTTTTGATGTCAGATGTCTTTAATTTACAATTAAATCACTGTGTGACAGTGATTTACATTATTAATTTTAGATACATTTCAGAAAAAAAACAATGACTAGACCTGCACCTGACTTGGAGGGTGTGACTATCTGGGATTAGGTCATGGGACCAGAACTGCCAGAGTTAACCTGTAACTTAAGGTGATAGCCCTATCGCTGCCCTAAATCCTGAATGCCAAGTACTTTCACTTGATACCTTTAATAATAAATTTCTTGACACTTATTTAAATACTATGGACAAAGAAAGAGTGCTGCAGTGTGCTTACAGACCATGCCGCTGTTGTCACTCTCAGCATTCTACAATGCAATAATGCAGTGATGTAGATTGAAATTGGATCTAGATTGTATAGCTAAATCATTTGTCTAAACTTTAACATTGCTACCCACCTCAACTTGCTGCCCAGATGCTTTTTAACTCAAATATAAACAAAGGACACTAAGGGCTTTATTTTCGTAGACCAGGCACAGGCGCGGAGCACCTGCCCTGGGGTGTGTCCGGGCATTTTGCAATTTTCATGGACGGCACAGTCCAGCGCAGTGAGGCGCACCCACGCCTCTGTCCCTCCCACCGGCGCAAGTGGCAAAGAGGGAGGAGAGAAGGTGTGGGTGGGTTTAACACAGCTGAGTGTAATCTTCACCAATCAAATGAACGCCTCTCCTTGCCTTTAAATGCACTGTGGGCGAGGTGCAGTGCCAATTTTACTTCATCATGGACGAAGACAGCAGCAGCAGCAGCTCCAGGCGGCCAGACTTCTCCCAGGAGGAAACTGATGTGCTGGTCCGGGAGGTCCAAGCTCGCAG
Source organism: Cetoscarus ocellatus (assembly GCA_037902135.1). NCBI lineage: Eukaryota > Metazoa > Chordata > Actinopteri > Labriformes > Labridae > Cetoscarus > Cetoscarus ocellatus. Next base: position 92,808 of record JBAMNC010001672.1, read on the forward strand.
TACCAGAATATATGGTAATGCAAACAGACCTCCACGGGCTGATGATGCAGAAACAGCCTGGGAGGAAGTTACCAATATTGTCAATCAAGTTTGCCCAGATATTCTGAGAACTGCTGCTCAATGTAAAAAAACGGTTCAATGACGTAAGGAGAAGGGCCAAAAGAAAACTGTCAGATCAGAGAAGGCACACGGTGGCCACCAGGGGCGGCCCCTCCACCAGCCTCACGATGAGCATCCTCCATCCTCAGATGTGATGGGAAAATTGATATAGATACAAATGTATATGCTGGTTCAGACGGTTACATTAAATAGTGGTTGCTGTGATTGTATATTGCATTGAAATGTGCCTGACACTCTGGATACCTGCCTGTGAGGTTTTGGTGACATGTGCGCACTACGCGCCTGTTAGCCAAATTACCACTGCTCCGGGCGCGCTTCACCTGCGCCGAGAATAGACCAGATTGGAGCTGGCAAGCTTTCAGTGCACCTTCCACGCAGTGTTTTGGCACGAAATTGTTACTGCGCCAAGCTGAATCTGTCGACACCTCCCCCTGGTGCGCCGCCACACCCATCTCGGCGCAGCTGGTCTACCAAATTGCCAAACTGGCTGCGCACGGTGGTGTGGCGGATGAAATTACCATTGCCCGGGGTGTGCCACGCTCTGCCACCCTGCGCCACTCAGCATTGCGCCAGGAAATTAGAGCCCTAAATGAATACTATGGAAAGAACAGAGAGCATTGGTCACAGTTTTCAGTATTTTGATCAAAAAATAGAGATTGACTTGTATGTAGGCTGTGTTAGTAAGCATTTACATATGACTAACAACTCTGGGCAAAATTTTTATTTGCATTTTGCAAGATTTGAAATGATCCAGCTGGGAACATGCCCTGCCTTGCGGTAAAGATGTAATGTGAAGCTCTTTTTAAGTGCATCCCTGTAACAGCATAGACACAATGCTCAGCTGTCATTACATCTCAAGACATTAATAGTAATACCATAAGGGTATAATTCTGGTGGCCTCGTGTTTTTATTAGTGGTATAGCCAGACTTTTTTAACTGGGGGGGTGGGGGATCAAAGGTCGGCCTTTGAATTCTTCAGAAGTGGTTTCTAAGAAGTCATACTATGCTTTTTTAATCTTTGACCTTTACTGTTTTTTACATGTCTCCTCTGCATGATAGAGTCCTTTCATGCACAAGACAACAATGCCTGTCGGTTTCTCCTGTAAACAGTGCCAATAGCTCCCTAAAACAGCTGATACCCCCACCCCACCCCCAAAAGACCTACAACTGTAGAGTTCTACCATTGTTACATCAGCAGCTCAAGCCCATTGGCTCAGAGTGGCAAGATCAGTGCAGACTGTTGATTGTAGTAAGAATGCAGAGCTGTTAAAAATACAGCTGAACCGTGCTGAAGTGACCAATCACCACAAAGCAGACATCTCAAGCAGTCAGAACAAACTGTGCCCATGTGGAGAAAGAGGCCCTAAAGTGACAGATGCTCTAACAGAGTGTCTCAGACGGAATGAGCACAAAGGTAAATCAAGGGCACTGGGTAAGTGACAACAGGCCACCTCTTTGCTACACTCCTGGTTTTCATTTGTGTGGAAGTGTATGGAAAGCAGGAGAGAGCACAACTTTGCTTGACACATAGACACATATGTACACACACACACACACCCTGACCCCCCCCCCCCCCCCCCCCCACACACACACACACACACCCACACACCCACACAGTTGCCATCCACTTGCTTCACTGATCTTGTCCTGCTGATCTCATTACACCATCATTACTCTTGTCTTGACTCTGAAAACCCTTTGTTACTGAGGCCAGCACAGAGGAAGAATCACTTGCCTGGGTGGCGAAAGTCCAAAACAGGGGGTTACCTGAGAGTCTTATTTTAACAATCTAGACGGGACTTGGGATTCAGCAGAATTTACTTTTCAACTATTCTGTTCTCCTTCCCCTCCACCAACCTGATTTCATTACTTTTCTCCTACTGTGTCAGTCCTCCATCTCTCACTTGTTTCCTTCTTTCCCTGCTTAATTATCTCCAAAAATCTATGGCCATTTGCAGAGCCAGTGCTGAACTAGATTATTGTGAGTTAAGTGTATTTTTGTGGATTCTGCTAAACAGACGGAGAGAGTTTACTGACTTTGAAGACAAATTGTGTGTCCTAACACTTTTTGGTATCGTCCAATCAAATGACAACATTTTGATTTACTGGGAAGCTTAATTTGAAATGACCTGATCTGTTTGACTCTGCATTCTCATTTTACACACATCATGATGTGGTTTAACTTAATGTTCACTGATGTGTTGTTGACTTTGTGTAGATTGTTTTCGGATGACCTTCACTTCTTCAAAGAGAACTCCAGATGGGGACAGGAAGTTATTTATGCACAGAGAAGAGCCATTTCAAAAGTTTTGGGCTCTTTACAGCTGTATCTAATACTTTGAATCAAGAAAAATGAAGCTTGTCCCAGTGGTAAGGGCACATATAGGCAAGAATTTTGAAAAGCTCTCTTAGAAACAGTGGCAAATATGGATTAAAAACTATCGCCTACAGGACTTTGTATACCAGACTTCGCACTAATAATGCACACAATAGAAGTTTTTATTTTAAAATCTTTTGATGAATAATGACAGCTTTCACACCAGTGACAGGATTTTGCTGGTGTGCAGCTTTTAGTCCTGGGTAGATTTTTTTTTTAAGTTTTGTGTTAGTCATGGCCAAATCTGCCCATAAAAACACCTGATGTGGGCTTGTACATCACAGTCAAAAAATACTGAACTGCTTGATTGTGTTTTGTTTCCCAGTCTACTTGACAAATAACAAAGATAGTGAAGTTAATGATAATGCATACAGGAAGATGGGAGCTGCAGTTTGATGATTAGGTGTGTATACACAAGCCACACTTGTTGTGAACCGTTGGTCCTGAAATGACAGTGGTGCAATTTCAGTTCCTGAGTTATACATGTATTCCTCTTCTTTTATCTTGTCCTGTTTATTCAATTAAAATGAACACTGAGCCATAGTCACTTGATGTTGGGTCTGTATTGACTTCCACAGTGCTAAGTTCTTTAGAATGTGCATTACTGACTTGTAAAATTGAGTTTCTCCTAATGTGAATAGAAAGGAGAATCAAAAATCGCTTCAGTAATATTTGCACCTTCATTCTATTAATTGAATTGCTCTTGGTATTCAAAGGCCTTTAAGACAGACACCACTGAGAGACCGCTGTGACAAATATTGCGGCAGTCATTTACACACTCACACAAACACCGCCCCCCCACGCACACGTATACACACACATATGCACACACACCCATAGTCACATACATATGTATATATATATATGTATATATATGTATATATATATATATATATATATATATATATATATATATATATATATATATATATATATATATATATATATATATATATATATATATGTATGGTAACCTTGCTCAACAGCTGGACCTGCCTGATTCATTGTATGTAATCAGGTAGCAGGAAGCGAGGCGATAGAAGAAAGTGACTGCTCATACAGAGATTAGCATTGATGCTAACAGCTTCTGTAGTTTTATCAGACCTTGACTGCAGTTCCTTATTAAATAAAAAACAAATATCAAAACTACAAACTTCTCTATAGTAGGGATGTTTTGCTCCACTTCCAACATATTTTGATGAGAGTTTATTTTTCGAAGTGGCTTACATTCTATAGCGAAGTAGGGCGCGCCTACTACATTAACTGATTGACCTGTAAAAAAATGTGATTGTCCAGTCATCTGCTGGATTTGCTTCTGAAAGGTTCTGCCCATTCTCAAACACTTTCTATAGGCTCTCTCTCAAATGGACTAGTGAAATATATTGAACAGGCCATCTGGTGTGTCAGGTTAAGTTAGTGGCCCTTTACACAGGTCTTCAGGTAGTGGTCGTCTAACTGTTCCCAAAATTCGATCTAAAACATACGGTGAAACATCGTTTCAACATTACGGCCCCCATCTGTGGAACAGTCTACCTGAGGACCTGAGAGCAGCACCTACACCTGCGTGTGAGTGGCTTTCTGTGCTAAATGTGGGCTGGGAGAGTGGGTGGGGTTTTCTATTTTATTCTGTATCCCCTGACTTTTATCTGCTTTTTTTTTAATGTGCAGCACTTTGTGCTACATTTGATGTATGAAAAGTGCTTTATAAATAAAGTTTGATTGATTGATTGATTATACAAAATTACAGATATGGATGCTTTAAACATTTGCTTTATTGTATGTATTACCTTTTATTCGTAAAGGAGGTGCTGTCCAAGCAAAACACAGTTTACAGTAGGTTACAAACAAACCTGAAAGTGGACAGCAGTGTTTATTGCATCTGTCACAGATACAAACTCACAATAAAGATCATAGCTTGTTGGAAGTACAACTCACCCTCTTGTCCTTCATGCTACATCAGACTTTAGCTAGTCGTTGCACGTACTTGTCATAATGATAGCAGCCCACCAAGGACAAAAAGTAACTCATTACGTAAGCATTACTTTGATTAGTAACTGTAATATTAGTAATTGTAACCCCTTACTTTACTAAATAACTGAATAATGTTAATCATATTACAGAAATATATTACTATTTAATCATTGTTATAATTACTGCCCAACACCGGTGATATGTAAATCAGGAAAACACAAAACTTGTTACACTGTTTCTATAAAGTGTTTAGATTTCCTTGATCAAGGAAATCAGAAATGTGAAAATAACTCTTTACATTTGGGCTCAGTAAAAAATGTTCACAGGTAAATTGATATTAAACAAGACCTCATTACAGTAAAACAGTTGTTTAGAAGGTCCAACTTTGTGAAAGCCTGATCTGCTAAATGTTTAAGTTTAGTGTTAAAGAGGTTCTATTTGGCCTTCTACTATATATATATATATATATATATATATATATATTTATATATATATATATACACACACACACACACACATATGTATGTATATGTATATATATATATATATATATAAAGCTGCTCGCTTTAGACACAAGTTGTGTTGCCAAGTCTGCTCATTATAAGCATCTTTGAAAATCTCATGAGTTCTTGGGTTGCAGATTTTTGGGCTTGTTTCTTAACGTGCAAGTTGTCTATTGGGGCTTACGTCTCTGTCTGTGTGAATCCCCCCTGATTTTTTATCTCTCAGCTCTCCACTGTAAAGCAAAACATGAGTGCAGTAGGTAGTTTGTCCTTCCCACTTCCTCGTTCCCTGGTTATCGCCATAGACATAATATACGTAGATGCCTCATAGACTGATGCTGCTTATTGGAGCTGACGTATCAGCGTGGCCACCATCTTGGATGGGTCCCCCATCCCCCTCAGTGCATTTATATCAACTGAGGAGGGTGTATGCCCAGCTACAATAATCATAACTCCCCAAATTTTTACCCAATTTTCACATGGTTTGTTTTGTTATGATACAGGACACTGTAACACATTAAAAATATGTGCCTTCATGCAGAAATACTTTGTATTATGCTATTTTTTTTATTGTGCAATGAGACAGTACAGTGGGACAGACAGATGAATTTAACTTCACTTTTATGTGAAGACATGTTAAACACACTAAAGGGCATTGAACTTGAACTTTAAAGGTTAAACCTATGAAGTGGATTTAAATAGCAAATTAAAGTTAAACAGAAAATTCTAAATTGTCAGTGCTTTCACTATGACACGTGAATTTGTATCATAATAAAAATTCAAAGAAAAACCGTGAGATTGAACTCTCTTAATAAAGCAGTTCATATTTGGGAGTGGTAATCCAAATAATACTGACATAAGAAAATATGAAAACCAGGAATGGCTTTAATGAGTGTAATAACTGTGTACAATGTCAAAAACAATAAAATTGGTGAGTGGTTCTGAATTCTTACTTAATTCTTTTCTCTTTTGTAAAATCCTATGTAATTACTACTTTTGTACTTACTGTAAGCTCTCAGGTCAACCATTTGGAACAACAATTTAATAAATATTAGACCTATTAAAAAAAGTAAGCAAACAGAAACATCGGTTGTTCCAACCAGTGACCCAGGGGATCCTAGTGTTGCAAAACCACAAACATCAGGATGGTTGTCTGGCAAGAAGGAAGTCAAGCCTTCAAACTGATGATGAGGGTCGCAAATCAGCAGAACTGTGCAGCAACAACATGCTGCAACACTACTGTAACTGCTCTGTGCAGCTCTGTCGCACTTCCAAGGTGAAAGCATAGCATTTCTAGAGATGTGAAGAGTCAACCATCCTTAACCAAAATATTTTACTAATGCTTATAGTTGATTCAGAAATATGTTTAACCCTAAAATGACTCCACATATCCATGTAATTTCTACTTTCCCATTTATTTGTCATCATTCGATTTTTGAAGCTGAAATAGGATGGTAAAGGCAGTACAGAAAGAGGGGAAGCTTTATCTGCAGAGAACTTTGGTTGGATTCAGCTGCTTTCCTACTTTAAGACATTCTCAACAAGGGAGCAAGATTACAGACATTTAGACGGCTCTGAGTGTTGATTAAAGGTATCAGTAATACTTATAAAGGTTACCATTGTTCTTTGTTGCAGGTGCTTTTTTTGCATATGTCTCATTATGTTTAAAAATGAAATAGCATCCAAACAAGTGATCTAAGAACTGGAGGATGGTCACAGAAAAAAGGCAAAATATAACACCAGAGTTGTGTCATGGTGAGGGGATGGGGGAATCAGTATGACAGCTGAGGTGACTTTGAAAGTGTTGCAGTCAATAGTTTTGGTGCCAACGCGTTGACATAAAGATACGTTGGGAAGTATGGAGGGGGCAGCCAGCGCAGCAGCCGCACTCAGGTTGACCGGGGTCATGTGGGCCGGCTTGGTTTTTAGCTGATTAGCTTGCTGGAGAACAACAAGGGCAAAGCCGCTCTTCCCTGCCAATGTCTCCGTTGAAGTAGACAGAAAAGGCAGATGTTTGAAAAAAACTGATGGAGAAATGAATGACAGAATCATTTGGTCCATTTCAGTTGACTTTCCATTAAGTATATGAAACCTCCTTGCAGGGATGGCAAGATTTTCAATGTCTGCCATCTTTCCTCTATCCAGTCTTCCTCACATCTACTCTATGTCCTTCTCTCTTCCCTTTTCTCCTCATCATCACCACTGACAGCTTATACTGCTTTATTACCCCCATTCTAGAGCTGAGTGCTGGATTGCTTATTATCGCTATTCAGCCCCCCAACCCCCTCTGTGTCCTCTCCCTTCCACCCTCCTTTACTTCTCCCCCTCCTCCAGTTCTCCACAGCTCTCTGCTTGTGCTATAGCGTAACACTGCAGTCCCCGTAGTAGCTGACTGCGCTCTAGTCTGCTGCAGAGAAGGAGGGAGGGAGACACTGAGGGAGAGGAGGGGGGATGGCAGGGGATATGTTTTTGGTGAGGGGGTGGTGAATGGAATCAGACGAAGAAGTAAAAGAGGAATACAGTAGAGAGGAGCAGGATGGGGGTCACTTTCTGCACCCCCGCATTTTTTAAATCCTTGCTACCCCTCTTTTTTCCTTTTCTGCTAAGCTCGGCATGCTTGGATGCTCGTATCCGTTTATTGATCGGGCAGTGCGTCTCAGCTCGCCTCATTCAGGTGGACGTTTCAGCTGAATGGTGCTCCTTTGTAAGCAAAACCTCCCAACACGCAGTCCCCCTCCTTCTCTCTCTCTCTCTCTCTCCCTCTCTCTCACTCTCTTTCTTCCATTTTTTCACACAATGGGGTGTGATGACATTTTCTAGTCCCTCAAGGAAAGAAATGAATACCAACACAGTGGTTAACACATACACACACACACACACCTACACTTACTCTTACTGTACCTCCACACTCAGTAACTGCGACACTAAGAATGTCATTCTCAACCCATTTAAAGAGGTTTACTTAAAACTGTGGGTTATGTTTGCGTGTAGTTTATATTCTGTGAAGACTTTTTGGTCTATAGTTACATCACAGCTACTTGCTGATGCTGTTTTGTCATGGTAAAATGATTTAATATTTTAATCAAACATTCATCAACACATGCTCCAGGGGAATAAGGTTGTCAGTTATGCTGCTATACTTGGCTTGAGCTTTTGGCCATCTTCTTGTTTACTATGCAGATAACACAGCCAGCAAAGGTTTTTTTTTTTTTTTTTTAAGCAGCTGTCAGGACACTCAGCGTCCGCTAGGATCAGTAGTTACAGGGTTAATGTGCATATGCCCATTGTGATCTGGTCTTGTTCAAGATTGACAGCCTTCTGTTTACATATTTGTCCACTCGCTTTTGTTTTCTGCCAGTTCCAGCTGGGTGTGTCTATTTTTCTATTTTCAATATTTGTTTTACAACTCGTTATTAGGTTAAAAAAAAACCCCAAAACGTAAGACATTAATCCAAAATAGTTTAGCTATCATGCTCTGTCCATTTAACACATTGTAAGTCAACCCTCATGCCCAATGGAAGTCCTGCATTTGTTATTTATTCAGAATATCTCAACAAAGCCTGCTCTTGAAAACATATGCTACGAAGCACAAAGGGCTGCAGTGGGGAAGATTTGTTACAGTTCCCAGCCCTGAGTTAGAATCAGCATTTGCTAGATTTCGAACAGTTTGCAAAAATTTTGAAACATTATTATTGAGCTTAAAATAAATTTTATGCATTACTTAAAACCGAGTGTGGCTAGAATACACGATTACTATTTTAGGGAATAGTGAGTGCTGTAAAAAATGGAATTTCCATCTTTGGTCTGTAAGTGCCAGTAAAATGCTCATAATATGAAAAAGAAACATGTTGTGAAAAGAGGATTAACACACTGTATCAACTTCATGAGTGTCAGAGTTCTCATTTGTACCAATTTAAAAACAGAGGGAATGGAATACAGTTTGTGCAGATTTTAAGCAAGGGCTTTTTGAGCCCACCTTATCATAGATCTGCATGAAAAACATCACCTAAAAACAGAGATAAGTTTAGCTTGAGTGTTTTGAGGGACTGGGTTGGCGGGGGAAGTGTAGTTTAGTTCCAAAAAATTTTGAACTATTCCTTAAAGAGCTTGGGTGTGACAGCTGGTCAGTGGGTAGAATCTGGCCCCAGTTATTAACAGATTCACCGAGAAACAGTGACTTTGGCCAGTGTTATTTTTGGAACAGGTACATAACTTCTGACCTTCAGTATACAGTGTATGGCAAGATGGGAATGTTGCTGCAAGATCTTAATGCCTTTATGGAAAAAAGACAACCAGATTGGGGTTTTAACCACACATAATCTATCTTTCATAAAATTCTTCCAGTTTTTCACTCTTGACATTTTTTGCATATTTTCCCCTGTTTTAAACCCTTAAGCACTGCTCTAGCCCTCCCCCTCCCACTGTAGTGTTTTTTTTGCGCTTTAGGCAATATATTCACCAGGGTCCCCCTTCCCCCTCTGTGCTTTTCAGGATAATGCTGCGACAGAGCTTTCTTCTCTATTTGGTGCCCGTTGGAGGGGAGAGAGAGACAGAGGGAGAAAGGGAAGGAGGTAGAGGTGTGAATGTAAGAGGGGGTGGAGAAAAAAATAGGCACACTGTACTTTATTTGATGACACGTCTAGAAATGAAGCGTTTAACCTCTGAGTGATCTCCGTTGTCCTCTCTGCTTGCAGGGGTCAACAAACACGTTCATGCACACACACATAAATGCACAGACCCACACAGGCTTAATGCAGAGGTACACAATTGAGCATAGACAACAGCATGTCCAGTAAGCCCCAAGCCTCGTTCAGCCTAATACACTCACATATGCAGCAGATTACTGCAGAATGATCTGCTGTGACAGGTGTGTGTGTAGGTGTGTGGGTGTGTGTGTGGGTGGGGGTGTGTGTGTGTGTGTCTGTTTGCATGTAAGTTCAGCAGATCTTCTACCTCTGTGGCTGGTTCGGACATCCTCACCTCTTCAGTGTGGTTTGCTAAGAGCAGGCAGGGCCTCATTAAACCACATGTAGATGCAAAGTCCAGTGGCGAAAATCCCTCTTCAATGTTGGGGGGGACAATAAACAGTAAAATTTCAGAGAGTAATTCTTGGGGGGGGGGGGGGGGTACATTAAAATAAATGCTGTATTTTTGCTGTGTTGTTTTGATACCTTCTCAAATGTCCTGCATAGTTATATTAAACAATAACTGTAAGTCATTGTACCTTGTTAGTCCATATCCTACCGGTCTACAGGTTTGTTTTGGTTTGTATTGGTTGGAAGGTGTGAACTACACCATATGGACAATTCAGATTCATTACAAACTAAGATGAAAAGATGTGCTACATACAGTGCAAATTTTGTTTTAGCTTAAAAATAAACACCCTATTAGCTGCGTGCTGTGTTAATTTAAAACATGCCGGCAGACTTCAAACACAGGAGTTGAAATTTTGCTTTTCATGTTGTGCTTGTTGAACAAGTGGAGTGATAAACAACTTATCAACCATTCTGTGTTTTAATACACTTACTTTGTCCGATCACCACCGCTTTGTCCACCTGCCTCTGTGTGTACACGGCTCTGCAGCAGCAGCTACTCGGGTCGCCTGGAGAAACAGTTTGGACCAAACCATTGTGAGGGGAGGGGGGTTGCAATCTTTAACAGTTAAAATTGTCTGACAATGTGTTTTTAAGTAGCGTTACTTGTCTTGTACCGTCAAAACACGTTACTGTACTACTAGAAAAATCTTATTTGAACTGATTTCTTGGGAGGACAACTTTGTGGAAGTGGGGGACACGTCCCCTGCGCCCCCCTGGGATTTGCGCCTATGGAAAAGACTGCAACAAGACCAACTAAAACTTACAAGTGTTCACAGAATCTGCAAACATCTCTGGCATGTGCATTTTTTGTTTTTTGGAAATGAGTGTTGCCTTTTTTTCATTTTTTTCAAATCACATTTCAGGACTCTCATCCCTCTAAGCTATATTACTATTGGTTGCTACAAAAGCCTTAAATAAAAACAAACCTGAATTCTCAGTTAAGAAGTTGAGGATGTTGAGTAAAATGTAAAAAAAGAAAACCAGAATACCATGATTTGGAAAACCTTTTTGACCTATATTCACTTGAATACTCTACAAAGATAAGATATTTAATGATCAAACCGCTAAACTTTTTTTTTTTTAATATTCATTCCCTTTGAATTTGAAGCCTGCAACAACCTCCAAAAAGACGCTGCTGTTCGAAACATTCACAGGTAAACAGGTTAATTGGAAACAGGTGAGTGTCATGATTGCGCCACCAACTTCTCTGGGCCTGGGCTCATTTGAGATGGACTGATGCAAAAGTGGAAAAATGCCCTGTGGTCTGACAAGTCCACATTTCAAATTGTTTTTGGAAATCATCGTCAATCATCCTCCAGGCTTAAGAGGAAAAGGACCATCCAGATCTGTGATATATGGGCTGTTTTGGTGCCCATGGCATGGTTAACTTGCACAGGTGTGAAGGTGTCATTAATGCTGAAAGTTACATACTAGGTTTCGGAGCAACATATCCTGCCATCCAAGCGACATCTTTTTCAGGGATGTCCTTGCTTACTTCAGCAAGACAATGCCAAGCCACTTTCAGGGGATACTAGACTGGGCTGCCAACAGCGCAGACCAGTCTTTCACTGAAAATTTGCAGCTCATTATAGTGCAAATTAAGACAACTGAGACCCAAGAGTGTTGAGCAGCTGAAGTCATACATTAAGCAAGAATGGGAAAGAATTCAACCTTAAAAGCTTCAACAGTTAATGTCTTTAGTCCCCAAATGCTCATTGAGTGTTGTTAATAGGAAAGATGATGTAACACAGTGGTAAATATGCCACTGTCCCCGCTTTTATAGAATGTGTTGCAGGCATTAAATTCAAAACGAACAAATATTTGCCAAAAAAAACCAAAGTGTATCAGTTTGAACATTAAATATCTTGTTTTTGTAGTGAATTCAATTGAATAAAGGACAATAAGGATTTGCAAATCACTGTAACCTGTTTTATGAACTTTTTCCACAGCGTCCCAACTTCATTGGGATTTGAATTTCAACAATATTTCACCATTACATGCCTTGACCCAGTGCAGCACTCACCCTAATGTTTTTTCTCTGTATTTATTTTGTTTGGTCACATTTCACAAGTTAATAGTAGTTACACTACAGATACAGTTCAATGGCTGTGCTATCTGTTATCAGCGTTGTGTGTATGTGTGATAAAATGACAAAGATGTTGCAAATGTTAAGTTTATGAATGTTTGAGAGTTTGAAACAAATTGATATCAAAGGAATGCATGATTTAATTTTAATTCTCACTTGGATGAGTGGGTCATTTTTGACCTATGTGTGTAAACTTGATGTAGTAATACAAAATGGTAAGTGGACTTGAGCATATGTAGCGCTTTTCTAGTCTTTTGACTACTCAAAGCAGCTTTACACCACAGGTCACATCTACCCATTCACACCCATTCGCTCCCACGTTCACTCACTGATGGTACAGAGTTTCTATGTTAGTTATCCATCAGTATTAGCTAACACATTCACACACATTCATGCCCATTTACACGCCACTGACGCAGCAGTGGGAGCAACGTGGGGTTAAGTGTCTTGCCCAAGGACACATCGCCATGTTTCGCTTGGAGCTGGGCTTGAACCTGCAACCTCCCAATCACTGACCAAGCGCACTATCCAGCTGTGCCACCGATGGCCTGTCTGTTTTTGTTCATAAAGTATGGAAGGAAGAATGGAAATAATGATCCCCAGTAATCAAAAACAAGATGTCTGAAGAATAATTGGTATAGTCAATCAAAAAAATCATTTGATTCCAAAAGATAGAGCAAAGAAATAGTCATCCTGCATGAACTTAGGAAATGAATGTGTGTCATTTTTGTTCCATGCTGTACACGAGAGGGGTAGTGATCCAAAAAAGGGTTTAATAAAAGAGTAAGAAAGAAAAAGGAAAATGTATGATGCACAAAAAAGTTAACTGAGGAATACCTGAAATACTGAATGATGAAGTTGATTTATTGCAAAGATATAGAACATAAAAACACAGTTGAGTCACTTTGACCGATTGAATGCATTAAGGGGTTAAGGCCCCTGGTCTTACTATTACAGCGTGTAAAGCTGATCTACTAACAGGGTGCACAGAGGATTGCGTCTGTCAAATGACCAAAATAGCATGCGCAGTCCATTTAGCGTGTTTGCCCTCATGAATATGCAGAATACATGCAGATGATCAGAATGCGCAAAATACTGGGAGGAGGAGATGCAAATATAGTCATTTAGCACCTGCAATGTGATTTATCATACCCGCAACTGCCTGCGCGTGGTATTTTTGCATCTAAATTTAGCACGTTTGAAAAGCAGGTGCAAAAAAGGCACAGCGTTACACACAGAGGGCTGTGGTCATTGTGGCGAGAAACAGGGGTCGCATTAACCGAATATTTTCCATCACTGACTGAATTTTTTGATGAATTACAGAAAGATTTGGAGGCTGTCTGTCATTATGAAGGACTGGAAAAAAGAGAGACAATTCAGTGTGCCGTCATACTTATGCAGACGCATAATTAAAGTAAACCCTCTCTGTTTTGCGCTCTACAAAACATCGTGGAGGAGGTAATTTAACCTGTGTATGAAAAAAAAACAAAACTTCATTCCGTGTGGGTGTTCACTCCGTTTGTCACTCAGAGCTGACTGCATCACACTCTCTGCTCACTGACAGCGAGAGTGTGTTGCAGTCAGTGCGTAAAAGGCAACAGTACCTGCACGGACTGTGTGTTCGTAACTGTAAGACTGCTGTTCACATGAGAGGTTATTGATGATGAAGCTGTGTAACGATGGGAATGTTGTCATTTAGATTATGTTTGATTGTAATCAGAAAAGGAAAATTTAAAATAAAGGATACAAATATGGCATGAGGGAAAATGACCTTGTTGGTCAAATAACAGACGGCAAAACAGGTTACTGCAAGTGTGTTCATTTGCCTCTAACTCCATGGCTTCAAACTTCATTTTTCATTTACAGCCATTCTGCTCTCCCAAACTCTTCATGGTGACAGCCAGTAGCACATGCAAAATCCTCCTTTAAAAGCGGTGGTCCACACCACTTTTGCACCTGTTATCAATTGCGCACGGAGTTATAGTAGACGCCCACTAATAGCATGTGCAATTATTTAGGTTGCACACGCAATTTAACACCCGTTATTTGGATCTTAGTAGATCAGGCCCTTAGTTTTGTAGCATCAGTGTGTTGGCTCTTTTCTCACTCACTCACCATGAATATGTTTATATATTGAAAACCTATAGACTAGTGTATCCTGCGCTGATCAAAGTGGCAACTGGACTGGTTCAGATTCTTGAAGAGGTTTCGCCTCCGGTAAACCAGTGGTTCCCAACCCCCCCAACAGGTGCCATAACCAATGCTGTTGGCACCTGGTAAAAAACTGCCAGCAATTCACATCATTCACACTCAGTCGCACATTCACCCACACACTCTCATACATATTGTAATTTGTTATGGGTGAGCAGGTGTTTATTAAAAATTGGCTGAATAGACTAGCAACCTACAACAGTGGCTCCAAGCTTTAGCTTTGTTATTTACTGCCCTGAGGCACAAAAAGGAAAAAAAAAAAAAATTTAACTTGCTTTCTGCAAGGTTATAAGATAGCAGGTAAGGTTTTCCGTGTTCATTATGAAAAGTAAACCATGCTGTTTCTTATGGTACATTTAAGGTGGAAAAGACCTGCTTTATATTTGCAGAATTTAATGGAAAGAAGCAAATGAGAAGAGAAAACAGTAGACTGGGTGCCAGTAGACCAGTGAATATGTCTGCCTGTCCTTCGTTCAGGGGCTGAAGTTCACAAAACTGACAGCCTCAGTTCATGACTTTTTTCCAACTCTTTTCACTGTCCTGTCAAATAATGGCATAAAAGCACCCCCCCAAAAAAAATTGGTTATCTTATACAACTTATTTAACATGCAACCACATAATATCAGTATTCTGATATGATTTCACATTGTGTTTTTGATTTGGGGAGCTACAGGAGTGCACAGCGTGCAAACATGCATCTAGAGCTCCACATTTACACAAATGTGCTGCTGAACATATCTGTTATGGCCCCCAATACACCAACACAGAGGGAGGATCACTTTGTAAATGGTGATTAAACGTAAATGGACTTGTGCTTGCATCACGTTTTTCTAATCTTCTGATTACTACAAGTGTTTTTACCCTGCAGGTCATACCTACCCATTCACACCCTCAGACTCTCACATTTACTCATTGACAGTAGAAGTTTCTAAGTTATCCATGAATATCAGTTAACATATCCATGTTCATTCATACCCATTTACACACTACTGATGCAGAGGTGTGAGTAATTTGGGGTTGAGGGTCTTGTCAGAGGACATGTTATAGCCAGAGCTGGCCTCAACCTTCCAATTGGTAATATGGTAGAGCAACCTATCAAACTAAGTCACCATCACACCTTGTCCTCCCATTGTGCTTGCGTGACATTTGCATTGAAAATGAGATGCGGTAGGGATATTAATATCCCACCTTAATCTGCCATTTTGATAGAATGTTAACTGACACAGAGATTGTTTCAGATCCAATGGATGTCTGTTGTTGTTTCCACCATTGTCATTGGCTGATAAAGTGGAATTGTTGTCATAATGATTTGGCCAGAAGTTTCATTATCAGACTATCAGATTGCACTTCAGTTGTATTTCCTGATGCCTTAACCAGCATAAACAGCAGCCCCAAACAAAAAGAGTCACTATGAACAATTTCTCGGGCCTTTGTAATATTAGCAAAACGTAATGTTGCTTCCCTCAAGTTGAGATAGCATCTTTATCATACATTATTAAAAAAATATCAAAACACCCACTCTTAGGTGTGGTTCATTCTGTTAAGGGGTGTTAAATAGGTGTGATAGGATCCTGGATGAATGCCTGGTTGCTAGAGTGCTCACAGTGCATGAATCCTGTCAGTGTGCTGAGCCACAGAGCTGTCCACTGCTGAGAGTGCTGAAACAGGGTGTACATTTCAGCTAACAGAGCTGTCCTATGAAAAAGCACATTACATGTGCTTGTTTGTTCCCTGTGGTGCTATCCAACACTGAAGTGGCTAATGTGGGTCGCTGGCACAAGGTAGTGACACAAAAATAGAAGCATTTCTGGAGGTAACAAAGTGCTGTATCAACATCAAAACACAATTGTAATTTGGGCTCTTTGAGTTGATGATGCAGCTGTTAAAACATATGTGGTCCAATTCTGAAATGCTGAAATACAGTGCCCATGGCACTTTTACTTTAGGCTTTGCAGATCCTATCATAAAATACATGCAGCTTGCTAAAAGTAGCAGGACTGAGGGTTTCAGCTCTGTCATCATCAGTTCCAACTAAGTCAAGTCATATACTGCAATGAAGCGGGGATTTCTTTGTCCAGTTTTCAGCTCTGGGGAAAATAGTTTGACATGATATGATTAACTGGATGCCTTCATCATGACCATTAGTTAAAAAAAAGATAAAATGCTAAGTTCAGGATAGGTAGCATCAGTTTTGCTTTTGCTGACCTGGTGGCATATTCCACTTACAACACACAGTTTTTGTTTACAGTCTGTGGTTGAAAGTCTCAAGAAGCACTAAGGGTCAGTGGTAAAATGTAATTACTGCAGTAAATGTATGCTAAACATGAACATAGGAGCCATCAAGCTCAATAATTGTTTAGAATTTAGAATTCAGCAGCTCGCATCATTTCCAGGACACCATCCACTCATCGAATCACACCCATCCTGCAGCAGCTCCACTGGCTCCCCATCACATACCGCATCCAGTACAAAATCCTGCTCCACACATACAAAGCCATCCACAACCTCACCCCTCCATACCTCTCTGACCTCATTCACATCTCTGTACCTGCCCATACCCTCCAATCCTCTTCGTCTGTCCATCTCTCTGTCCCCTCTTCTCACCTTGTCACCATGGGGGGCCGAGCATCCAGCCGTTCGGCTCCCCAGTTATGGAACTCACTCCCCCCTGACCTCCGAACACTGACTCCTTACCCATCTTTAAAACCAGACTAAAAACTCATCTGTTCAAACTCTCCTACTCCCTCTGATCTTTTGCACTGTCTTTTATATTATATTGTTTGTTTTTATACCTGTTTTTATGCCTGTTTTAGTGCACTTTTTATTTTTTGTAAGGTGACCTTGAGAAAGGCGCCGTTAAATAAAATGTGTTATTATTATTATTATAATTATTATTTATCATGTATTATTTATTATTTGACCAGTAGTTTAGAATAGGGTATATGCAATTAGTCTTGGAAATATCATTGTACACAGAAGCACTTACAAACACTCAAATCCTTTAGAATTTGGGCACCTTAAAATTTGAAAAGTGCGAATATTGTCCAATAGATGAAAACTAAAACTGTAACTGTATTAATCTCTGTTTTTCTCTGTACCTGTACTTTCCTGTTCTGTTGAAAGTTCTCAGTTTTTAATTGGAAGGACAACCTCCTGAAAACCTCACTGATGTATGAGTCTATGGTCCTATGTTGAGACCCCTTTGATAGATTCCAAGATTCCTGTTGCTTTTCAATGACCTGCCGGAGGAAATCAGGGAAGCATTTCTTTTCTTGTTTAAATGTCACATGAAGCTTAGTTAAACGTTCTTATCTTTGTATCCTGTACTTTAAGTGTGTTGGTATATTTCATTATATAATACCTCAGTTTTTTCTAGATTTTTTAATCTTACAATACTCTATGACCCTCACCTCACATTACTATCCCATTAGCTTTGAAGGCACTACTAAACTTCATAAAGTTTAGACAAAAATTTTTACTAAAGCAATTAACAGTTCTCTGTTTTAGAAATATGTGAAGAAAAGAGAAGAAAACAACATTTGGCCAGATCCTCAAAAGGATTGCACTGCTTTTGCGACCGCTAAACCTGTGCAAATGAGAGAAAAAAATAGCATGCAATCCACAAAGCATACGCAAAGGGTGAAATGCACTCAAACTGAACACAAACTGCACTGCCACTTCTAGCTGCGCCGGTCCAATTTGCATGCATGTAAATTAAGGAACATTCATAAATTCAGCGCAAAATTGCCCCCTTCCTATGCAAATAAGCCTAATTGCAAATACCACCTAATCCACAAAGACCAGCGCTAATTGCCACAGGCAGTAAAGCTGTGCTATTTAACGCCAGTGAGACCCGTGTTTTAAATCTGCGCAATTTCTCTTTCTCCCTCTCTCACTCTCTCTCTCGCGCAAAATGATTGCAAATTGCACTGAGGGCTGTCATGCCAGGACTCTCCGGTAATCATGGCAGCAGTGATTGTAGCCAGGCGAAGGCACTGTGGCAGGCGAGATGGCAGGCGCGCACAAGAAGGGATTTATCAGAGGAGAGTATCACTTTTTGATTTAAGTGACAATGAAATCATTTGCAGATACCGGTTGCCAGGCCGCATGATCCTTGCGCTACTAGATGACATCAAGGATGACATTGAGCCTGTCACCCAGAGATCCCATGCTTTAACTGGCATTGTCAAATTAGTGTCTACATTACAGGTTCTTGTATCTGGCTCTTTCCAGAACCCCATTGCAGGCGTCTCAGGGCTCTCACAGTCATCCATCAGCAGGGCCATGTTTCTGCATTTATTTTGGCTGTTTCAATAACAAAGGCCAAAAAAAATAAAAATAAATAAATAAATAAAAAAACCTGAATGAACAACAACAGAAAAGACAAAAAAGCGACACCTATGGACATATGGTCCTTTGACCACTTTGAACCACTTTGTGTTCATGATAAATAATTTTGAAGTTTTTTTTTCTTAAGGGGCACAATTAATACTTTGACATTTATACACTCGGAGGCTGTGTCTCATGAGTTAAGGGTCGTCCACTAAATGCAGAATGCTTCACTAAGTAATTGGATAAATCAGTAATACCCAAACAAACCCGAGAAATAAATGCAACTCAACTTCTCACCCTGGCAATAGTAATTCAGTAGCCTCAGTGATAGGTCACAGTGGGCTTTATGTTGACCTAAAGACCACGGACAGCTCTGCTCTAAGGAAAACAGGTCAGTACAAAAGATTCAGGACCATAGACAGCTCCGCACCGACTTGTTTATGTTGTTACGATGCAATCGCACTTGTGTCATGAAAAAAATTAACCCATTTATCCACTGAAGATCATCAGGAGGAGTCTTTCCATGCACACACAATACATCAACACATAAAGCCTTAAGCATTTCTGGAAACACATGAGTCTGAAAACGAGATGAAAATCTGAATGTCAAATAAGGTCATTATAAATTTTTAAAAAAAAATTCCCGGATGGGCCAGGCATCGGATCGTCTAAACAGTGGTGGCATACTAATTTATGTTAGCCTATATATTTTTTTAACAAACTAACCCAAGTTAAACATATGACACATGCTACAAAAATGGGCCTTTTTAATATACATACCTTGGAATTCTTGTAAAACACACTCGCCCTTGTCTATTCCCTTCAGGCCAACAATTTGCTCAGGCTGGAGGGTCTGCTGAACCTTGTCCTTAAGATCTGCAAGATCTGTTAGAGGTTGTTCCTGGGGTGGCCGCCTGCCAGTTGCAGATGCTTGGTTGTGGTTGTATGAAATCTTATCATTGGTCCTGTGCTTCAGATCATACCATCTTCTTTTGCACTCTGAAGGAGAGCGTTTGCACACACCAACTGCACTGACACAGTGGGATATAGATTCCCATATAAAACTTTTCTCTGTTGCAGTGGTATATTTAGATTGGAGTTTATATGTCTTTCTGCACCTCGACAGTGAGGACTTTGAGTTCTAGGTCAGTCAATTTTTGTTTTCTTTTTCTGTCTGACAATGACATTGTCGTGTCAACTGTTCTCTTGGAACACAGCCACCTATATGCCACGCGGCTTATTGCAATCAGAGGCGCAAATTGCCAAACTGTGTGGGCGTGTTAGCGCCGGCATATGATTGGAGCAAATTCTTCTGAGGATAAGGCGCTAAAGCAGGGCAGATTGTGTGAGCTAATTCTGCGCAAATAATGGTGCTATTAGCAGGAGAAATCCATTCTTTGTGGATCTGACCCATTGTTTTATTATGTTATACCTGCATGACAGTGATTCCCAAACTTTTTCTGCTATGGCCTCATTTTGCAGATAAAAATATTGATGTGTATTGCTATTGTTTTGTTTGTGGTGCTTCGTCTTGGGCTTAAGACCCAAATAGCATGAAACAGACACACAACCTGCGAAGAGCTTTGAGCAACTGGAAATAAAAACGTGGTAAACCTCTGCTATACCACAACACAACTGTGGCTTATATCAGAACAATGATTTGGGCAGGAATTTCACGTAAATCTCAGGCAAAGCAATTCTACTGTTACTGCTTCAATACACACACTCACAGTTTCTCTCTCTCTCTCTCTCTCTCTCTCTTTCTCTTTCACACACACACACACACACACACACCCATCCACCCACACACACGCACACACTCTCTGACTGCGGTCAGCATGACTTTATTTATTCATGGCAAACATGACATTTGAAGAGCTCACTCAGGGGAGATATTGACCCAAGGAAACCCCTCATAGTCATTTTACCAATTCAATGTATCATTTTCACACCCAACTCAAATCCTCTGTGAGCACACACAACATCACAAAATGAAAGAGACAAAAATGCTACTTGGATTGATTTTAATCTAGATTTTTATTCAAGTATCAATAACCTCTTAACAATAAAGCATACTGTATTTCCCATTATCAAACTATTTATCTGAGACACCTTGATAGGTAAAACTGAACAACAAAAAGAAAAGATCAAGCAAAACAATCAATAGCTGATTTAGACACTGTGCCAAATGGGAGGTTTTGGTCACTGATTAAATAATACTTCTGCTGACTCGGTTACTTTCTGAAGGTCTGACCGCTGCACTTTTTGCATTCTCCTTCTTTTTGGACTTAAAATGTGATTATTTATTTCTATTTAAAAGAAAAGAAAGAGGAAGACAGCAGGATATGATGAGACTAGGAAGGAGTGCTGGGCAGTCTGTTTTAGTCTATTTACATCCATGCTTTTAAATTACAGCCAAGTCTGCTGTTTCTCTCTTCTTCTCCAACAAACACATACACACGCACACACACATACACAGAGTCATGACATAAAACTCATAGCTCGTCTTCATGTGCTGCATCGATAACACCAAGATTTCTATTAAACCTTCCTGTGTTCAATTCTCTCATGCTGCGGTCCTGATTGATTGTTTTCTCTGCGTGCAGTATGTTAAATGGTACAAGAAGCAAACTGGGAAAGGGAGATCTCATGATGACAGCAGTGTACCACTGTAGTCCTATTTGGAAAGTGACAGAGAGACAAAGAGGAAAGAAATCTGATGGATAGCTTTGTTATGTGGAAAAGGCTATGAGAGAGGAAGGAAAATACATCATGACATATTATGACAGAGAGAGAATCTCTTACTGGAATGTTCCCCTCTCTCTGTTTTGCTTCCACTCCAATGTAATCATGCATATTTTTCTTCACATAGTCCCCTCTTTATTTAAACTTTTTTACGTGGCATCCTGTGATGTTTTATTTTGTATGAACTATTCATATTAAATGTTTCCAAGTTGTACTGATGCAAAGAAAGCAAAGGTAAAAACTACATACTACTACATGCAAAGTATTTTGCCTGAGAACAGTTTCACAAAGCTACTCTGTTTGTCTTTTGAAGTCAGAGTGAAACATGGGCTATGTTCACACTGCAGTCAAAAGTGACCTGAATCTGATTTTTTGGCTCAAATGTGACCTGTATCTGACTTGTTTTTGACAGTGTGAACAGCACAAGTCACATTGAATCTGACATTTTCGAATCAGATTCAGGCCACTTTCAAATGTGGTACTGAATCGGATACATATCTGATTTTCTCGAATGCGACCGCGGTCTGAACAGCCAGGTCACATTCAATGCGACTTTGACGTCATTCTAGAGCAGGGGTCGGCAATTTACCTTGAGTCAAATTTTTCAGAGTCACTTCATGGCCAAAACATAATGAGTTGTTAATATATAGACATGATTATTAAAAAGTTTATACCATTTTTTCCTAAAATAAAGAGTTTTAGTTGATTTTCCCTCTACAAGCATGATTAAAAAATGCATAAAGAGGGGAGTGACAAGAGAAAGTGAGAGAGCGCTGGTGCAATCGACTGATCACTCCATTACATGCACAATAAACAATAAACGTGAATGAATCATACATCTTTACACTGTTTGTCTTATGGTATCTGATAAACTTAGTTTATTAACACTGCACCAACAGTTTTAATGAATTTATCAGGCTAAAATAACAGTTTACAGGACGCGGAAAGACACTGATGATCGCGCTACTGTGTGTTTCTACGAGACAGCGTCAGTCAGTGAACAGTCTGCTCCTGTCTGATCTGCTCTCAGACAAACTAAGAAACATCAGAACAGATGATAAAACTAAGTTTTTGCCTCTTTGTTCACCTGCTCAGCGCACTATGGCTCTGAGCTGTTTTTCTCTCCAGCAACAATCTCTCATCGGCAGGGGTCGACGGGAATGAGCGGCCGCCTTTAGGTTCATAAGGAATAAAATATACCCATAATTACTTTAATAAGAGCTCACTCAAGGTGAGCTGCTGTAACATCAGGTTCTGCGTTATGAGAATAAACTTCTCCAGCATTGTGAAGCACATTTTTGGTCTGTGTTCGTTGCCCTCATCACAACGTTCTGTGCGTGATGTCATTAATATTCAACTGAGCATGCGTGTCACTTCTGAAGCGTGAGCTGTTCACATCGCAGTCTGCAGACAGGCCACATTTAAAGGCGTAATCTGAACAGCCAAACAAAAAAATCGGATTTGAGCAATAAATCGGAATTGAGCATTAAGGGCTGCAGTGTGAACGTAGCCATGGACTTAGACTGTTTAAGTGTGACTTTCAGCTTTAAGGTTATGGGGGTTGTTCATGTATTTGATGAAGGCACAAAACGTATTGCCCTGTTCCAGGACATTGCAGCAAGAACCATCATCCTTACTGTCAAGGATATTTTTATGTTTAAACAGAGGAACTCTGTAGGCATCTATCCATTATCTATACTTCTTATCCCTTTCGGGGCGCAGCGGGACTGGAGCCTATCCTATCCGACACTGGGTGAGAGGCGAGGTACACCACGAGCTGGTCGCATGCCAATCCCAGGGTCACATAGAGAGATGGACAACCATTCACACTCTCATTCATACCTAAGGCCAATTTGGAGTTACCAATCAACCTACTGAGCATGTTTTTGGTCCGTGGGAGGATGCTGGAGTGCCCAGAGAGAACCCACACATGCAAACCAGCACCAGCAAAGTGTTTGAATGAGAGACAGGGTACATCCCCGGACTGGTTGCCAACCAAACTAGTGACACATGTTGAATATAGAAAAAGCCAAAACATTGTGTCAAAGATCAGACATCTTTCCTCCAGTTGGTGCAATAACAGTGTTTAAAGATATATACAGTATGTGGTTTTCCATGCTAAGCACTCTCAATAAAAAATGTGGAGCAAATTGAATAACAATTTAAAAAACCTCTCACACATGAGTTAAAAAATAAGCACTGTACAGACCTGTCCAGGATTTCACAACATGAATCATGGATTGTTTGATTAAATTAGGCTCATTTTAAAAGAGTTCCAACAACTTCCTGCCATAAAGCAAAACCACAGCTTCACCACTTAAAGGCAAGCTAAAAACCCACAGCATCTTTTTAAAAAGATGGTGCATTGTAAAATTTAATGTTGGATATGTTCAACAAGAGTAGAAGTTTATGACAGCGTAACTAATTACTTCTAACTGGCTGCAGAGGATGTCTTAAATTTAAGGTTTGAAGGTTTTTTTTGAGTGTCATCTGCATGCTAATGACAAGAGAGTCAGTGCTGCATTTCTTAACTGACTTTTAGCAAATAAACACTGGACCCTGAATAGAGCTTTGTGGTTTATCATAGCAATTTGAATGGTGAAAGAAGAATAATTGCCTATGGTAGACTCCAGTTCATCCATTGTTTGTTGATGAACCATAAAGCTCCTTCTCCATAGTATACTGTTCCCGTGGGCGGTCCTCAAGCCTTCAGGGTCACCAGCTCCTCATTAGCTGCTGGTAGAGGAACCAACATTATATCAGACCAATCTGCAAACGCTCAGTTTGTGGTGTGCAGCTGTATTGCCAAATGAGAAACAGTCCCCAAGAAACTACACTGCCCGCTGCAGCTTTGGGAGGTATAGGTGTATCTTCACCCCTGAAACTGGGGTACTAAGTGAAAGATGGATGTTGAATCAGATTAACACGAAGTTTGGTTGTAAACTACAATGCAGTAGTGCTGGGCGATTAATTGAGTGTCAATTATGATTATGATTACAGCCTCCCACCATTACAGAAACAGGGTAATCATCATTAGATTATCACAGCCCTGCATGCCCTGCATATTCTGTTGTGTGTAGCAGACTTGCTTCCTTCCCTCCTCTCACAGTGCTACTGACCTGCTCTGTAGGGTTGAGCCTGAGCACGCTGATTACAGACGGTAATACTTTTGATGATCAGTGGATAAAACAGTTCAATGTTGGAGTCATGAGCAAAATAGCGAATGTGATTAATTGTAAGAACAGAAACTGAGTGTGTGTGCTCTGAGTTACACTGAGAGTTTCAGACTCTGTGTGTGCCAGGGCTTAATACAGGTCTGCTCCTTGCCTGTCAACATGTCCAGGGCTTCAGCATACAGCAAAATGTCTTTCTTTCTTTCTTTCTTTCTTTCTTTCTTTCTCATTCTTTCTTTTTCATTCTTTCTTTCCTCAGTATAATATCATATTCCATTTTCTTGCTCTTGTCCCTGTCATCCCTAAGGTCTTGTGATATTCATAAATCACTCAACGGACATAAGACAGTGCACAACACCCCCCCACCACCACCACCACCACATACACACACACACACAAACAGGCATACATGCATGCACACAACTTTTGATTCCTTCACAGTATGTTTTTTGTGTAACATTTTCACCATGCAGCCTGTATAACAAAAAAGTAAGTAAAGGGAGAGGAGATGGAAAAGGTAAAGGAGGCAAGACCAAGTCCAGGACTGGATGCCTACTGCTTAATGTACCTTGAGGCATTTTTTGACATCAGTGTTGTAAGTAGTGCTGTGGTTGATAAGCCAAGTGTACCAGAAAATGTACAAGAATAAAAAGACAGAGCAATCCACTTCCTCCTTTCTCACCAATTCAAACCTCTCTCTTTGTTTTTTAACCTCTGTAAACATTGCTCTTTGGTTTCACAGGCAACTACAAACTCTGTCCGAATGTAACGACTTCTGCATGGCAAAAACAAAATGCTAACCCTTCCCGGTATCATCTATTTTATGTGCATTTTTTCAGTATAAGGTTTCTTTTGGTTTGTTCCCAAAAAAAAGACACATCTGGACCAGTGTGCCTTACCATTTTAAATGCTTGGAGAATATCTTGAACATTAGTCTCAGTTTATTCCCTAACAGATAAAATGCAAGGCAGAATAATTATCTAACAAAATGAAAGCTCATTTAAACGTAAAAAAAGGCACCATTAACCTATTTTAAACAAATATTACGTTTTACACAGCCAGCTACAGAACATACAAGCCGGACAAGTCGTCAAAGACCTTATGAAACCTGTTAAGTCCCATCAGGATGTGAGGCCAAAAATAAGTTAAGGCATAGACCTATGCATAATTAAGGGTGTGCCATATATATATATATATATATATATATATATATATATATATATATATATATATATATATATATATATATTTTTTTTTTTTTTACGTGTGTATTCCTAAAACTAACTCACCCATCCAAACCATTGAATTCAGCTGTGCAATAAGTCCTGTCGTGAAATTTCCTCACTACTAAATATTCAACAGTCAAGTGTTAGTGGTATTATAACCAAGTGGAAGTGATTGGGAATGACAGCAACTCAGCCACAAAGTGATAGGCCAAGTAAAATCACAGAACGAGGTCAGCGGATGCTGAGGGGCATAGTGCAAAGATGTCACCAATGTTCTGTCAACAGCTACAGACCTCCAAACTTCATTTGGCCTTCAGATTAGCTCAAGAACAGTGCATAGAGAGCTTCAGTGGAATGGGTCGCCATTGCCGAGCAGCTGCTTCCAAGCCATTCATCACCAAGTGCAATGCAAAGTGTCAGATGCAGTGTTGTAGAACACTGCCACTGACTCTAGAGAATGGAGACGCATTCTCTGGAGGGATGGATTGCACTTCTCTATATGGCAACCCGGATGGATGAGTCTGGGTTGCCAGGAGAACAGTCTTGTCTGACTGCAGTGTGTCCAAGTGTAAAGTTTGGTGGAGGGGGGTTTATGGTGTTTGGATATTTTTCAGGAGCTGCACTTGGCCCTTATTTCCAGTGAAGGAAACTCTTAATGCTTCAGCATACCAAGACATTTTGGACAATTCCATGCTCCCATCTTTGTGGGAACAGTTTGGAGCTGGCCCCTTCCTCTTCCAACATGACTGTGCACCAGTGCACAAAGCAAGGTCCATAAACACATGGATGAGAGAGTCTGGTGTGGATGAACTTGACTGGCCTGCACAGAGTCCTGACCTTAAACCGACAGAACACCTCTGGGATGAATTAGAGTGGAGACTGAGAGCCAGGCCTTCTTGTGTAGTGAAGGGATTTATGAGGAACATACAGAAAGCTGGGGACTTACCTTTAACACAGATAGAAAAAAAAAAACAATTATTCAAGGACTTATGGACACATTTTCCTCATCCCCAGTGACTGATGCTTCCTCTAAAGAAAGTCATTTGTAGTTTTGAATAAAATAATCAAGACAAAAATAAGTGAATGAAAAACATGAGATTATGCTAAATGCCTCAGTCTGGTTTGATTACCATTAAAATGTCTTAAAAGCACTAAAACACACACTCTGTTGACATGAAATCACTAAGAAATAGCGCAATGCGCCACTCTTTCCCATTAACAGTCAGGATAGTTTGCCTCCAATCGACGGCCTCTCTCTCCCTCTTTCTCTACTCTCTTTCACCCTATCATAACAAATATAATGGTTCCTCTCTATCATGAGAAGGACAGGATTTTCCTTAACAGAAAAAGCAATAGTCTAAAGAGTGATTTATGGATCTATTCATCAACAAATAAAAATATAATGGAATTTTTTTGTTTGGAAACAGCAGATTTATGCTTTACCAGCATCAATTAATAAATTCAGAGAAGAGTTGTGAGAAATCTCCAGGTAAACAAAAGACTGTCTTTGCCTCTACTGCATGTTAAATTTTCAGAGAAACATATCAGCAAATTCTTAAAATTATGAAAAGATAAGCCATGCAAACTTATGCCTTTCCAAAATTGTTATTCTGGCACAGCACCTGATGTGCTCTAGTCTTTTAGTTCCAGCTGTTTTGTGCTGAGCTTTCTCAGTTGTGCATAATTCAACACCGCCATAATTGTCACCTCTCTGTGTATCAAAGGTATTAAAAAATCTGCTTCATTTTGCAGTCACAGTCATGAATAAGCATGATTAAATTGGAAAGAGAACATGGCAGCTTTGGCTGTGAAAATAGTGTCTTTTAATAGTCACAAGCATACACATCTTTTAACAATATAAAACTTGTTGTCTGTTAACACTGTAACACAGCTGTATGTGTCCTTCAAGCTGAATATCAAAGACTCATAAAGTCATTAATACGAACAGGAAGAACTTCTAGTTTAGCAATGTAATTCTTTTAAAATTAATTTTATGATACCCAAAAGAATCAAAATAATATTGAGTATTTCATTGTAAGATTTTTCAGACTTAACCATTAATGTTATATGTACAAATTGGTAAAATGCTATTGTGTAACGTCACAAACAACAAGGAAAACATTGCAGTTCTGCTTTAAAAAAATATATATATATATAAAAAAAACAAAAAACAGCTTTATAAAATCTTAGAATATTTTCTTAAAAAATTAGTGAGAACCAAACCTGGGACTGAAGAAAGAGAAAATGGCTCACAGAGGATTGTATTGTTTATGATAATGGTGTTATAGAAATGAGGATTGAATAGTTTTCTGTTTTACTACAGCAGCATTTTGCACATGTGAAACAGTCACATTGCAGAAGAGGCGGGGTCAGTCATGTCAGTCAAAGCAAATCATGCTGTCATTTGGGTGTTGTTAGATAGAAACCAAGACTGCCAATTTTCTTGTCTCTGTAATATCACCATCAGTTAGCTGACTCTGAACAGACCATGGGCCATGCAGAGATTTTGTTTTTCCTGCTCACAAAATGCACAAGCGGTAGCTTGTCACACATACAGCTGCGTTACAATCCAGAGTGACCAGGCTAAATGAAGACTTTCAGATAATTAGTTGTCTTTTCTGTAGCCCTCTTTGAAAAATAATGATACAAATATGGTTAAATGGTGAAGGGGCTTGACCTCTCTAGTCTCTTTGACCATTCAAACCAGCAGTAGGTTACACCTACCAGTTCACACCCATTTGCACTTACACTCACTGTTGATTGTAAGTGCAGACGCAACATGTTGCAACATCCTAGGTCTTTTATAAAGAGTGTATTTCTAAAAATTGAATACAAAAATCAAATGTAAATTGTTGCACATAAAGAGACACCATTTATCTGTAAGGTTTTCAGAAGAAATAAACACTTCATCTTTTTCTCCTTATAGTTTAACCCCAGTAGACATAGATATATGTTTTTAATTGTAAAAATGCTTACGTGTGAAAGTCATGTGTATCATTAGACTTACACAAATCATACACACAGACACACGCACATACGCACACACAGCAATACAAACATAATAACCCTAGTGTAGCCCAGTGCTTATCCAGAGGCTTTGTGGAGGTGTACTAGGTGTGGTATGGCTTTTATATGACTGTCATTAAGGGGCCACCAAAGTGTCGGACGGTGCCCCACACTGGCCTGCTCTATTCCCAGGTGAGGTGCGGTATTCACTTTCTGGCTGCAGCTACTTTTAGCCCTCACTCTGAGCCTTGGCAGACTGGAGCACTATTTGGCAGAGCTGCATCCTTCCTTCTGACTGTATTGGAGCTCCCCCTGCACAGAGTGAAGCACTGCAGCAATCTGTAGCCTGCAACAGCGCTAGTGGGGTGGGGGTGGGGGACAACTGATCCATACTAGCATTTCATTTTCAGATTTCTTCTGGCGGTTTCTGCACTTCACTGTGAGACTGGTCTGAGTTTTTCCAATTCTTTTTGTCAAGTATTGTTTTTGACACCTTTTAAAAATGTTATGTTTGTCCATCATTCATAATATCTTCCAGTCCAGCTCTTTTTTCACCTCTTATCTAACAAAATGGATCCATGATAAACACACTGTGGAGGTAAATTTTGCAGCATGACTGCTGTTAAGTATGGTGGTCAGTGTATGGAAGGGTGGCTGTCCCAGTCCCAGACCTTGTCACTTTGTGACTGCACCGCCCCTCCTCCTCTTGCTTTTCTATGTCATTGTCTTATAGTGCAGTGGGAGCTCCAGGCATTAGATTAGCTTATAACTTGCTTGCTCTTTCTGCACCTGTCCTTCCTCTTTTTTCTTTGGACAGTCTTTCTTAGTACTAAATAGAAGCTAAGAAGATTAAAATGGGCAAGGAAATACCACATTACTCCCTTCAATGAGCTCTGGCATCAGCTTGCTATTTTATTAGCATACATCAGCTGGACATGATGCAACACAGACAGTTACAGCATCCAGTGTCAACCTGAGAGGCTGTACTTATTATGATTTCATTAATGGGATTCAATCCATTGATCTATAATGAAAAGACAACCCTTAGTTTTTTATCCAAAGGAGTCTCATTGATCCTCTACAATCCACCACCAAATAGCCCCATTCATGCTGATTCAGTGCAGTCCAGCTTTGATTACGCATACGTCTGGTGAAGGCCAAACAGCAATTACAGTCAGAGTGCTTTGGGATGTTTATGCAGGGCTGACAGCAATTGGTCATTGTAGGAAGCTTTGTCCATCTCTTTGAGAAGGGAGGGAGGAATAGAAGATGGAAGAGGAGAAAGAGGCAATGCAAATCAGAAACTGTCACTTTACACATCATATATCTGTAAAATGGCAGGATACTATGATTAGGGGAATTATGGAATTCACTTTTAAGTAAATATGTTTTAGAAGTATGGGATGCTGCAACCTCTTTACCCCAGATTATAACATTACAGTCTGTATTTTTAAAGCAAATTATGGTCTCTTTCTTGAAGTCAATCTTTCCCGTGTGCTAGAATCTTCCAGAGTTTTCTAACTTTGTTAGAAAGTAGGGATGTTGGTGGCTTAGTCTTTAGAGGGTTTCTGGTTCAAAGCAGTCTATGGCTGTCACATGTCAGTTTTTTTTAACCTTTATTAACCAGATAAACCCCTTTGAGATCAGGATCTCATTTACAAGGGCGACCTGGCCAAGAGGTCAGCAGCACACGTCAAATATCAATTCAAAATTAAAAAGGTTTAGGCAGTAAATTACAACCAATAAAATATAAAAAAAATCAACAACTTGACAATGGAAGAGCAATACATTTTTTTCAGGACAGTAACAATTAAAAACACAGGCATTGTTCATAGGATTCTTGTTGCCTGGTGAGCAAAGTGGAACGAAAAGCTTTGAATGAAACCAGTTCAGCCATTTTCAGTTCAGTCTGTATAGTGTTCCAGGTTGTGGGGGCAGCATAAGAAAAAGCTCTTTTTCTGAAATCGGTTCGGACTCTGGGCACATTTAAGTGATAGACTGCACAAGAGCATAAGGCATAGGTGCTCCTCGATTTCTGCAGTAGTGAACATATATAGGACGGTACTAATCCCAGAAGAGACTTTTAAATCAACAGCATCCAGTGGGTATACCTCCGGGAGCTCAAGAGGGCCACTCAGCTTTGGCATAAAGGTTGCAGTGATGAGTGAGACGTCCGCAACCAGTCACAAAACGCAGTGCACAGTGGTCAACAGTGTCCAGAGTCCCAAGACATTAGGTCGAGGCATCCATATACAAAACATCACCATAATCAATCAATGACAGAAATGTTGTCAATGTGTCCTTAGGCAAGACTTGTAATCACAAGTTGCTCTCACTGTTTTGTCAGTAGTGTAATCGGGTATGAAAGGGTGAGGATGTGTTAGCAAGTGCTGATGGACATTTAACCTAGACAGTTCAACTATCAGTGAGTGAATGTGAGAATGAGCGGATGTGATAAGGTAGATGTGACATGCTATGTTAAAGTGTTTTAATTGGGTAGAAAGCCTAGAAAAGCACCACATAAGCTCAAGTCCATTTTAGTATCCTAAGGCAGTTTTGTATTTCACCCTAGACTCTTTTCAAAAGAGTGTGTTTAATACTAACAAATATGTAAAGACTGTATTTTGTTACAGGTTCTTTGCTTTGCTTGCATATTTTTAAAAATGCATTCTAATTTCTGTTTCTATTTCTTTAAAATAAAAATAATAAAAAATAGCAACACAATACCTGTCCAACACTGCTTTATGTAGAATTTAGGTTGTTGAATTGGCAGGTCAAGGAGAAAATTGGTCTCAAATCTCATTATTGAGGTAAATTAGTGTCACATGTTAACATGTGCTTTTAAAATGTAGCATTAGTTAAACAGATGTAGTTAAGTGTAAGACGTACAGCTGTTTGTGGAAAATGTAGTGTTTCATTGCTGAATTAGTTATTATTTATTGCCCACATTTGCAGATCGTGATTTTTAGTACATTGCTCATTCTTACATTAAAAGTTTTCCTTTACATTAACAAAAACAAACTTTTTTTTAATGCTATGACCAGGGGTAACCAACTTAATTTGATAGGGCCATTTTCCTTTACATGCTATGTGGGCTGTATTTTAAAATAAATTAAAATATCATAAATATTTGGCCTAGTTAACCTTTACTGGTCTTATTTTTCTTTTCCAAGTTGTTCATATTTCTTAGCCTTTAAAAATGAGACCAGGCCCTATTGCCCATACAGCTGCCAGCCAGTTGGAACAGTTGCAATGTATTGGCTACATTTCTCTTTGGCTGTCATGTTTTGCATGGCTGGGTTTGACATCAGTTCACTCGTTCTCCTGGTTACTTTAGAGCAATTCTTTTTTTAAATGTGTACTTATTTAACAATTGCTGGAAAACCTGAAATTCTTCTACTGTATTTGTCACATTACACGAGTCACCAGGAGAGCCTCTCAATTTCAAGCCCTCAGCTCAGGCTCACAGGCTTGCTGTCAGTGTTCCTAGGTCAAGTTTTAGGGCTCTAATTTCGTAGACCAGGTGCAGGCGGGGCGCACCTGCCCTGCGCTGTGCCTGCGCCGCGCCACCGGGGTGTGTCCAGGGCATTTTGCAAGTTTCGTGCATGGCGCAGTCTGGCGCAGGGAGGCGCACCCACGCCTCCGTCCCTCCTACCGGCGCAAGTAGCAGAGAGGGAGGAGAGAAGGCATGAGTGGGTTTAACACAGCGGAGTGTAATCTTCACCAATCAAATGAACGCCTCTCTTCGCCTTTAAATGCGCCGCGGGCGAGGCGCAGTGACAATTTCACCTCGGTTGCGAAGAAGGTCAGAGCCGCTGTCACTTTTGCAGCAATTGGGAAAGCGCAGGAGCCACCGGGCCGCGCATCGGAGGCCAGGATGCGCGTCACCGTGTGGACCACCTCGTGGGACAGATGTAATCTGTTCCTTTGCCATAAATAGGAGTACAAAATTAAGTGATAATTACATTTAAACACAGCAGCAGGCTAATCCATTCATCTTGCTTGTGATCCACCTGCATTCCTGGTCTGTCATCACCAAATAGCAGCGCCTTAGGTGAAAATATATCTCCTCCTCATCCTCCTTGCAATAATGTACTCCATCTTTTTAGATCACGTTACGAATAAAGATTAAAACAGAAAAATATGGGCAATCACAGGTAAATACTTAAGACACCAAGTGACTTACATTTATTCAGCGAGCACCTCTCTCTTTTTTCTTTTCTTTTGAATTTCATGAGATGAGAGAAGCCGGATACTCTGTATCGGATGATGTGGCTGTTTGTGGTTGACTGAGAGATGTGAACTTGTTAGTTATGACAAACGTCTCTGATCTGACATCAGACAATTAATATAGATACAAATGTATGTGCTGGTTCAGATGGTTACATTAAATAGTGGTTGTTGTGATTGTTTATTGCATTGAAATGTGCCTGACACTGTGGATACCTGCCTGTGAGGTTTTGGTGACGTGTGCGCACAGCGCGCCTGTCAGCCAAATTACCACTGCACAGGGTGCGCCTTACCTGCGCCGAGAATAGACCAGTTTGGAGCTGGCGGGCTTTCAGCGCACCTTCCGCTTTTTTTTGTCACAAAATTGTCACTGCGCCAAGCTGAATCATTCAACACCTCCCCCTGGTACGCCGTCACACCCATCTCGGCGCAGCCAGCCTACCAAATTGCCAAATTGGCTGCGCACGGCGGTGCACCGGACAAAATTACCACTGCGCGGGGTGCACCAGGCTGCGCCAGGCTGCGCCACCCTGCGCCACCCTAAGTTGCACCAGGAAATTAGAGCCCTTCATGTGCAAATGCCCAAAAAAATACCATTGTAATATCAAACACCATTTATCACACCACTTGGAATCCATGGTATCAAAGAGTAATATATATATATGGTTTGCCTTTGTGGACTCGAATGGATTTCTCTTCTTGTTTACCTTAGCACAATGGCCAACAAATTTGTGGATCTGTGTATTCATTTGTGGATCTGTGTGCGCAAGAGCCTGATTTTTAGCTCATACTAAAATTAATTGTAATCTTTCTCAGAGTTTTGCCGATGTAACGCTGATATATTCTTAATTTCTCATAAAACAGTAAAACGCTGTTTGGTGTCCAAGCTGCGTAGAATGATGACGTTGCGAAAGATGGCGGCACGTATTGTTGCAGCGGCTCTGAGCTCTACTGATGCTATGTGTGTGGATGATGGAGTTTATGGGCCAAAATTCGCCCACACTCGCACTGAGTCTTTTTTAGCCTGCAAGTCCAACATAACGAGCAACTTTCAGCGGTCGCACAATATACTGCTGGACATAGGGAGACCACCGGGCTCTCTGCTAGCTCGGCTACGGAAGCAGCCTCACAGACCATTTTTCTTGACCATATGTCATTCACAAAACTGAGGAATTGTACAATCTGATGGCAGGGGATCGGTTTATTAGTGACTGTTCTGTGATGATTATTCCGGAAACCTGGCTTCACCCGCTCGTCCCCGATGCTGCAGTTGAGCTAGCTAGCTAGCTAGCTAACTATGCTAGCGTTAGCATAGCTCCCTCAGAGCTCTACTACGTCATCGGGGGGAGTCTTCATCATAGCTGGGAACTTTAATCGTTTAGAGAAGTTTGTGCAATATGTGCAGTGTCCCACAAAATATATTGATTTCCTCACACATATTACCTCATGTGTACAATAAAAAAAAGTGGTTCTACCTGCAAGAAAACCTACTTCTGATGCACTAATGAGGACTCTGGGACTGAAAGGCAGGTGTGACAAGACAGTTCATAATTCATCTATATATGTACATTTTAAATATGTTTATTTATTTTATTTTGCAGGAATTGACTGCATTTTAGCCCACTATTTTATTTTGTACTTGAAAGACCTTTGCTCTTGACAGTTGCAGAGTAGAAAAATAACAGAG
Source organism: Cetoscarus ocellatus (assembly GCA_037902135.1). Classification (NCBI taxonomy): domain Eukaryota; kingdom Metazoa; phylum Chordata; class Actinopteri; order Labriformes; family Labridae; genus Cetoscarus; species Cetoscarus ocellatus. The sequence goes on from JBAMNC010001672.1 coordinate 127,571, forward strand.
GCTTATGAAAAAAATATTGTTGCTTTCCCTTCACAATGACCTGTTTCGCAACTTTTTAAAAGTTGTTCTACCTGTACTATAACCTACCTCTTCTTTTCATCAACAAGAAGTTCAAGATAAAGAGTGAGTCTTTCTTAAGGTTTTATTATTAATTTCCCAGAGGTTTAATGCTTTTTTTCAATTTTTTTTCTTGAAAATTCCGCTCTGTTGTAAAGTTAAACAAATAATTACGGACAAAGTATTGTAAAACAGTAAAATATTCTGCCTGTAATTCATATATTCAATGTTGTAAGTGTTTTGGGACCAAGTTTTTTAAAAATTCATTTTATATATATATATTCTTTAATTAATCAGCCAATTGATCGGTAATCGGTATTTTTTTCTGCCAAATATCGGTACCGACATTGGCCTCAAAAAATCCATATCGGTTGGGCCCTGCTGTCCATCAATATTATCTAATCCTAATAATGTGCTTTCCTACCTATTTATGCACAAAAAAAAAAAAAAAATAATTTTCCGCAGGTTGAGATTAAAGTCGAAATGACGAGAATAAAGTTGAAATTTTGAGATAAAAGGCGAAATGATGAGGTAAAAGTTTAAATGTCGACAATAAAGTTGAAAAAGAATTTTGTGATTAAAGTCAAAATGATGAGATTAAAGTTAAAATGTCAAGGAAAAAAAGTCGAAAGTCGGCAATAAAGTCGACATACAATGTATTTCGACATTATTCTCGACATTTCGACTTCTTTCTCGTCATTTCGGCTTTCATCACAAAATTGTATTTTGACTTTATTCTCGTCATTTCAACTTTGATCTTGAACTTTGAAACAGGGGTCGCATTAACAAAATATTTTCCATCACTGACTTAATTTTTTGATGAATTACAGAAAGATTTAGAGGCTGTCTGTCATTATGAAGGACTGAAAAAAGAGGGACAAGTCAGTGCGCCGTCATACTTATTCAGACGCACGATTAAAGTAAATCCTCTCTGTTTTGCGCTCTTAATACATCATGGAGGAGGTATGTTAACCTGTGTAAAAAAAACAAAAAAAACAAAAAACCTTCATAGCCATCATCACTCTGTTTGTCACTCAGAGCTGTCTGCATCACAATCTCTGTGCACTGACAGCTCACTGTCAGTGCACAGAGAGTGTGATGCAGTCAGTGTGTAAAAGGCAACAGTACCTGCGTGGACTGTGTGTTCGTAACTGTAAGACTGCTCTTCACATGACAGGTTATTGATGATGAAGTTGTGTAATTATGGGAATGTTGTCATTTAGATTATGTTTGATTGTAATCAGAAAAGGAAAATTTAAAATAACGGATACAAATATGGCATGAGGGAAAATGACCTTGTTGGTCAAATAACAGACAGCAAAACAGGTTACTGCAAGTGTGTTCATTTGCCTCTAACTCCATGGCTTCAAACTTCATTATTCACTCTGCTCTCCCAAACTCTTCATGGTGACAGCCAGTAGCACACACACAAAGGGGCGGTCCACACCACTTTCGCTCCTGTTATCAATTGTGCACGCAGTGATAGTAGATCACCCGCAACACGCCCACTAATAGCATGTGCATTTATTTAGGTTGCACACGCAATTTGGCACCTGTTATTTTGGATCTTAGTAGATCAGGCCCATAGTGTATTTGAAAAAGGGGTTCTTGCGTTTGTATTGCAATTTCAGTTGTAATACCAGCAGAACTTTGCACTATTTGATGTTAAAGTTGGCCTTTGACTCTTCATACGGAGTTGCAGAAAAACTTCTATAACGGCCAAGAGGGATGAGATCCATAACAAGATATACATAAGTATAAAAGGGAAAAATGAGGTGGAACAAGAAGAGCAGAGAGTTGGATCTCCACAGAGGGAGGCACTGTAAGACATGCCCACAGCTGCTGTTACACAGTGATGCACAAGTGCACCAATTCTTCCTGACTAAAAATAAAAAAAGACCCTCAACTCCAAGACCACAGACAGCCTGCCTCTCGTCTGAGCCTCTACTGTAATGGTGTTCTTTTATCACACATACATCACATATCCACACAGCCTGTCCAGTCAGATTCTTACTGACTTGGCAGAACTCACACCTTAAATGTGTGTGTGTGTTCATGTGTATGAGTGTGTGCATTGAGGGACCTCTGCCAATATGCTGCTGTATTCTCCTCCTGGGGCAGCAAGCAGTATGCAAATCTTCAGCCAGGCTATTTGTAGTGAAGTCACCTTTACAAGGAAAAATGGTGTGCGCATTTGTGAGTGTGCGTATGTGTGTGTCTTTTCTGCAGTGTTAGAGAGGACACCCCGAATGCTGCGTCACTGCAAAGGAGAGGAAAAATGATGTCATTAAAAAAGTAGTTTGTACAACCTTTATGCCGCATATGTATCTTAATAAAACTATTGAGACTAACATATGTGAGGTATTACACAGCGACTGGTAACTTATACATACTAAAAGATTTACTGCTATTTGAGGTGACATTCACAAGAGGAACAGAAGTGCTCAGCAGATCTGAAAACAACAACATTCTGCCTTTATCAGCATGACACTTTATTTGTCTCTCTTCCATTGCTGGTGCATCAGTTTGTGACCTTGCACCTCTTTGGCTTAAGTCTGAAGTTTAAATAACGGTGTTGGTCAGGATGTTTTGACTTTTGAGAGGGGTCTGGCTGCAGACCTGCACTGATAGGACCCTGCGTTGCAGACCTGCACTGATAGGACCCGCTCCACTGAGAGGACCCGAAGTGTTGTTTTTTCTCACGCAGCTGTGAGTTTTTCCCGTAAAGAGTGAATGTGGAGAGAAGGTGAGTAAAAGTCAAGTGACTACTTTTCGTCATTTTTGAAGCAACAGAGGAAGTCTGTATTCACTGGAACATTGCGTTTACCACTACATATTGCCCCGTAACCTTATAAAGAAATGACTTTTGAACCTTTGGGTGTTTTTTAGCGCTGTTATTGTAGTTATGGTAATGTGGCTAGTGCTAAGTAGGCTAACTTTGGGATTAGCCATGGGTGTATTATTTGGATATATCTTTGATAAAAGCTTGACATGAGAAGGCTTTAAATGTCGTTGATATGTATGAAAACACCCAAAATGATCTCTGTGTGATCAGATTATTTGATTAGTATAAACAAATTAAGCGCTGTAATCGTAGATATGGTAACAGTGGCTAGCGCTAACTAGGGGATAATAACAAAATATGTACATTTAGTTTGCATTATTTATCTGTAAAGTAACCCTCAAAGTGGTCATCCTGTTTTGTATTTTCTGTATTTTTTATCTTTGATTTTACTTTTGTTTTTTTTTCTATTATCCTGTTGAACGGGAAATGTATACTTCTTTTTTCATTGTTTTAATTGAACACATGAATACACAAATAAATCATATTCACAATGTAAACATAAAATAAAGCCCCCCATAATAAAGTATAGTCACACGAGACAAAAAAGAATCATTTCCAGGTATAATCACTTCTATTTTAGCTTCTGAGAAATATGCACTTCCGGTACATCCGCTTTTATTTTGAAACGCTTCGAATCAACTTCCGGTCCTATTAGTGGAGCGGGTCCTATCAGTGCAGATCTGCAACGAAGGTTCCTGAGAGTGCAGGTCTGCAGCCAGACTGTCTTGTGACTTTTTAACACAGCTATGAAAAAGTAGGGGTGAGCGACAAGTCAATCCAAAATCATGAAGAATGCATCCGTGATATACCAAAGCAGAGAGATCACAGGATCATCCATGAGGCTCATTCTATCAGCTCTTTGGTCAATGCTTCCCTTCAATGGATAGAGAGTCCCACTGAAAAGGAAAATGAAACTTAAGATTTGATCCCTAAAAAGAGCTGTACTTAAAGCTGCAGTAGGCAATATAGTTTTTGTATAATTAAGAAAAAAAATTATAATATCCTCCAAGCATAATGTAAGTCAAGTGGTCTGAGACAAGCAATAGGTTCTGCACCTCACCATGGCTCTGTGTTCAGCCTCTAAAGAAACAGTATCGGGACGATGTGCATCAACCAATCAAAGGTCAGCTCAGACCACTGCATTCCTATTGGCTGTTCTACTGCATATGCGCGTTCCCGTGCCGCAGGCAGAAGGAGAGTGCAAGCGGCAATGGCGGATGATGCACCAGGTAAAATAGCTATTCCAGCATTGGCTACAACTGCCTACACACCCGCCGACAAGGGGGGGGGGACAAACGGGTCTGTTGTTCCGGGCCCAGGGTAGAGGGGGGGCCCATTGCCCCGGAGTGAAGGGACAGAGCCAGGCTACCGATGAGAGAGAAGAGGGAGAGAGAGAGTAAAGAGTATGGTTGAAGCTTGACTTGGACATTACTCAAAATTGTGCTGAGTGGCCTAGTGAATCCCAGGAGTGGCTCGATAGCGACTCTGTCGTAAAAATGCTGTGTGCGTGTGCTCGTCTGGTAGGAGGGGCTCAGGGCAGAGACGATTGAAACCTAACTCAGATGAGACTCAAAAATCAACCGTTTTCTGGCTTTCTACCTACTGCAGCTGTAAGTTTTTTGGAACTGATTTGGATTTTTCCACACCTACAGGATGACTTCAGTCTGCAGCTCTGTCACTCCCTTGCTGATATTTCTCCATCTGTTAAGTTCTGACCCCTAAATCAATAAAAATCAAAATTATTATGTTGCTGAAATAAAGACACTTCTTCTATTTATAATATTTTTGCTTGACCACGTGTCACATGGCCACAATCAGGCAAACCGAGCTGCCTGCAATGTTATCAAAGCCTGAGCAAGAAATAAATATAAACCTTTTTTTCTACTCTTTTATAAGTGCTTCTTCTATCAATCTTAATTGAGCATGGTCTAAATGCCATGGCACACCTTAGCATTGTTGCTGACCATGTCCACCCCTTTATGTAACCATCCTCTGATGACTAGCAGGAAACATGCCATGTCACAAAGCTCAGATCATCTCAAACTAGTGGGCATAGCAATGAGTTTACTGTGCTGCAGTGGCCTCTACAGTCATCTGATCTCAATCCAATAGAGCACTTTTGGGATGTGGTTGAATGGTGAGCTGTTATAGATGTGTTGCTGACAAATCTTCAGCGTCTGCATGATACTATTATGTCAATATGGACCAAAATCTCTGAGGAATGTCTCTAGCACAGGCATCACCAAATGGACCGAGTGATGGTTCTATTCGGACCCGTGACCAATCTCTGATAAATTCACAGGAATAGATTTTAATTGAGCATTTTGTCTGACAGTTGCAGATATACAGTGGATGCTGCTACTCCAGTTAACACTAGAACCGCTACTGTGGTCTGATCACAAGCCGGTCATGCCATGAGTGTTCCTAAATATATGTTCTGTATGTTTTCTGAGGCTTAAAAGGTTGTTTAATGAAGCACCAAAGAGGAACGAGACACAATGATTCATTTAGTGGAGGGGATTTTCCCACCGCTATCGTGTTTACAGCACGAGCTGCATTAGCCACCAGCAAACAGAAGGCAGTGCCAAATAAACTGCCTGTGAGGCTGAGAGCTTTTGCGCTGAAGTGGAGCTGCGCTCTCCACGGGGCTGATCCTGTTCTTTTTCTAATTGTTTACTAATCAAGTTGATCATTTGTTTGTGTAATTTTCATTGTTTCAATTCTACAGTTTTTAGCACTAGTTTGTTTTCGAATATTTCACATTTTGCAAGTTCTAGCAACGCTGTTCTGTTTATTGATTATGTGAGTGTGGGTTCATGCAGTGCGTGTAGCGCTGTTTGTGTGTGAGAAGGAGAAAGAAAGACTGAAAGACAGAGAGAGAGAGAGAGTTAAGAACAAAGAGCAAAAGAGAGAGAGAGATCAAAATCTGGAACCTGCGCAAATAAAATATTTATCTTCCTATCACTTTCTTGTTTCGTTATATTGCAACAACACAGCAGAAAAAGCAGTTACAGATGACAAATGATTGTACTTTTAAGAGTTAATTTCTTGTATTATGAAGATGTTGACTTTTTTACTGGAAGTGTAGGTCTTCGTGACCTCTCCTATTTAAGAAAAAAAAAGAGGAAAAATATTTAGTCAGTGCTCTGTATGCACTTGTCTCTTCCTAAAAAGAGCCACCTTTTATTTATTGTTTTCTGAAGATGTTGCCTTTTAACTTGATGTGTAGGCCTTAAATTCTTGGCTGAGACCTCTTTAATTTAAGAAAAAAAAGGTTATTTGGCTCTGTTTGCACTCTTTTACTTATTACCTCCACCAAGGAGGTTATCTTTTTGCCGGCGTTTATCTGTCTGTCTGTCTGTTTGTCTGTTTGTTTGTTTGTGTTCAAAATAACTTGAAAAGTTCTGAACGGATTTGGATGAAATTTTCAGGAATTGTTGGAAATGGGATATGGAAGAACTGATTAAATTTTGGGACTGATCCGGATCACCTTGGTGGAGGTCTGTGCTCTCTGAGTGCTTTTCTAGTTTTATTTTAGGTTTTTCTTTTTTTAATCTGAAATTAAAGGCCTTAAATTAATTTGCCTAGGACTATTTTAATTTATGGTAAAAGAGCTAGCTGTGCACTCATTAAAACATATCCTGCATTAAACATTGACAATAAATATTGTTGAAACGGGTAAAAATGGTTTCAGGGGAGGGCTATAAGACAAACTGGACTTCGGTTCGGACCTTTCATTGGAGGAAATTTTATTAACTGGACCTCAGTGACTTTTAATTGAGTACCTCTGCTCTAGCACCTTGTTTAATCAATGCCATGAAGAATTAAGGCAATCCTGAAGGCAAAAGTGGCCAAGCTTGGTACTGGCAAGGTGTACCTTTTAAAGTGGCCTGCAAGTGTATAGTGTCTCAAATCAAAAACTGACCTTGACATAAATAAATATTGAAATTTAAGTATTACTTATGCACTTATTCGCCATCAACCCTGTTGCTTATCATTGAGTATTTCCAGTAAACTAAAGGTATCAACATTGTCACACATTGTTATTGTATTGTAACTGAATAACAGAAAATTATAAATTCAAGAACACAGTTCAAAGTGTTAAAAGGAAACTAAGGTCATTGGTGTTACATCTCACCAACTGTTATTTCACCTGGCATTGTGGATCAGTTTGGGCATTGTCATGGGGTAGGTCAAAGTTTAGAGCACAGCTTTGACTTTGAAATACCAGTGTGTTCTTGGGCAAGACATTTAATTCCAAATTCCTTCTACTGCTGCATCAGTGGCGTGTCGAGACTCTTTTTGTATCAATGGTTTGTTAATGTGAGAGTGAATGGGTGTGATACTGTAGATGAGACCTTTGGTGTAAAAGCGGTTTGTATAAAACTACCTTTCTGAAATAGCAAATTTGTTAATAATAATATTGTAATAATTGTAACAATAATTTTGTAAAATATCAGAACAGGTTGCACTCTTTTGGTTCAGCTCTTCAGACTTCTGAAGAGCTGGACCTGGACACTGGTGAGATGACTGGAGGTGCCTAGGATGGAGGAGGGTTGCTGAGATTTTTTTTTCACTTTTTAATATACTGTGTTCTTTTATACCTGTGTACTGTACAATGCTACTGGAATCTGGAATGACGTCTCATGCTCCCTGAATCACTCTTTCACAATTTGAGCCTGTTGAATCCTGGCATTGTCATCTTGGAATATGCTCCATTGATTGAATAACCTGGTTATTCAGTATATTCAGGTAGTCAGCTGACCTCATTCTTTGGGCACATAATGACCTGACCAACTGCAGCAACCCCAGATCATCACACTGCCCCCACAGGCTTGTACAGTAGGCACTAGGCATGATGGGTGCAATACCTCACCTGCCTCTCTTCTTACCCTGATGCGTCCATCGCGCTGGAACAGGGTAAATCTAGGGGTGGGTAGAAATATAGATTCATCAATGCATTGCAATATTTCCCTTCCCAATTCAGTATCGATTCACCTCCTGGCCAGTGGGGAGTTTTTCAGTGTTTATCCAGCTAGCGCTGCTGACAGAAGAAGGATGGAGGAGGGTTGCTGAGATCACACAAATTGTTTGTTTTTTTTTCACTTTTTAATATCCTGTGTTCTGTTATACCTGGTTACTGTACAATGCTACTGGAATCTTAATTTTTCTAAAGGAGTCTTCTTAAGAGATTAATACAGTTTTATCTTATCTTATCTTATCTTATCTTATCTTATCTTATATAGGCCATCTCCTCAGTAACCAGTGGATGACATTACTCAGACCCTTTTTCAAAATTTTAAACAATCTTTTGTGGAGTGAGAGGGTCAGCAGTTTTGTTCTTTGCTGCAAATCATTAGCTGAACATGAGCGCTTCCTGTAACCTCTGTTTTTCTGCAAACTTCTGTGGGAGAACAAGTCATCTTGCTCTGCATTTTTGGGGCATAGATATCACCGATTTACTGGTTAAGTGGTGTCCTCAGCTAACTCTTGATGAGAAACTGAGGCCCAATTTTCCATAGAAGTACTCCTTTAGGTAAACGTGCCAGCATTTATGGAAATAGGATCTAAAGACGTTTAGACTTTATGGGTTAATCTGCCATGATTTTATGGAAAAAAAAAATCACATAACCTTAATCACAATTTAGGGCTTGTATGACACAGCTCTCTCTTTCATTAGGTCTGTTAGTAGCCTTTCCTCATCCTTGCATCCATTTTTTTCACTGATGTATAGGTCGATGTGGGATCGGAGCGATGAGTTTGGGCACAGATCACAGCTCTGGCCAGACTAAATGACTCTAATTAGAAGCATTTGATCATTTGTCCCAAGCTGAGGGCCCTTTTTTTCTTGCTGCATCCATGTATTGAAATTGTCCTATCTTCCTTCATTTCCTCTCATCCGTCCCTTTTCTTTAAATCCTCTTTGCTAAGTTGCACTCAAGCTTTTATTTTCTCTCAGTATTGATGTCATTAGTAAAGTACTTAGGTAATAAGTACAGTGTTTTCTGAGTCACCAGATAATGTTTTAGTGTTATTTCCTCAAATATGCTGAACAGACGCAAAACAGCAAAAGGCCTTGAAAACACATTAACAAGCTTATGTCTTTTAGTGCAAGTGATCATCTGGTCTTTGTTTACTTAGCTTAACAGCTTAGTATGTTTAGCTTAAGTAAAATGTCAGCATGTGTCAGCAAAATATGTAAGTACTAATTGGTTTCTGACTGGAATCATAGTAGTAGTAGTAGTAATAGTAGTAGAAGTACTTTATAGTTGAATGTGTAACCTAGGCTGCTATTTTTTTGCAAAGCACAAAAGTCAAGGAGATATACAATACATATATGGATATGGTTTCATTCAGCATATCATGGTAAGGAGCCTTGAAAAGGGTAAAACAACATATATATATATATATATATATATATATATATATGTGTGTATATATATATATATATATATATATATATATATATATATATAGATAGATAGATAGATAGATAGATAGATAGATAGATAGATATAGATATAGATAGATATACACCGCCTGGCCAAAAACAAAGTTGCCACCAAAAAAAGGTCACACACTCTAATATTTCGCTGGACCGCGAGCACTCATTCGCTGTGGCATTGTTTCGATAAGCTTGTGCAATGTCACAATATTGATTTCCATCCAGTGTTGCATTAATTTTTCACCAAGATCTTGTATTGATGATTGGAGAGTCTGACCACTGCACAAAGCCTTCTCCAGCACATCCCAAAGATTCTCAAGAAGGTTAAGGTCTGGACTCTGTGGTGGCCACTCCATGTGTAAAAATGATGTCTCATGCTCCCTGAACCACTCTTTCACAATTTGAGCCCGTTGAATCCTGGCATTGTCATCTTGGAATATGCTCCATTGATTGAATAACCTGGTTATTCAGTATATTCAGGTAGTCAGCTGACCTCATTCTTTGGGCACAAAATGTTGCTGAACCTAGACCTGACCAACTGCAGCAACCCCAGATCATCACACTGCCCCCACAGGCTTGTACAGTAGGCACTAGGCATGATGGGTGCAATACCTCACCTGCCTCTCTTCTTACCCTGATGCGCCCATCACTCTAGAACAGGGTAAATCTAGGGGTGGGTAGAAATATAGATTCATCAATGCATTGCAATATATCCCTTCCCAATTCAATATCAATTCAGCAAATCCTCTGAATCGATTCACCACCTGGTCAGTCGGGAGTGCTTTGCACTTTTTCAGTGTTTATCCAGCTAGCGCTGCTGAAAGAAGAAGACTGAAAATGTGAGTGATTTAACAATGGTTTATTAGTATTATCTGTGTAAATAATGTAAAATATTGTAAATAATAGCATTAGTATCAAACTGGAGTGTTTTCTTTTTGTTCTTTTGACAAATTTTCTCTGTGTTTTACCGTATTTCCGATGTATTTTTCATGTTTTACCGCCTTTTTTTCATTGATCGTCTTCTTCATCATAGTTCGTTTTTAATGGATTCCATAAATAGTAATTTTAGAAATAGTGGAGGAAGAAATGTTGAAATATCTGTTTTCAGCTTGACAGGAACTACTTCAGGGAGTACCATCACTAAAAAAAACGTCTGGACATGGTCAAATGTAACAGGCTGTAACATGGACACTAAATGCTGCAGTCTAACAAAAATGTTTGAGTTTATGTAAAATGGGTTAAAGTTTATTTTTGGTCATCTCACAAAATTTCTACATGTTCATTTACAATTGTTTATGAAGAGAATCCTGTTGAAAATTCAAATCCATTTTTATTTTTGTCTTTTAATTACACACTGTTTTAAGCATTTATAACATAATAATGACAAATACTTGCCAGAGTTGTTTACTTTTATTTCTTGTGAAAAAAATGTATTCAAAGGACAATTCCTGACACATTTATTGACAATAAAAGACAAAAAAGTCCAGGTGGACATTTATAATTATAGTATTAACTGTCATGTTTTTACTTTTGTACTCCTTATGCACAAATAAGTTATTATTTTGCAAATTTGTATTTTCAGAGGTTTGATTGTGAATGTGAGATGACATACCAAATATGTTCACATTGGCATCAAAATAAAAATTCAAAAATTGTCAACAGGTACTCTAATTATTTGTGTTTTTTTTCTTCTTACAGAATCGATACTGAATTGAATCGCCACCTAAAGAATTGAAATCAAATCAAATTGTGAGGTTCTTAACAATACCCAGCCCTAGGTAAATCTGAACTCATCAGACCACATGACCTTCTTCCAGTCCTCCAGAATCCAATCTTTATGCTCCCTAGCAAACCGATGCCTTTTTTCCCCAGTTAGGCTTAGTGATTAGTGGTTTTCTTCAGGCTACGCAGCTGTTCAGTCCCAATCCCTTGAGTTCCCTTCCCATTGTGCGTGTGGAAATGCTCTTACTTTCACTATTAAACATACCCAAGTTCTACTGTCCTTTGATTTGATTTAACCGAACGTTTATGTGGTCGCAGATCACGATCATTCAGGACTTTTTTCAGACCACATTTCTTCCTTGAAGGCGATTGCTCCTGACTATCCTTCCAGGTTTTAATAATGCGTTGGACAGTTTTTAACCCAATTTTAGTAGTTTCTGCAATCTCCTTAGATGTTTTCTCTGCTTGATGCATGCCAATGATTTAATCCTTCTTAAACAGACTAACATCTTTTCCATGACCACAGGATGTGTCTTTCCACATGGTTGTTTAAGAAAAAAGAAGCTATTCATTGCATCCGCTGGGGTTAAATAACACGTTGCCAGCTGAAAGATAATCTCCCATGCAGTAAAATGTATTATTATTTATCCAATAGGAGGCTCGTACCTATCTGCTAAGTTAAATCCAGGGGGTGACTTTATTTGCCCAGGCAGTGTATATATGTATGTATGTACATATATATGTATATATGTACACACACACACACACACACACACACACACACATATATATATATACGATGTATATGTATGTATGTATGTATGTATATATATATATATATATATATATATATATATATATATATATATATATATATATATATATATATATATATATATATATATATATATACATATACATCGTCCTTTGGCTCTTAGTTTTTGGCTTTATCAACTCATAATATCTCTTGAAGCCTTTAGAGCAAGGCAGCTTGTTTTGCTTTAAATAGCTGTCTTGTGAACTTGTTCTGTTCTGACTTCTGACATGTTGTGACAACTGAACAAATAACTAAAGGTGACGACTTGGAAGGTGACAGCAGTATTCATTCCCTGGGCCTGGCACGACCAGTGACCCCTCTCATATTAAACACATAAAAAGTTAAAAAGTCAAGACATTCAAGAGAAAAAAAGAAACAAGTATTGAACAAGGAGAGATCTAACAATTTGCAAAATGACATGAAACAAAGAAAACAAATGGAGAGAGGTATAAACGAGATGCAGAAATAGTGTAGAAAATAGCAGTGATGGGAGGGAGAAAAGGTAGTCTGATGAACAAGATAAAGAGAGAAAGCTAAAGAAAGAGCAGAGATTGTCCAGGGGAAGATGTAAGGAGAGAGATTTAGGTCACTCTGTATGACTGGCAGGAACAAGGGAATGAAAAAGAGAGGGAGAAGCAAGGACCAATGATGCAAAGTAGGTAGAGGCAGAAGTAAGAGGTGAGGACAGATTTGAGTGTTTTTTTTTGTCTAATAAATCTAGACATTGTTTTTAAACCATTTTTCATTTGCACATATGTTTAAAGATAGGTATAGTACCAAAGAAAACTAAAAAATGGCCAAAAAGATTTTGTGGTTTGTGCAGCAATACACAGCCTGTAAAATAATTGTGGTGTTATGTTTCATATGTGAAATGTTGCAGTGTCTGACGTTTGATTGACATGTCATGTCAATCAAATGCATTCATTTTTTTCCACTGTTCTTCCTACTTTGATCTGTTTTTATGTAAAAATGGAAAAGTAGATAAAATACAAATGAACTCGTATTTACAATAATGTGTGTTCATGACGCTAAGTCAGCCAGGCTGGTAAATCTCCTTTCTTCCATTATATCTCATTGTCATCAAATTACATAAAAGAAATTGAACATTTGCAAGGAGCACATGAGAAAGTGTGGGAAATTAGTCTACAGGTTGGTAACTAGTCAACAAGCTACAAAACATAGCCTCTGCTTTGTGGCTACAAATAATTTGTTGTAGGTTTCTATCCATCTGTCAATAAACTATTATCATTAAAATCATCAAAACTGTAGGGACGACACTCACAGACAGGTAAAAATGGACATTAGAGGCAAAGCTAAAGTAAGCAGTTTCCTTGAGAATTAGGAAAACATTGCCTGTCAGAGTGTATGTTTATCTTCACAACTGAACAAATAATGATACCAGATTAAATTAACATCAAATAATCTTAACAATGGAGATCAAGTCCTTAAGAAAGTCTATATTTACCACATAAACTGGAATCTACTTGGAATTTATTCAGCTCTAATAAACTGCAAATGAAATGATGGTATGATAGATTGCCATGAGTGCAAATAAAAATATGAATATAGATTTTTAGAGCTTTGTCTAAGTTATCAAGAATGAGAACATGAACATGGATGTGTGTGTTTCTACATATGTGTGGGTGGGTGTGTGCGTATGTGTGTATGAGTATCCAGGACAGCTCTAGATAGCAGCGTCAAATTAGACCACGATAATAAGCTGTGGGACTTGATGGACTCCCTGTGGAGTAGAGGAAGACTTCATCTGTCTGTCTTTATCACTGACCTGACACATAACCACATCCACAGGAGCACACACACTCACACGTACACATTTAGATAAGTTTGTACACAACACTTGAGAGAGACCTGAGGCATCCCTGAACCATGTAAGACCTGCATGCAAAGACACAAGAACAAAGTTGTATTTAAGTACCACTGCACTTCTTCTACTGTGTGTTTCTTTTAAATAAAGAATTCATTGATTACACATTTTTAAACCTTCTGATCTCTTGTTCTCTCACACACTTGAGTTTCACGCGTGTGATGCAGCGACGTGTTTGCTTTAGCAGCATCAGGTTGGCTGACTTACAGAATATGTTATTTTTTTGCATTTCCTCCCAAAGAGTTTTACTGTTCTACAGCAGTATTAAATTCTGACTTTTCACACTCCCTTAGACTTAAAGGATTTAGATGGGGCACCACAGTTACAATATCTTAAGTCTGAATGCGACAACGACAATCTTACATAAAGAAGATTTGGAGATTTTCTTGCTCTCTTTGCAAAGGAGCTGTTTAGCATTAGCCTCTGGCCCTATAATTACTCCTGCATTTTGATAATAACAAAAAACAAGTTTCCTCCTATATTTGTTTAAGTTTATAGTACATTTTGAACCATATTTAAGTTTAGGTAATGTCCCCTCTTATAACCAACTTTTCATAAGTTCAGCTAAAATCAAAAGTGAAAGAACCATTATGATTAAAAATTACTTCTTTGTGTTTATTATGTCTGCAGTGTAGTAGTTTATTAAAGACATTTTAAAAGTTATTGTTACAACTAATTTAACTTGTTGATCGTTATTTACATTCAGTTTTCCCTCTTCTCCCTTAAAGTTTCCATGACCACTCTTTTCACCCTGGTGTCACTCCTGGGTGCCAGGACCCCCACTTTGAAAAACACTGATTTAGAAGGTCTCTGGCAACAATGTCAGTTTTTTTTTAATTATTAAATAAGAGATGGTTCATTTTAATTTTCCTAAAAAAAAAAAATAGTCATTTTAAAAGCTGTAATTAAAAATTTTGAAACATAAATGATAAATTTGATTATTAAGGGCTATAGGCCAGTACCCTCAGATCATTTAAGGGCTTTTCAGCTTGTCCATAAAGAATTTGCTTGTTAAAGTGCATGTTGGTGTGACGCATGAGCGTGTGCTTAAGCTAAGAGAAATCAAAAACACTGATCAAAATTGTTATTCAGCAAATATGTTGAACTTGTAAATCAGCTGTACTCACCAGACTCTGCTCTCTTAAACACTGACCAGCCCTTCTCAAACACTCAGTGGGGGATTGTTCAGATGTAAAACCCAGTGTATCACATGGATATGTGAAACACTCCTTCTGGTGTGGCAGGTTACCCAAACATCCATATAAAACATACTAATAGAAACCTGCTAAATAAATGGCTGTGTGTGTATTTAACCTTAGCTTCCATTTTCCTTAAGGGGATAGCATTTTATATGTACACCAAACGCTCTCTGATGAAATGTCGTATGTATTTGATGATTTCACCCCCTAATGTGGGTTTAGGCTTTCGTTATCAACTAATCATATTTTTTGTCATATTCTGCATAGGCTGGATTTTCTACCTTTTTAAGGATGGACAACATTTAGGAGACGTTATTTTCATCCATTTGCCTTGAGACTGTTCATAGATGCCAAAAAGCATTGCAACAAACAATGCATTGAAAAAGTTTTCAGTAATTCAAAGTTACCTATGACAGTATTGCTGTTGGTTTGGAGATCAAGTTAAGATAAATAATCACAAAACTAAACATACTATTATTATTATTATTATTATTATTATTATTGTTATTATTGTTATTATTATTATCATTTATAGAAGGGATAAATGCATTGATTATATGATTATATTATATTAAATATAATATATTATATTATATATAATACATATATTATTATTGTATATAATACATATATTTAAAAATTGATCTATTGTTATATGTGTATATGTATTGTTGTTATTATTATTATTAGTATTATTATTGCATTAATATTGCTTAATTTGGTAATTGTATAACAAACAGTCTTATTTATATATTTATGTATGTATTTATTTATTTATCTTATCTTGCATTAAAAAGTTTGCTTTTCTGATTCTGATGGGTGCTTATCATCAGAGGATCTGAAATATGGGCATTACTTTTGAGTTAAGGCTCTGTAAAGAAACATGTCGTATAACCATAAAATACACATATAGTTTGCAGGAGCAAGGTTTGTACTAGTTGTCTCAATTGGTGTGAGAGAAAGGTGTGATGATAGAACAAAATTTTGGATGAGTCCATCAGTAATATAATGTATAATCATTTTCACGTCCAATGTCTATATTTTTAATTTTTTTAAAAAGCCTAAATATTCCTCTGAAAATGCCTCTCTGAAAGATTTAGCTCACTTTTCATGTTGAGAAAAGCCTGTAGCTTTGGACCACTAACAAGTTTTTTGATGTACTATAATTAATGTAAGTTGTGAAGGCATGCAGCTTGTATTGGGAAAACACAAAAATATTATCCTTTTTTTTTGTTAGGAAGAAAAACAGAAAAGATCAATGGATAACTTTTTAAACAGTGTCTTCAATTACTTTACAGAAACCCCTCCTATAATTGATATGTCATCTTTGTTATATGTTAATTGGGGAAGACAAAGAGAGAAAGTGTCAATTTGCATATAACTAATGCATATATCCCTCTGACTACTGTTATCAGTGCGTGTGCAGCAGTCAGGATGTTTGCACTGAATTAACAGCTTTCTCCTTATTGTTCTCTGTGTTTTACTGGTGCCCTCTATCTGCAGCCTGTAGGCATGACTGCCTCTTTCTGCTGCATTGGCCCAAACACCCTCCTCTCTCTAATCAAACAGCCACATCAGCTCCAAAATACTAATGACGCAGACTTGAGCAGACAGGGAATTTTTTTGTGTGAATATCTGTTTCTTGTGATGTTGAGTACACAGAGATTTTCTGTGCTGCCAATTGTAACACTTTTTTTTCCCTTTCTTTGCTTCTCTCTGTGCAGTATGTGGCATTCGGGTCACTTTTCTTCATCCTCCTCTCCATCTCCACCTTCTGCTTGGAGACCCATGAAGCCTTTAACACCATCTACAACAAAACTGAAACAGTCACCATTGGAAACACGACACATGAAGAGGTACGGCAACGTTTTAGTGAACTGAATCAGAGTGATATCTCAGTGATCTTGTACCCTTTTTTTATATTAAGTTTGGAGGTTTGTTAAAGACAAACTACGTTCTGCTGGGCAAAGACATCTTTATTTGTAGTCTGTGTTTGTCAGGGTCCGAAACATTGCCTCTGCTAGGCCTAGTTTGTTAGGTACTTCTATAAATCCCATGTGAAATGGATTTCTATCTTAGGTATTCTACATTAGGATTAGCCTCATTGTAGTTATTTGGATTGTTTGTACACTGTTGTGTGACAGAACAAACATCTGAGGCAAGAAATTGTTGACACTCCTTGAAAAAACAGATGTAAGCAAGGTGCTGCCGACATTCCTCAAAAAATTCAGCTCATACTGACATGATAGCATTAAGCAGTTGCTGCAGATTTGTTGGTTGCACATTTACTGTATAATCCAAATGTCCCATTCCACCACCAACCTGAACCACTGATACAAGGCATGCTTTCATTGAGGTTCCAAATTCTGACCCTACCATTTAGATGTTGCAGCAGAAATGGAGGCTTATTAGACCAGGTGACATTTTTCTGACCTTTCATTGTCTATATTTGGTGAGCCATGTGAATTGTAGCCTGTTAGTGGAATAACTGTCCCCTTGCTATTATCTTGAACCACTCACTGGTCTGTCTCCTCTAACCTCTGGCTTTAGCAAGGCATTTTAGATCAGCAGCTTACATTGAGCACCAACAACCTTGCCATATTTGAAGTCACTTAAATTGCCTGTCTTCCCCATTCAGATAGTTGGTTTTAACTTCAACAGGCTGTCTTGACCTTATCCACTTGCCTAAATGCATTGACCTTCTCCTATGTGATTGACTGATTAAAATACATTATTAAGCAGGTGAGCAGGTGAACCCAGTTAAGTGGCCGGTGAGTGTATAGTAATTTGGGCATTTTCATTGTTTTAAATATGTCCAACAGTATCATGGATATAGAAATCTCAATTATTCTTTAGATGTAACAGACCATGTCTGTCATGACTACAGCAGTGCCATTTTTGAAACTACCCATTACATACTACTAGTGAACACAATGTGTAGTATCTAGTACATAGTACATGCACATTTGATGGTAGTATATAGCATGACTGCCAAACGCTTTTTATTTTGTAGTATGCTACACCTAGTTGAGCTGATTCTTCTTTTTTTCTCTGGAGGTTTGCATTTATTGTATAAGGTGTATTACTGCCACCTACCAGGCTAAAGTTTTGTTCAGAGCAAATGTTCCTACAAATAAACACATTAATACCTATAATAATCAACTTTTTTTTCATTATGCAAATGAAGATGTGCATTCCCACCCCAATCCAAAGATTTATCTGATTTCTGTTTCTGGTCATGAAAACAAAAGTAAACTGTAGCTTAGCTAATGGCTAGCGCCCCAAGTTCTGTGATGGATTGACCACACCAGACATTTCCAAGCCAAGTAGAGTAGTTGTCACCTCTGACCACCTTCACCATTTACTTTTCTAACAATTGAGGACTCTTTCAAACAATAAGCTGCTCTTCATATGGCAATAAATGACAAACCATTGTTTTTGCTTTCTGTTTCCCTCATTATTTCACAAACTGAGGAAAATAAAGCTCCTATCAGTAAACTTAAGTCTATAAGCAATCATGGAGTGCTTTGCAGTCAACCAGGAAGTCCGCTTTTAAGTATTTTCTCCCTGATTATTTGGAATTTGTTCATGCAATGAAACACAAGTTTACTGTTTTTACACCTCATGTTATGCAGTTTTCACTGAACAGAGTTCTTCATTTTAAGTGAAAAGGAATCGGGAAGGCAGTTGGAGTTGACAATAGGTCATTCTGCATCTTTCTACGATGCTTGGTCTCTACTCACCATCTCTTGTTTTGTTTTGGTTGAGAGCCCTCTGGCAGCAGATTTTTACTTATTGACATACTGTGGGCTGAAATGTCTATGATTATGATTTTACACAAATTCAAGTGTGGCATTTTGCAAGCATTTGGAGTTGTCACAAAATTTTATCTATAATTAGGGAGACTAGTCTCAGATATTACTGACATTTCTAGCACTAATGAAAGTGCTAGATAGAAACAAAAGTTATTGTTTAGTGCCTACATTTTACATTGTTCCTGTTCACATTGAATGAAATTAGTACTTTAAAACATCATTAAAGACCTCATGACGTTAGTGTAACTTCTATATTTTCTTTCACTCCACAGATTGTCTATGAGGTCGTCACTGATGGCTGGCTGACTTACGTGGAAGGCGTCTGTGTCATTTGGTTCACCATTGAGGTGATGCTGCGTGTCATCTTCTGCCCTGACAAAGCAGAGTTCTTCCGCAGTGCCCTTAACATTATTGACTTTGTGGCCATTGTGCCCTTTTACCTGGAGGTGGCACTGAGCGGCCTCTCCTCCAAAACAGCCAAAGATGTGCTGAGCTTCCTACGTGTGGTGCGCTTTGTCCGAATCTTGCGTATATTCAAGCTAACCCGCCATTTTGTTGGTTTGCGGGTTCTTGGCCACACTCTGCGGGCAAGCACCAATGAGTTCCTGCTGCTCATCATCTTCTTGGCGCTGGGCGTCCTCATCTTTGCTACCATGATCTACTATGCTGAACGCATCGGTGCCGACCCTGATGATCCAACAGCTGCAGCCCACACAAACTTCAAAAACATCCCCATTGGCTTCTGGTGGGCTGTGGTCACTATGACAACACTGGGCTATGGGGACATGTACCCTGAGACTTGGTCTGGAATGTTGGTGGGTGCGCTCTGCGCCTTAGCTGGTGTGCTTACCATTGCCATGCCTGTGCCTGTCATCGTCAACAACTTCGGCATGTACTACTCCCTGGCCATGGCCAAGCAGAAGCTCCCCAAGAAGAGGAATAAGCACATTCCAAGAGCGCCACAGCCAGGAAGTCCCAATTACTGCAAGCCAGATGCCCTTGCCATGGCAACCGCCTCACCACACAGGCTAATGGGCAATGTGATCGGGCCAGGTATGGTGGGATCTGGCAGCATGATGGGCACTGGTGACTGCCCACTGGCACAGGAGGAGATCATTGAGATCAACAGAGCAGGTAAATAGTTAAAAAAAAAAGAAACCAAGCACTTATGTCAGAGTTTGAGTGGGCCAGGTGAGGTTAGGTAAGGATAGAGGGCAAAAGTTACCCAGGATAATTATTTCTCCTTCTCTCATTTACATCTTTGAGTGTCTCTCTTTACTCCAGGATCAAATCTAGTAATGGTGATTATACATTGATCAGTCTTATTTTAAGATTAGTTGTTTGACTGAGTAATTCAATCTTTAACTTGAAATAGTGTGAAATATCTTATATTAGAGCCCTGAGTAGCTTCTTGTAATAGATCCTAATGAATTTTCTATTCAAATCCAAACAGTATATTCAACATTGATCTGAAACAATTAAAATCAATAAAATAACATTTTCAGTAATTTAGTTTGCCTCAGGTTAAATTAAAAGATGGTTAATTGATCAGCACTTTCATAAAGGCTCTGAACAAACAAAAATTATACATTTTTTAATTTAATCTGTATGTCATTAAGATTGTTTGTTTGAGATAAATGTGTCAGAACAGGGTTGTGGTTGAGCAGTATTGGACCTTTTTTTGCATTTGTCAAACCGTGGTTGTGGTTTGAGAAATGGTTTGGCCTGGTTAAAAAGGAGTTGCTGTTGTCAGACAAATGTAATTTTCTCTTTCTTTACTTCACTGCTTTAAGCTCCAGATACTTTATCTAAACACTGGAGCAGCCTTAAAAAGTATGACTATATAAAACTTTCCAAGTCTTTTTATCCTTACATCAAACTGATGACCAGTGGTCAGATTTCAAGCTCTTAACTGTTGTGAGAAGTATTAATGCCGTAAATAACTTGTTCATGTCCTCATTTCTACTTGAGGGAAGTGCACAATTTTAATATACATGAGATAAGAAAGCTCATTACATTCTCTGGACAAATCCAGAATCATTTTTCTCTTACTACACTGCTGACATATTGGGATAACCCTGGATTGGTTCTATACATACAGTATTTTCTGCCTGTCCAAACATTGATCCCGGCCATCTCATCTTGTTTCTCCACTGCTGCTGACATGTCAGTCATCAGCACAGTCAAGTGTGAGGTTTTTGTCTGTGTGTGACTGTGTTTGTATAAATAGGTGTTAGTGCTCTTGGTGGAGTTGCTAGCTTTTTTTTTTTTGCAGACTTAGAGTTTTGTTTACAAGTATTTCTTACTTTCATTTGCTGCTAAAGTCTCTGAAAGGAGGCTTACCCCACATACCAAAAAAAAAAAAACACAATTAAATTAAATTTAAATTTGGTGTCAATTTTTTCTGTCATGCTGAGAAACTCTTTTCAGAGTTTGTCACAACTGTAAGACCATTAACAAAGTTGACTGGTTCTTTCCTTTGAATTTTTCTTCATATAGTCAACCATAAAAATACATAGAAAGTTATGGTAAAATGAGAAAAATGTTCACATACTAGTCAGCTCTCAATCAATAGACAAATGTAATAGTGCGACATCACCATAATAGTGGCAGCTTTTTCTCATCAGGATTTACATTTAGCCAAATGTAGCACCATTTACAGAAAGATGTCTCAACTGAAAATGGACATTTTGTGGGATAAATAGGTACTGATTTTGCAATAACTGGCCTATGATAAAAGCACTTTGACATTATTACAAAAAATAACAAAAGAACTTGTTCAAAGTTCAAATGTTGATATTAACATTATTACAACATATTCAACCAGCTTCAGTGCTGAACACAGGTTGCTCAGCCTTGATACTCTCTAAATCACTTACAGACTATGAGTAGAGCATTTTGAAAATGATGCCAGTTCTTAAGTTCTTAATATTATATTACTTAATATTTGTTTAACGTTGCCCCCAACAAGGCCTCATTACTCTTTTCATTATTTATTTGGGCAAGGGCCAGTTTTTTTTCCGACTTAGGCTGGGGGTGTGGGGTGGGTCTGAATTTTTAAAATAAATTGAAATAATATAAATATTTTGGGGGTTGCACAGTGGCACAGCAGGTAGTGCTTCACAGCAAGAAGGTTGCTGATTCCAGCTCAAATTCCATGTCGGTCAGGGCCTTCCCGTGTGGAGTTTGCATGTTCTTCCTGTGCATGTGTGGGTTCTCTCTGGGCATTCCAGCTTCCTCCCACAGATCAAAACATGCTCATTAGATTGGTTGGTAACTCTGAATTGCCCTTAGTTGTGAGTGTTAGCGTGAATGGCTGTCTGGTCTTGCGATCGGCTGGCAATCGGTTCAGAGTGTACCCCACCTCGAGCCATATCAGCTGGGATAGCTTCCTTCCCCCTCCTGACCTCAAAAGGGATAAATGGTGTAGATAATGTTGCACTACAAATGCAAAGTGCAGTATCTGCAAAAATGCCCAATGGAAAAAAAACAGCTTTTTTTGTTTTTTATTCACCAAGTGTAAGTATGAAATCATATTTAACTACCAAGTGTATGATTTATTAGATTAAAGAGAAGGGAATTTGATGCATATTGTATATTGACATTCATGCTGAATTTGACAGTTTTATAGGCTATACTGCACTTTGCCTTTGTTTTACTGCAGTATAATTACATGACCATACAATGACGTTCTGCAATATGTGCAGTAAGTAAGGCTATTTCACTTAGTTTTTTTTTTTTAATAATATTTTGCATATTAATTTTCAGTATTGATATATTATTTTTCCCTGCACAAGCCACAACTGCCAACACCGAATGTGTTATTATCTCCTCCTTAATGATGATAAAAAGCAACAACAGAACAATAGAGCTATCTATGAATGTATTTTTTGTTTTTTGTTATCGGAACAGTGTTTATTTTTCAAGCATTTTTATGTGTGACTTCACATTAACACAAAATAAAACAAAATCAGACCATCAGACATTATAACAACATTCTACATTGGACTCTAATACATAAATGCAGAGCTGATCAATAAACAAACACTATAATGTAAATGTTCTACAGCAACAGGTTAACTTTTAACTCAAGTCTAATTGGAGATGGCCCAAATTTTGTCCTAAAACCAAGGCAAACTACAGTATCTGCTATTCTTCATGGTGAAACCAAAGCTGCAGTATCTGTATTATTTATGGTGAAACCAAGGCAAACTGCAGTAAGTGCAGTTACTGCAGTTTGTCTTGGTTTTTCAGTGCATTTTTGCAGTTACTACAAAGTAACAAATGGCAGTATCTCAGTGAAATTAAGCAGGAGCCCTATGAAACTTTTAGAGATTGAAGAGCAGATACTGCACTTTTGATTAGTGCAAATAAATAAATAAATAAATAAATCGAGAAACTGCAGATGCTGCACTTTTTCTTTGTAGGGCAGAATGGATGGATGGATAAATATTTTTGGTCTAATTAGCATAGTATGGGTCGTCCAAATGGAGATGAATTCAGGCAAATCCACACAAGTTTTTAGTTGTATAGGCGTCTCGTCCACACGGATATAGTGTTTCAGGTGCCTGAAAATACACTTTATTAAAAACAAGTCCCAGAGTATATAATTATGAAAATGCAGGCTGAACATTTCCATGAGAACAACAAATATGCATAGCTTTAGAAACAATGACATCACAACCCTATCTCTTGCTTAAGCTGCATGAATTAACCTTGACAACAACTAAAACATCAAGTTCTAAATGTTCTTATTATTCATCAGTTACAGGCACATTGTCTGTGCATAATTACAAGACCCAAAAACCATTTTACCTATAGATACAGTAAATACATAATCAAAAGTGTGTGGTTTTATTTTTGCAACTGTGAAGCACTGCAGGAAACATTGAAAATATTATCTCATTACACTAGACCTTACTCTGTGTCAAACTATTTACAAAGACCCAACATTAACCCCCCATGAGCACAGCAATTAGCAACATTTGGCTTAACTACAGTGGCACAAAAAATGCCGGGCAAAAACCATAGGCAGAACCAGACTCATGTTCAACAGCCATCTACTGAGGCTGTTGAGTGGGTTTGAGGGTAAGGATGAAGATGCAGAAAGAGGGAGGTGGGCAGAGACAAATACAGCAATGACAAAAATACGACAATCAGAATTCTCTATGTTCTGGCCCTGCCCTGGGTATATTTATTCTTATTATGTTTTGGTCCATAGAATAACAAAATCAGTTTTTGTCAAATTATTTTGAGTTTTTACAGCAACAACTATGTATAATGATAGAGATCACTAACTCATTAAAAATTGTCATCATAGCCCACCAATGTCATTTTGTTTAGGGATGGCTCGATGATCTCTGCCAACTCTCACACCACTTTTGAGGGCAACGGACAAAGATATAAAAATAGTTCTGATTTAATCTCCCTCTGGTTGTTTGTGTACGTGTTTGTGTGTGTGTGTGTGTGTGTGTGTGGGCGTGTTTGTGTGTGTGTGTGTCCAACGCTGAGGCCTGTGAATGTACCTGTCGCACCTTAAATCATATCAGATAAGAGATGACAGCCATGATGAAAGATACAAACTCTGCCTCCTGACAGCAATTACCTCTTAGTATGTGTTTTTTTTTGAGGGGAAGCATGTAGCACTTCATCC
The DNA here is from genome assembly GCA_037902135.1 of Cetoscarus ocellatus. Classification (NCBI taxonomy): domain Eukaryota; kingdom Metazoa; phylum Chordata; class Actinopteri; order Labriformes; family Labridae; genus Cetoscarus; species Cetoscarus ocellatus. The sequence goes on from JBAMNC010001672.1 coordinate 152,009, forward strand.
TTTGTTAAGGTCCCCAGTTTCATTTTGTTCTAAATGATGCTGTGTGTGAAGTGTGTGCGTTTCTGTTTGGTACTCTGCTGCAGTGTGTTTGTCATGTGATAAGGACAACTTTCTCGAGGCACTAATGCTCCTTTTAACCCCCCTAATATGCCTTCCCTGCTCCCCCTCCTTCTGCACTGTCTTTCTCCCTGTCCCTATTCATTTATTTCCTCTCTTTGCCTATTTTGATTTTATTTTACCCTCCACTCTTTTTTCTCTCTCTACCTCTCTTTCATCTCACATTCCCCTGCTTCTGTTTCTCATCTGAAAATCCCTTCTCCTTATCCTCCTCTGACTTACTCCTCACTACTCTGGTCTTATCTCCATTTTCCATTTTTATTACTCTGATGCCTGATGCTCTCAACCATTCCCTCCCTGACCCCCCCCCCCCCCCCCCCCCCCCCCCAACCATTAATCTTCTTTCTCTTTACCTCTCCTCCTCATCCTCCCACCCTTATCCACTTCATTTTTTTTCCCATTTATTTGCATGTTTCTGTCTTGTTTGAATAATTTTGTCTTTTCTTCCTCCTGGTTTCTCTTCTTTCTCTCCTCTCTTTTCTGATCATCTTCACCCGACTTTTCTCACCCACCTACTCTACTCTTCCCTCCTTTCTTCCTGTCCTCTCTGTCCTCTCTTCTTAACTATCTCATCACATTTCCTCTCATCCTGTTTTTGTCACTCCTTTCTTCATACGCATCTTTTCCCTTCTCTTCAATTTCCCATCTTACCTGAAACTTTTTGTATTTTTCACATTTATTTCGGCCTTTCACTTTTCTTTGCTCCCTCACCATCCAAAATCTGCCCCTTGCCTCATCAACACCATCCACCAGACTCCAAGGTGAATGGAGATGCAGCAGCTAACGCAGCAGCACTGGCCAATGAAGACTGCCCCACCATTGACCAGGTCCTCGGGGATGAGCGTAGTCCTGCAACCGGGGGTCTTGGCTCCACCACCAGTCGCGAGCGCTACCCCCACGACCGGGCCTGCTTCCTGCTGAGCACTGGGGAATTCCAGCGCACAACAGACGGGAACGTTCGGAAAGGTAGGAGGGTGGACAGGGGGAGGTGGGGGCTTGAGGAAGAAGGAGGAGATGGAAGATGGGGGGTGGGCAGTACTTGAGCAACAGCAGCGGGCTGTCCTTCAATGCATGGTACTGATTGATATGTGCTGACATGGTGTGTTTTGTGCTAAAATATTATACTACATTTAAACACGTCTTCCAAACACACACAGATCAAATAATACACATTCACGCAGGGGCATTAGGTAGAGATAAAGAACACTAAACCTTCTACAGATGGTTTTACCTGTGTTCATGACACCCACCTAACAACAATTGTACACACATACCACAAAGTATATGCAAACAAACCTTCACACTATAATTAAAACACATTAAACTGTTTTTGTACTAAAATACAAGCACTGCAAGCCTTCTAATAAGTTTTATCTAAAACTTAGAAACACTCTTAACACACTACATAGATATTTTTCCTCAACTCCTGTCCATCATACTAAGCCAGTGTAGCCATGACTGCTTTACATGATCAGTTCTTTCCTGCAGCGTATTCAAACACATACACAGCTGTAGTAGCAAGTCTCCTTCATGCATCCATCCTGCATCTGTGCTGCAGAGGTACTGCAGAGGCTGCTGCTGCAGCACTGCCATCTGGGCTAATGTTAAAGTGACTGGATTTATACCTCTGTAAAACATTATGAAAACCTTATACACATTAATTTTTCACTCAGTCAATCAATTATACACTACATATAAGGTAACATTTGTCTTCTTAAAGAGCCTGTACTGTGCTTTTTTGAGTTCTATATACCTGCTAGTGCATTTTACATGTCTCCTCCTCATGATAGAATACTTAGCTGCTCAAGACAACAGTATGTCCAGTAGCTGCCTGGAATGGCTCTTTTCCTTACCACCCCCAACTGAACAACCAGTGTGATGCCATGCCATTGTTTCATCAGCAGTTCAAGCCCATTGGCCTGGTTGGCTAAGAGTAGCAAGCCTAGAGCAGCGCATAGACTGTTGTCAAAGTGCTGAGTTGTTGAAAGCATGGTGCTGAGCCTTGCTGTACTCTCCAATTACTGACTTCACCACAGAGCAGAGCGGTCGACCAATCACAGTGGACTTGGCCCACATGGGAAAAGGGGCCTTAAAGTGACAAGAGTTCTGAGCATCTCAGACAGGGAGATAAAAAAGTTTTTTTTTTAAACATAGGTGATTATGAACATACTCTGGCAGTCATTAAAATGTAATACATTGACCCGGCAAAAGGCAAAATATGGGCTCTTTAATGTGCTTTCATCTATGTTCACCTTTTCTTTTGAAATGTGTACTTATTATTGACTAAAGCTGGTCTTATACTGTGCAGTCTCGAAGCAATAGCTCAGTAGCCTGCAAATTCTCAGCTGACATTGTGCAACTGAATCATTCATGAATCATGACAAACGTGTACAATATAAGTGCTCACACTGCATGATCTGATGGTCAGAAACAACTGAAGTGCTCACACTGCATTATTATATCTGGACAGAACACTGACAATCTAACAGCAATCCAATCCACTTAATTTGTTTAGCAAATTTTCAAAAACCATGAAGTTAACCAAAATACTGTACAGTGACTACTTAAGCGAAAATACAAATTAAATGAAATAAAAAAAATGTCAGTAAAGTTTCATAACGGTTTCTTTTGCACAGCTCAAACACACACAGATAAAAAAAGGCTGTATGTATATCAAATGCATCAGTATCTGTATCACCAGCAAAAAAAGCTTGCAGCTAAATAAATTTAATAAAAAATGTCCCCTGTCAGCTAAATCTCTGGGGGTGTATTTGGACACTGTTTCACAGCACAAAAAAGGTAAAGACTAGATACATAGTTGTTCTTACTGTGTGTGTGGATGCAGTCATATGACCAGAAAAACAAACATATTGTGGTCTGGTCAGGAACCTTTGGTTGAGCTGTAACCCACCCTCATATCTTTGTATACTCTTTGAGACTGCAATTTGCCCCAAATTCAAAACCAGTTGCACAACAAAAAATTGGGTTGAAATCCTGTTGAAATCACACAGTTTAAACCTGGCTTTAGTCATATTGTCAATGTCTGAAATTAATTAAACCCACCAGACGAAGACTGGTGTTCATCGGGAGAATAATGCCTTTTTCCCCTTGAGTATGATGTGCTGGGAGAGCTTTAGGAAAAAAGTCAGAGTGAATCTTATTTTGTTACTGTATTCAAAGACTTTATGACCCTGTTTTCCAGTTCATATACATAATATACATTTAGCTCTGCCCTGATGCCTCAACTCCTTTGCTGTACTTGCTCAAATACAGCAAAAACATAGCATTGGTCTTTTCTCTGGGTTTGTTTGTTAAATAAATAAAAGCACCAGCCTTATGCTGTAATTTTCTTTTTTCGTACATACATTATAAGAATGCCAAAGTGAAATGATTTGAAATCAAACTTCACGTGTGAACGTATTGTACAGTATTTGTACTCTGATTTAGAAGAGGAAAAGATCAAATTAGTCATTGTCTTTAGTCATCACATAAGACTACTTCATTGTGCTGCTGTATCACCTACTCACTGTCACTTTTCATGTTTTGTTTACTTTTCTTTCATTATTCCCCCTTAACTCATTTTTTGCTATTCTATTTAAACATGTTTGCTGTTTCTGTCTTTATTTACTGTCCATGCTCCCTGTTTCACATCCTCCATCTACTTCTTCATCTCTTAAGGTGCATACACACCGAATACGATTTTGCGACTCTTCATGTAAAGTCAATGTACAGCTGCGAAGGGGCGGGGTTAACCCTTCTGCAATGCGACGGACGTGTTCTGGGTGACCTGGTCGTGCATCGCTTAGTCGCCTTAGTGCGGCAACAGCCAATCAGCGTTGTGTGGGTGAGTGACGGTACCCGTGACGACAGTTTTCATTCTGGTTCACAGAGTATGGCAAGCCCTTTTAACATTTAATGGCCAGATTTTACTATCCGGAATCAACATTGCAGATATCAACAAAGTCAATCTTACTAGTCACTATTGCATTTTGAATAGCTGGAATTTCCATGCAAGATATCTATAACGTCACTACTTGAAACTACAGATAGAGATATCTGTAATTCAGCTTTGCCTAGCCAAAACTGAATTACAGATATCTGCAATAGTGTCACAGAAAACGACATTAAATGCATCAAACATTTTAAATGAAAATTGCAGATATCTGTAATTCAGTTTTGACTAGGCAGAATGGAAGTTGAAGATATCTCAAACGTCATGATGACACATCACTGACACTGCAAAAATCCACCTCCGTCTATATGCAATGTCATTTCACCTAGTCAAAACTGTCACTGAAGATATCTGTAATTACATTCCGACTAGACAGAGTTGTAATTACAGATATCTCCAGTTTCAGATATCTCTAATTGAAATTAATTTAAAGATATCTATATCTTGATTATAGATATCTACAATCAAATTATGACTATCTGTAATTTCAGTTTGAGATATCTACAATAACATTTTGACGAGACGTTATTTCAGTTTAAGATATCTACAATGACTTTCTGACTAGTTAAAATTTAATTAAAGATATCTAAAACGGGACATGTAGATATCTGTAATTGAGAGGGACTGAAGATATCTCTAACTGGAATTGTGACTAGTCAGAATTAAATTGTAGATATCTGAAACTGGAATTACTACTAGTCGTAATTAAGTTGCAGATATCTGTAATTCATTTTGTAGATATCTGCAACTGAATTGGAGATATCTGTAATGAGAAACCCCATACACATGAACGGCAAAAATGATGTCATTTGTCCTAGGAAGAATGTCTTTGTGGATATCTGAAATGACATTGTGGATAGGAAGAAAGACGCTTTGGATATCTGAAAAGCTATTTTTGACTCAGAAGAACTTAATTACAGATATCAGCAACAGATACCTAGTTTAGCCATTAAATGTTAAAAGGGTTTGCCACACACAGATTGACAATCCACCAAGATGGGACCGCAGAGAACTCACAGATGATGCTGCAGTGCACCTGCAGTGTTTTGTGGTTGGTAGGTGAGTGAAAAGGATACAGTTGGAATAATGTATGCTTATACATCCTATTATATGATAGATGATATGATCCCGGTGAGACTCGAGCAGGCGTGCCGTCACTGAGCGACGGTGTCCAAAATGAGGTATTTATGGACACGCAACGTGACTTCAGTGGGCGATGCGATTTCAGTCACAAAGTCGCGTTCAGTGTGAAAGCAGCTTTAAGCTGCGTTCACACCAAACGCGACTTTGCCACCTTAAAGGTGCATACACATCAAATGTGACTTTGCGACCTTGGCGACCACTCTCCATGTAAAGTCAATGTACAGCCGCGATGGGGCAGGACCAATCCTCCCGCGACGCGACGGACGCGTCCTGGGTGATCACATCGCTCATCGGTTAGTCGCCAAAGTTGAAAAGTTTGAACTCTCCAGGAGATGTCGTGTGTGGCTGTGCGACAGCCAATCACCGTTGTGTGAGTGGGTGACGGTACCCGTGACAGTTTTCATTCTGGTTCACAGAGTGACAATCCACCTAGACGGGATTGCAGAGAACTCACAGAAGATGCTGCAGGGCCAGCAGCTGCAGTGTTTTGTGGTTGGTAGGTGAGTGAAAAGGATACAGTTGGAATAATGTCAGTTCATACATCCTATTATATGATATGATATGATCGCGGTGAAACTCGAGCAGACGTGACGTCACTGAACAATGGCGACGGTGTCCAAAATGAGGTATTTATGGACATGCGACGTGACTTCAGTGGGTGACGTGATTTCAGTCGCAAAGTCGCATTTGATGTGAATGCAGCTTTACTCTTCTAAATCCAATTTACTTGTTTGCTTTTCTCATGTGTTTTACCCTATTCTGATCACACCACAATTACCCTCTGACTCTGAAATAATACTTTTTGTATACATATACAACCTCTGACTTTTTCACTTGAAACATTACACATTTATGCTAACTGCACATGCTGCTTCCTCCCTCTCTCACACACCAACACATTTGAAAATACACACTCAAACAGATGGCACAAAGTTCAGCAGTGTGACATCCTCCCTGGGAGCGGAGTGGTTCAGGCCAAATGGGCTCCTGCTACAGTAGGAGCTCAGTGCGGAGTACACTACCTCCAGGATCAACCCATAGACACAAAAAGGTAGAACTTTCACACAGTCTACAAAGGGGAGCAAAATACAAGGCAACCATGAACACAAAAAAATCTTACAGTAAACCTGATAGGACACTTAAAAAATATTTGTATAGAGTATGCTAGCATAAGATATAAAAGATTAGATGAAAGTTAGTCAGGTTTGAGTATGAGTATAATGGGTGCCAATGGAAAAGGGGTTAGACTATGAATGTAGTTCTCCAGGGCTCAAAGGCTGACAAGCCCCCCCCCCCCCCCCCCCCCCCCCCCCCCCCCCGCATCCTATTCTAACCAGCCCTGTTGCCTTACCTGACTGCCTGACTTACCCCCAAATTCCACATAATGCGAAAGCGCCGCGCCTTTGCTCCGACCTGCAAACCCCACTGGATGCGCCGCGGCGCTGCGCCCTGTAGGGAGGGGGGCTGATCGCTGGAGAGTCACAAGCTCTTGTGCGAATAGTGATGTCACACGTTAACAAAATATGTAATAGACTGAGAAAATAAGTAAACAACACCTCACCTCACTTCTATAAGGTCCCTTTGCTGGTCCCAACCTTACAGCTTCGTGATTTATTCCACTTCTGTCTGCCTATTATCCTTGTAGAAAGGATGTTTGGTGTCATATATACAATGTTATATATTTCTGTACCTCTACGATTCACTTTTCTTCGTCCATGGTGTCCTGTTGCCTCCGGGACCCTCTGACCGACTGTTGACCTAATGCATGTGCCTCAGGTTGTGAAGTAATGACAAACTATTGAGGAAATTTACGTTCGAGAGTCCGTGCATCTCAAGAGGCTAACCTCTAATAAATTTGTTTCCAGCAGAAACAAATTTGACGACGACAGGTCTATGATTGGTCCTTTGATCTGTCACTAGCTTTAGTTCTTACTTTAGTCCACTTGTCTCCACTTACCTCCCTCCCTTTGCCCACACACCCAACACAGCATCGTGTGGATTTGCTGTTCATCATGAGACTGGGGTCCACATTCAAGATTTCCTGCTGCTTAACAGAAGGTTTTTTCTTGCCCCCATGACGGAGGGATTCATGATTGGCTATATGGATTCATGTTGGGTGTTGGATGTATATATTTGTATATATATGTATATGTGTATTTTATATATGTATATATGTATCTATGCATATATGTGTATCCATAATATGAAGAGCTTTGTGCTCTATTGTAAAGTGTCTTGAGATAACACTTGTTATGAATTGGCGCTATTCAGATAAAGACTTGATTGATTGATTGATTGATTGATTGACTTTACTTTGAGAGTTCCGGATACTCCACACGTTGACTTCCTGTTTGGTGCTTTCTCAACGACAGTGAATTTACGAGGTTTTGAAGCGGCCGCGCAGAAAATAGACCTGAAGCAATCTCCAGCTCCATGGCGCACGCCGGCGCTTAAGCGATGCGGCGCTGGCGCGATGCAGCGCTGGCGCGACGCAGCGCGGGCAGAGGAATTTGTCTGATAGACTAGAGTGGGTTCTAAGTGCTCCGCAGTACAACTCAAGAGCACTGTGTGGCGCGTTATGTGGAATTTAGGGGTTAGGAGTTTATTACAAGTTCTTTGTACCCCGAGTCAGTTTTTTAAAAATATGATGCATTTTTTAAACCCTAACCAAATGAAAAGTGTGATAAACACAAACCTGGTATATAATTCTCTATTATCTTTGGATAGAATGAGCACAGTGTAGCACTGTCAGAGCAGAGGCCCTCATTTATCAAACATGCATACAAACAAAAAGTGGGTGTACAGTCATTTCCATGTGCAGAACGGCATTTTATCAAGCTGAACCTGATTTGAATGTAGGAGTAAGATAAAATCAAATCCCATGTCAAGTCTGAGCTTCTGTGCACAAGTTTACATTCAGTGAAGTCCTGTGATAAATGTCGACGTATCCAAAAAAAAACAGAGAGAGACTGTGGAAGATTTTAGCTGAAAAAAATAACTGTACTTATATAACAGAAAACTTAAATAAAATTTACAGAGCAAATCTCTGCTCGGCTCAGCCCTTCGTTAAAGCAGCACCATTTATGATTTATTTATGAAACATTATACCACTGTGTTCTTTAAATGCATCTTTTAACATTATTTGAAGGCAAAACTTTGATACAATACCACTGTCTGCAGCCTGGTCTGCTCTATGAGGAGGAAGGTGAGGGACGAGTGAGGGGCAGTCAAGAGTGAGGGAGTGGCTATGTATGGAGGTGGAGAGAAAAGAAACACAGACTTCAAGTAATCATCTGGTCAAGTTACTTAGTTTATTGAAAACTTGTTAAACAACACTGCAGTCAATTTTTTAGCCTGATTGCAGAGAATTTCTCTGTTAACAGCCCTAACGTGCCTTTAGAGCGCATTATTTTCCCATGTGCCACTGTCCCCACTCTCATGATTATAAACACCTCAAATAAACCAGGTCTTTCACTGTGAGGTTTCTGTTAAACTGTTAACTGCTGTAAGCCTGCAGCTCAGAGAGGTTTCCTCTCTCTTTATTGCATTTTGCCTCTCCATGTTGAAAATCCTGGGCTTAATCGTGGATATTTAGGACTGTATTATTTAAATGTTTGATTATTTTCAGCTGTTTTCATCCACACATGATTGTTTGTACCCTGGGATTGGGCAAACATGCATATTTCATGAATCACCCTTGGTAGCTAGTGTAAGATGATCTCTGCACCAAAATCTGTGCAAGTTTTTATGCCAGATTGATAAATGAGGGCCAGAATGTTTGGTAAGAATTCTTATTCACATGTCATCTAGCTCAGGTCCTCTTATGTCATTGCTTCAGTCCTGATGAGAAGTGAATTATAACTGTGAAGTCTGTTAGTCAAGTCACACCATGATCTTAGGACTAAGCATCTAATCTGACACAAGACCCTCATAGCAGAAAAGAAAATTATGCAGTCGGACCTTGGCATTGATTAGAGAGGATAATATTACAAAAGACTGACATATACTTGACAGTTTGCCCCTGGATTAGATTTAATTTAGGGTAAAAGATTAGACAAATCTTTGCTATATGTCAGAGTCAATCTATTTTATCACCTCAATCAGGACAAAGATGCAGTAGAATAGATAGGATTTGGTAAGACTGCATTTGACATAACAGGGATATGCAGTGAGAGAAGTGGAGTACAACAAAAGTTAGACAATGTGAAAAGAAAAAGTTCATGCACGGAATATGGCATCACTGTTAATTGATTGAGAGAAAAGTGTAGTAAAGCACAATCAGATTACACATTACAGGCTGGTGCTGCTTAAAAATAACGCCCCTCTATCCTCCTTTCCACCACATTCCTGCAAACACATATGACATCACAACTTAAGGTTAAATGACACTTAAACTTTCGAAAGATTTTTCTGGTGTGGACTTTAGTCCTCGGATTATTGGAGTGTCAGCTCAAACTATTGGGCTGCAGCTCCTTAATATTAAGCTTCAAAACACAAACACTTATCAAATTATATTTTGTTCATATGATTACTTTTATAAACACAGACCTAACACTCAAATGAATGCATAAAAGGTGCATGCAGGGTGCTTGTGATTGTAAAGCTTATAAATGTGATTTCAGCATCATACAGTTAATAGTGGTATGTAAGGAGGGGAGAATGTGCATGGGCTGTGAGTGTATTTTTGTGTGTAAATAAGAATTAACGAGTACAATGTAATAATTCCACAATAGGTGGTTTAATTAGTATGTCAGTATAAAGTTTTCAGTAATGACAATTTTGTAATTCAAAATCAAGGTATATTGCATGTTAAGTTTATTCTTGCTTCTTGTTTTTTATGGTTTTCTTTATATTTTATTCATAGATTCATAGAGCAAAGTAGCATTCAGCTTGTCACAAAAGAGGGGCACCACTGAATGTGCTGTGTTGTAGCCTGCAGCTTCCACTGGTATAGGTAACACATAGTGCATAAATACATGTCGTAATTAAACATATTATTTGTGTTCTAACATTCTATTGAAGTTGATTATTTTCAAAAAATAAAAAGCTTGATTGTTTTCATAAGTAACACAAATGTGTGTTAATAAATTCCAGGTAACCCTGCCATACTGTGGCCAAATATAAAAAAATCATTTATTTCAACAATTTACTGAAATTGATGAAAGTAACATGAAATACTTTCTCTTGCCATATACTGTTGTTACATTTTTCAAATAAAAAATCAAAAGCTGTTTCATAAAATGAAATCAAAAGGAAACAGACAATAACCTAAGAGAAATAAAGGCTCACAGTCTGACACACAAACACCTCAGCCACACTTAGCCCAGTAAACACACTGTATGAGTCAGACTGTGTAAGAGATGAATGTGTGACTCAATGCATGTCCCTGTGTACTACCTATGAGCCTTACATTGTGAATGAGAGAGGGAATGATTTTTTTCCTCTGTTACCTCCAAAAGTCGAAATAAAAGAAACGGGTGAAAAGAGAGGGCTAAGAGGTTTAAGTAACTAGTTCGGGTTTGTGTCTGATGTGTTTCCTTGCTATTATTTTTGTTGTGTTATGTCTTCTTCTCTAGGTTGTGTCAGGTCTTGTGTTTGTATGTTGGCTCTTTTTTGTCTGTGTCACACTATCCATCTGTCTGTCTGTCTGTCTTTTTCTCTATATTTTTCTTTGTTTCTGTCTGTATGTCCGTCCTTTTTCTGTGTGTGTCTGTACTTTTGTGTGTGTAGCTGTCTTCCCCTCCTCCTGCTCCTCCTCTTCCTCCTCCTTCTCTTCCTCTCACCCAGTCTCTTCTCACTCTGGTACTTACAGATATGGGGCACCATGAAACGAATACTCACCCCTCTCCAACCCTTACCCCTGGTACAAAGTGGGGTGAGGGGCACTAAATACCAGACTGACTTTTGGAAAGACGGTTCCTGGTCTTTCCATACTTTCATAACTTTTGGTACACTGATTTATTGTGCAATAGTAAATCTATCTGATTGAATATTAAAAAAAAATAAAATTAAGTAAACTAAAACAAACAAGTTGATTTGTACCAAAATATTAAGCCTAGTGCAAGAGAGGGGCAAATAATCAGCATACTCAGAATCGCTGACGATTAAAAAACATGTACAAACATCCAAAACATGTGCACCAAATGAAACACCATGCAAATAAAACAAATGTGCATCAGATAGAGAAAACTTGCTACAAAAAGCCAAAACATCTTCCTTTAAATCAAACACATAAATGATAGAAAACAAGCAAACCCAAAAGCAACTGCTAAAGAGAAACAGAACTTCCCCTCATTTCTATGAAAACACACTCTGACGTGAGGATGAATTTTTGACAAATCCACAAAAAGACAAATATTACCTTAACAGCATGTCTTTTAGGACTTTGCCCTTCTGTGCTCTGTCCAAAGGCACAACTCAATTTAAGGTCCACTCTATTTTGTTGCATGTGAAGTTGTCAGGCAGGGGGCTTTCAAAGGGGGAGGTGTCTCAGTCTGATGACAGAGGAGGAGGGTACAGATTGATATGATGAAGGGGCGGCGGGGGTGGGGGGTTACAGATTGATGTGATGGACAGAACTTAGCACCCTCACAGCTGCCTCTTACTCCAAACATCCCAGCGCTGCTCAAACAGAAAGACTGATCACCTGTCTCATCCCTGGTGCCTGAATCCAAGTGAATCACATTTTAGATCTTGTTGACAAAATGATCTCATTGTTACTTCCTCATGACATTTTGTTCTCAAATTCGGAGCCTCTCCCTTTCAACAAAATATATAATGCCTTCTCTCCTTCTGCTTTTAAAACCAAGACTTCTGGGTTTGTCCCAGTTTAGACTTCATATAATGTATAAGTTTGCAGTGCAATTGATGTCAATTGGGTGTTTTGGCCTTTTGCAGCACATTTCATTAGTGTACAGCATATTTCTTTCTTTACTGACGCATTTTAGCTACTGCATTTGTTTTGGGTGTTTTCATGTGCTTATTAATCTGCAGCGTTTCTGAGTATGTGGCATGTGTCTTTTAGAAAAGGTCGTTATTTGGTTATTGCAGATTGGTTGGCCTTCTCAGGCAACATAATAAAGGGGTTTCTTAAATTAATATACTTGAGCATGAAGATCAAGGTGTCAATGGGGAACCAATTCAAGTGCTTGTTTGGGGATGAATGCCAGAGTGGGAGTGGCTGCTGCACACCGGCTGGCTCTTTGCCTTGCCGCTGAGAGTGAGAGCTGGTTGCTGATTGATTAGTTGGAGGGATTCCTCCTATCATTTCCTCTGGAACTGAGCTCAGGTCAGTCTTTCCAGTGCAGTCCATAGAGAGAGCTGTTTTGTTTTATACAGGACTCTGTTCCAGCCATTACAATATGGCCTTAGCTCATTGGAGAAAAGCTTTACATATGTGACAAACAAAAAAAAAACAACAATTTTGAAATATCCCTGTTGAACATAAAGCCTTTGGCTCTGTGTTGGGCTGCACCAGAACACTGACTGCTTTAGTGCTTCGAAGGGTTGAAAGCTTAAGCTACTTTTGAAGTTCAAGAAAAAAGACCTATTTGATAGATGAAAACACGGGAAAAAGAAAGACAGACAAATCTGTAATCCAAAAAAGATAAACATGTAAATCTGTCATTCCAAAAAGACAAACAGGCAAACACATTCAGGTAAGTAAAAGAACAACTTCGAAGGGCTGTGGTGAATAGCATAGTGGTGGCACTGTTAGCTGTGCTGTGATGGGCTGATGGCCTTTCTTTCTGCTTCCTCAAGCTTTGAATTAATATAGTAACTCTCTTCCATGACTTGCTCTTGGAATAAAACGGTTGATTTATTTATCTTCTAAGTTTGCTCTTACATTAGTTACTGATTTCTGAGAAGATAAATCAATCATTTTCACATAGGTACAAGGCTTTAGCTATAGACGTGCCACCACCGCTCCCTTACAGTCTCTCTTTGGACACGTCTTTCCTTCCTCCCTCCCCTCACAATGACAATAACACAGATCAAGCTTGAATTAAATTTCAAACATATCTAAAAGTTACTGCTGTAACTGTAAATCAACACTATCATATCTGTAGTCATGATGGGTGGAAAGAATGAAACCTTGAGCTTTTCAGAAGCATCCGGAGAGGGTGCCGTGCATTGTAGTGTCCTTCTTCTGCTTCTGCATCTTTTCCTGGCTCTCATTGCCTTTGTATGGAAAAGTTCAAGGGTAGGGGTGTATGCAAACTACCAGTTCTTTTCCAGATCAAAAAAATACTACAAACAAAAAATCTGTAACTTGATATTTCTCCATCATTTGCTTCATCCCTGCCCAAGGGATCGTCTTTGGCTTGTAGCTTCTGCTTGTATTTTTTCTCATGGACATGAGTCTTAAGAGGTCAACACCAAAGGACAGAACTCATTTCACTCTACTTGCCTCTTCTTTCTTTCTTTCTTTCTTTCTTTCTTTCTTTCATGTTTATTTCAGTTGTCTGTCTTTGTCTTCCACCATTTGATGGCAGCTCCACCATCCCGATGTTCTCTCCGTCTCTCTCTCCCCTTCTCTCTTTATATTTCTCTCACTTTTACTTCACTTCTCACTCTTTCCTCTCACGCCCTTACTTTATCCTTTGCTGCACAGTGTTGCTACGGTAACAGTGGACAGGAAAATTCTAGGACTTGGTGCATCAAAACAGTCTGGGTCAAGACTTGATTTTGAATGCATTTTCGATTCATATCAACACAGTGGGCAGCATTTTACTGAACATCCCGTGAGAAAGAGAAAAATAACAAACAATATTTTGTGATGTAAATGATAGCAACAAACATTATTCAGAGAAAAATTATTTATTAAAAATATTGTTTAACTGTTCACAATTTGTATTGAATTTTTGTTCAAGGGCTTTAGTCAACATACCCTTGTGGTTCTTTTTAAGACTAAAACCAAATGTGTTCCAAATCTTACCAAAGACTTTCACACATGCACTTTTTAAGATTTTAGCACAGCTTGAACTCTGAAATGTTCCGTAATTGCCTTGTAATACATACCCCAGCACCAAGTTTTTCCAAAACACAAGACAGAAAAAGTAAAAAGAAGATACTGTAAAAAATGATGTTGTAGACAAAGCATGTCCATCACAGCACTGCTAATGTGTTTTCATTGATTCACATGTGGTATTTAAAGCCTATTGAAATAGAGTTTTACCTATAAAAATGTTAAGGCTTTGTAATTAGGCTGCAGGCACCTGTTGTTAGGACTAATCAAATCAGTGGATTTTATGCTTCCAGGTACACAGTTTGCTATTACTGAGGGTACAGACAAAACATGTCACTGTTTAGCATCAGTCAGATTCTTGAGATCATTGAGGTATAGGGAGCTGTGAAGAACAAGGACTTATTCACCAAGGCTTTTACCCCTAGCTAAAGTGAAGCCAATTCTTCAGAGTGTTATCACCACTTTTCCCTCATCAGTAATGACTCAAGGCTGCTTCTGCTGAGAAAGTTATATCCAGTTTCATACCTGCTTAACATTTTGTATAGGCATATCAAAAACTGACCAAACAACAAAGGACAGACAGCAGGTATCGCTGAATGACCCTGCCTAATCTGACTTCCTTTTAACTGACTTAAGAGCATGAAATACTGATTCTGTTGACATAAGCTCATAAAACAACATATTGTGCCTCTCTCTATTAGTGAAAAATCAATCATAGCTCACCCACTGAGACTCTCTCTCCTCTCTACCTTCCTGTGATCAAAAAAGTAAAGATCATCTAAAGAGGGTCTTTTCAAGAATTGACATTGAATAACAATATTCTCCAGGAGAGTCATGGATCTTAATCATCAATAAAACAGAAAGAATTAAACCATTATTAAATTAAACAGTATTTTTAGGTTGGGCCTTTACAGCAGCATGCTCTCCTCCAGTCAGTTAATAAATTAATATAGGTTTAACTTGCAGTTAGTCTGCAGGTGCACAAAATGCTGTCTCTGTATCATGAATTTTTTAGCAAGTTTTTTTTTTAAATGCATCTTCTGGTATGCAGTTGCCCCTAGAAAGAAAAAAACAGATCATCTGATGTAAAAAAAAAAAAAAAAAAAAAAGAACTTTCAAAATTACATGAAATCCTGGTGCTACACCTGTGAGGCAGTGTTATTTTGTGCACTAAAATAACTCTGCTCACTCACTGGTTGTGTGCTATAATTCTTGATTTTTACATGCTTTCGTCAAACAAACTTCAACTTCATGCTGACATTTCCCAATGGGGTTCAAAGGAAAAATGTTTGAGTGAAGTTCTGATTTTAAAAATGGCCATTTGAATTCAGACATGCAAATTAATACGATAAGTCCTTAAAAATTTTGTGCAAATTTGAAAAAAAGGAGTTTCTTGATTATTTTTTTTTTAAATTATTCTTTAAAATGCCCCTTGGCTTGTTACGAAAAGCATTATTGACTTCAGAGTAGATTCCCAGAAACACAGCTGTCTGTCAGTAGAATCATCTTAGAGCAGGTATCAACTTTTTTTCCTCTTGAAAAGGTTGGACTCAAACCTTTGGTCCCATTTGTCCTATTATTTCACAATAACAAACCCAACTAAAACTCTGTGTTTCAGTGACACTGCAACTTGCCACAGTCTGACTCACTGCAAACAGGATAAATGAACAGTGTTGACCAGAATGCAGAGGGGAGAACACAGCCTGCTCTCTTTCAGTAAAGGAGAAAAACTGCAGAGAGGTACAGTAGCTCCAAAATGAATGTTGGTGCAGTGCTGCTAGTGCCTCCAAAGGCCAAGACTGCACATTACAACCTCCTAACTGCATCAGCTTCAAAGGCAGCATACACTCTCTGCATTATGATCCTGCACACGTCTGTCTCTCCTTTGGCATAGAAATCTAATCAGTAAGTGGGTGGAGGTCGAGATAGGAATGAAATGTTGCATTAATCACTCACTTGCTTTGTACTTGATGCTCTAAGTGCCATTCAGGCTTTCCTTGTTTTTTTTTTTTTTCTATAATTCTCTTTCTCTGCCATTTTTCCCTGCTCCTCTCCTCCATGTTCTCTGTAGAAATAGTATTGATTCTTTTCATTGACAGACAGACACTATTGGCATGAACTGACTCTAGGGTCTTACTTAGAGGCTCATTGATGTAAGGAGATATGCTGCTCCAAAGCAGAGTGGAAAGCTCTTATCTCTCTTTCTGTCTTTGGCTACATCTCCCTTGAGTTACAGGATCAAGATACCATCTCATGCCCCCATAAAAATCTCTCTTTTTTTTTTTTTTTTTTACTTGAATTCATTCTGTTTTTCTCTCATCAGCACACAACTTTAATTCTTTACCTTTCTTTCACACCGTTCATTGATCAACAGCCCTGAGGGAGGGCTTAAATCATTACCGGTGGTCAGAATCCCCTGAGGACTATTGTATTGCTCACACAGTTCTATTTCTTTAGTGCCTCTTACAGTTTAGTTGCTCTGCTGTCAGGGCTGGAATCATGTTACTGTGGAAAGTGTAAACTGTTCCATTATGTGAATTATGTTTAAAGACTGAACATTGTCAGTTTTTAAACCATGTCTGTGTTTATTATTCATTATTTATATTTAGTAAATAGGGATGTCAAAAGTTGTTTATACCACATGTTGTTTTTAACAGTACAGTCTCATTATTGTAATGAACTGTTTAATGAAAAAGTACAAAAACTAAATAGAATATTTTACATGAGACAGGTGCATTCAAAATGGATGAATTCTTAAAAAATGGCAAAAGAACTTCACATTTGCTTAAAATTTTCGAATACAATTGTGACATTAGATATGGCACCGTTTACATGGCAAACACTACTTAACTTAAAGCTTAAGTGTCTCAGTTTTTTTTTTTTTCATTTTGGGAAGAATCACACTTAAACTTTAGAGTCTGGTATCATGACAAGCCAACTAGTGACAATTTATGTCAGTAAAAACATTCAGTGTAGTCAATAATCCCAGTTCTCAAACAACTTTCTTTTCTGCTTCTCATTTATAAAGTGTTACTACTGCTGTTTGTTATTTTTTAAGAATAGTCACTGACGGCGGTTTCAATATGAGAGAGAGAGATCAATCTTATTAAAATACTTCAACTTGTCACCTGTGAATTACATTCTGTCACACAAACTTTCCTTAAATCATTAAGGGGCAGAGCCATTTTCTCTCCCCTGTTATTCCAGTAAATCGTTTTGAACTACTAAATTGTGGACAGGCAAGTTATCAATGTACCTTAAGGGGTGTTTAAAGTGGGCAATCCGTAGCATTCCCAAGCACATTTGACCCTGAATTACTCTTTGTTTGACCAGTATGAGTGGTTTGTTTAGAGCTTAAGCACCAACACTTCCTCAACCCTTACACAGCTGTAAGAAAAAAATTGATGGACATGACTTACAATCGATGTAATGACTGTGTCTGACCAAAAGTCACAAGCTCTAAGTCATGTTGTACTCAATTGTTCTGACTCTGAAACACACTTCTTGTAAATTAAAAGATGCTGGATGATGGTGAGAAGCAATACATGTGTCATATTATGACATGACAATGTCCGGTCAAAAGGTCTTTGGAGCAGTACGGGTTAAGGCCAACCGGGAACTGGGGAGGGGATCAATTGGGCTTCGTCACTGAACAGGGCAATTTCTTCTTCTACATGTTCCCACCTTTAACGTAGTTTTAAAGTCATTTTTTACCATCAAACTCCTCACTCCCACTCAACCCCACACACATACACATACCTTACTATTAATGTAACTGCTGTGTTTTGTGCATTGCTTTAAGATCTAATTCTACTCATTTAAGTAAATAGGACCTTCATAGATGAAATCATAGATGAAATCATGTATGTAACTCTTTTCTTCTCTGCCTGCTTCACCCTGTTTGAGCAACTAATCTGCATATGCATGTGTTTTCTATTCATCTTTCTGTCCTCTCCTTGTCTCTGAGCTATGACTTATCTCACATACAGTAACTATTCAAATGTATGTGTGTAATTTAACCTCCAGTTCAACGAGATAGTAAAACTGAATGCTTATATGTGTGTATTCAATGCAAATATTATCTCCTGACAATCTTGAGTCCACATGTGGTTTCAGGAGAAAAATGTAGGTGTTCATGTGTGTGATCATATTTATAAATGTATAAATATGAAAGCCTTTGCAATTCTCCTTATCTTTATCAAAATGACCATTGTGCTATCCATTGTGCTTTAAACTGAAACACATGTTGATATACATTTTGCATGCAGATTGATATTACAGGAGAATATTTGCCCATGTTGTTCAATATTGTATACTCCCCCTTACCCCAAGCCTCCCCCTATCCCCTTCCCTCCCCAATTTTGATTCCTTACATTCCAACTTTTATCATCTTCACTAACCTTTTTACATTTTGCTCTATTCTCAATTTAATTTATCCATCATAGTAACAACTATACACAATTATTCATTCTATAACAACTCCCCTCAAGATTTTGAACCACAGTACATACAATAACTATTCAACAAACAGTATCAATAAACATCAATTTTTTTTCTTAACGACTGAACTTAACACAGAATTTTCTCAGCTAGGATAGTTTTATTGAAAATGCACATTTATTTTGTCAACATTTTAGACTTATGTTTTTCTGATGTTTTTAGAGGGAGTGTTATGGAGAGAGACAGTGGAGAATTAATTTTTACGTAAACCATTTTCTCAAAACATCCACAATTCTTTCATAAGGCATCAACCCATGGAGCATTTGTTGACCCTGTACTCATGTCTTTGTTTTTGCAAAGATTAAATGTAATTATACACTTTATTAATCTTTGTCATTCAAAAGTGAGCCAACAGCAGTAACATTATTGCATAAAAACACTGTATGGTGGTAAGGTGTCCCTTCTTCACGTGCTGTAAATGATGAATAATGGCTGCTGTCCCCTTGCATCTCACCAGAAGACCTCAGAAACCACATCATCGGTGCATGTACTGAATGTCTTGGGTCTTATGAATCTTTATCAAAGGAGAGTCTGCTGATTTTATTTTGCAACAGATTCTGTATTTGAATTTAATGTAATTTGTTAAAAAAAAAAAAGTTTAATTAGGCTGGATAGTTGTTTTGTTTTGTTCTGTCAGACGTACAGTGTATGACTGTAATGTCAACTCACACAACCATTAAACTGCTGATGACACATAACCTAAGGTCACAAATATTGTACTTAGACTTAACAGTTTTACCATCATTCTAGACCTGTGTGACCGCTCTACACATGTTATTATGATACTGAGCACTAATAATTGACAATGAAATTTCCTTTGAAAAGTCCCACAGACAGAAATTTAAGTCAGATCTACAAATTCAATTGTGTGACCCACTAATTAGGTTACTTGGTCCTAATTTGCTTTGTATGTGCCAGGCTTCACAGGACAAAGCCAACATCAGTTTTTACATCACTTAGCAAAGGCATTACTTTAAAATAGTGTTGCTAATAAATGTGGAGTTGTGATATTGCTCACACATTGGTTGCAATGTGAAACCTAAAGCACCATGTACAAGGGATAATTATGGTTAAATTCAGGACCACAGTGATTTTGATTGAGTCACTAACATGAATACTGAATAAACAATTCAGATACTTTTACACACTGAACACTTTTGTTGGATGAAAGTTGGATGAAAATTGTATATATACTGTATGAGACTAATAAAAGGTAAAACTGATGAAATGAAAAAAAAAAAAAACAGTAATCATTTAACCTTGATTATCTTGATTTTGATAATTGTTTGAAGCCACAATTTTAATTGAAATTGAAACAGTTCATTTCCCCACCCTACCTCTCATATCTTCTATAGCTATAATATTTGTACAGTTGACCAATGACACATAAAACCGTTTTATGTGAGACCAAGTGAGCTAAAGCAATATAAATTGAACTTACAGATTCAGTTAACTAAAAGGATATATAAATCAACACAATTTTAGAATATTGGGCATAAATGGACACCTCTACTTTACAAAGACAATAATAGAATAAATATGTTTTTCCATCTCTTCCAATTCTTATTTTTATGTTTGTGAACAATCATTTAGCTCATTCAGTCTCATTCACTGTTGAAAGACCTTCATTCACTGTATTACTATAATTTCATCCTCCCTGTCCATTTATCTACCCTAACCCCCCTTATTTTCCTCAACTTTTGATCCCTCCTCCCTTCCCTTTCCTTCCCTCATGTTCTCATGTTTTCACATTTCATTTTAACACTGGTGTATCCATTCCATCCGTAGGATATCCACCTCAGTCTCTTCCCCTTCGTTGTGTTACTAAAGTCTGACTGAGTGGAGGTATGTACAACAAGTCATCACAGCACTGCTAACAGATGTGCCGCTACACTCTGATCACATGCTTAGCTTCTTGCCTTTGCTGTGAAGGCATTTAATCAGAACTCATTCTTTAGTTGTTACAATAATAAAGCTTTCAATGTTCCAGAAAAAAATGACAGACATAAAAACAAGCAGACCTAACTTACATTCTGAGGCCTTTAAAGAATTGTACTGAATATTAAACAAAAGTTCAACAATGAACCAGCCTCGCTCTGTGCCTTAAGTTATTGTTTAACTGAACTTTTGATATATTTACAAGTGGATTCCTGATTTTCTTAATGAAGCAACACTCTACCTTAACCAATAAGATGCCTATAAATGATAAAAGGTATGAAAAATACAAAGACAAATGTTAGAGGAATGGTAGTTCTGCTGGATTTTTTTTAAGTGGTATTTCTTATTGAAGTTATCAGCTAACTGCTTCTAATGATTGAATGTTGACTCAAATCACAAGCAGCCAAATACTTTGCTGATGTAACAGTAAGGGTCACAAGTGTATTACTTTTTGAGCAGATCACAAGATCAGCAGCTTTGATATAAATATTAAGAGTTACAATAAAAAGGTAAAACTTCATATTATTCCTGTGCTTTCAAGTTTCCTATGTTTTGTAAATTACACGCTGGAGCAGTAATATGCAAGTTATGTGCAACAGTGTAAAGAAAGCTGCCCTATGCAGAACCCTGGTACATACGGGTGCTTTTGTCTCAGATAATTGAGGATTTTTGGGCTATGATACAGCACAGGGAGTAGGGATGCACAATACTGTCAGAACAATATTGGTATTGGCAGATAATTGCCTAAAAAGTATAATTTGTTAAATAATGAAGTATTGTTTTTCTTGCTTCACATCTGTTTCTAACAAAAATAAATGGTAACTATGAAAGGAAAAAGGAGCTGAAGCTTTGTGTTCTGAACAAAAATACCAGTATCAAGGATTATAAGCTTGGAAATATCAGCATATCAGATGTTGGGAAAAATCCAATATTGTTCAGCCCCAACTTGGATAAAACTTATCATTTGAATTTCCTTTTTTTAGCCTGTTTCAGGAAGGAAACCAAGAAACAGACAGTGAATAACCATGTATGTGATCTCCAGTCATCACAACATACTTTTTATTATCCACCACCACCACCAAAAAAAAAAGAAGCTGCAAAGCTTTATGTACATGTTTGTTTTAAAACAAAATCAGTACAATATGATTTTGGAATCTATTCCTGAAACAGGGATGATTGTCTGTCAGGATATCAATGAAACTGTGACTTTGCACCTTTAAATTCCAAATTTAAAGGTTCTGATACTGTACAGTGATACATCTGCTGTAGAAACTGCAGAGAGGCCATTTTAACTTTGCATCTGCCACACTAAGAGCTTTCTTGAAAGAGCTTCTGCATTGTATCCTCTAAGTACAAATACATTTCATATATATGTTTAGCCTTCCATAGGTTGTAAATGTAAGTCAAACAAACCTGTGCTCATAAACAGAATCATATTCATAAGATCTCTGATGATAGCAGTCAGATCAAGGATGACAGGTCACTATAAATTCTGCAGTATGCTGGGAACTGTAGGTTATTGATCGCAATCAATCCACATCAGCTCCAGTTTTTATGCATATGTGATTGTGTTTGCGTGTGCCCCTGTGTATGTGTGTGTGTTTCAATCAGCTAATGGTGCATTGCTGTTGATATATCCCTGTGGATACAGGACTTGATGTTGCAAACACATCTATTTAAACACAGCTGAATGTGTTCTCTTACACAGTAAACATGCAGAAAAACACACAAGCATGCACAAAAAGCCTATATGAAGCTGAGTGTGTCACATATAATTTATGGCACTCTGGAACAATAATGCATAAATACATTGTGCACATGCACACACACACAAACACCCCCCCACGCGTATACATGCGCGCGCACACACACACACGCAGCGCAATGAATAGACAAGCTGTTTCATCAAATGACCCCGATCTGTCACTGCAGTGTCCAGTATACAGAAAGCCTCCTGAAACTTTCATTGGTCATTTCAACTGGAGCTAGTTTCATTTGAATTTAATAATCTGAACCCCCCCCACCCCCCACCCCCATTATGTGACATGCTCCTTTAGTATTTGCTAGCTTCCTTGTCACACAACTCAATTCATTTAATAATCTTAAAGTGCCTATTGCCAATGAGTGAGAACTGATTAATTATCAGTCCCAGCATGTTCTGGAGCTCAGAAGAAGGGGCAACATTACACTTTTTTCACTATCTGCACCCTGTATCTGCAAGAAACTGTGTCATAATGAGGCATTATATCCAGTATAAAGAGACAAATATTTCTGAATGGCCCAGGCACGGTAACTACATTTGCTTATTTCTTATTTCTATGACTAAATAAAATAAAGAAAGAAATTAAGCACTGACTATGTCCATAATTGGACATAGCCAGTTCTATTTTCCCTTGAGGAAAGATCACAGCAAGCAATACTGTCAGCGTTATAATATTATCATCTGTAGACCTGATTGCCTTTGCCAACAAAAATCAAATTATGATCCTTATTATTATTATTATTGTTATCATTATTATTTCAACCCAGGACAGTGCTTGTCTTCAATCATCTCACTGAATGAACAATACTGGTGCTCTCTCTATTAGTTCTATAATGCTTACTGGGCAAAATTTTGGGTTTGTCAAAGCTAAGCTTTATTTGGCATAAAGTGTAAGCTTAATAAAAGAAAAAGAAGGATCTAACTTCCTTCTAAAGAAGAGGCAGCGTCTGCTTCAGAGACAAAAACCAAGTAATGATTTCCCTGCCTGTTAACTAAAAGGCTTTGCCTCCTGTACTAGTTTTGGTGACTTTGGGTACCAAAGTCAGGTCTGCATTATTTTAGCAGCATGATTTTAATCTCATTTCAGCTATATGAAATAGATAAGTGAATAGAAAAAATATGTTGAGTGAAATTTAAAGATGCTTTATTTCAAAGCATTTCATTTTAATTATAATAGTAGTATTTTTTTAGAATCATAATAATATTAGTGAAAATAAGGAATGTGAAATTTCCATCAGTCTCAGTCTTCTATTTCTTCCTTCTGACCAAATCTATAAGTACATAAAGGGCATGGTGCAAAAGTAAACAGCAAAACACCTTCTTTGCTAAAAAGCAGCTATGTTAGCATGGTAAGCATACTGCTAAAAACAATAGCTTAATGTAGCTGCTAGCATGGCTTTGATTTTGAATTATCAGCATCTTAAACTAACATTTTAATCTCATGATGAGGAGAAACATAAACTCTGAATTCCAGGAGGGATTTGTCTGTCTGTCTTTCTGTCAGTCTAACTGACTGATTTCCTGTTAACAGCAGCCCGTTGGTTAAAGCACCTGGACTCTGAGACCAAATGTCTTTGATGGGGAGTTGTTTTTGAGAACAAAATGTGCATATAGAGTATTGAGGATCTTTCTTACTGCGCTCAGCTCCAGATGATTTATCCATAAGTGTTTCTCTGAGTTTCCCAAAAATCATTGAACCACAGAGATTGGTTTGGTTTCCTGGACCCAGTACATGTTTTTGGGAATCTCTGAGCAAAAAGTGCAGTGGATGTACATACACAAAACTTTTTTTTTTTCAAATCAGCACAGTTTTTGTGCATTCACTGGACTAGTGCACCCTCCCTAACATACAGCTCATGGAGGTGCAGAACAGCGCCATCCTTAGGTGTCTAAGGGCTATGGTGGAAACTAATAGCTTATTTTCATAACCAATATTCCTGTTTTGTCCTGTCTCTTTTTGTCTGTCTGTCTATCTGTTTGTCCCTCTTTCCATCTGTCTGTCTGTCTGTCTGTCTTTTTCTAACTTTCTCTTTTGGTCTCAAATTATTTGCTTTGGGCTGGTTTTGTTTTGAGCTTTTTTTAAAACTTTGTTTCATTTATAAATGCTTGCAACTGTAACAAATGGTTTATATTTGCTGTTTCTGATGTGCAATGCTGTCATAACATAACATGAATGAATATATCAAAATATTTCTTTCTGCCCTAAAACATTGCATCTCATCCATTCACACATATTTCATATATAATACAACTTTGACCACTGTCAAAATCCTTCCTGCTGACTGCTTTATTTCCCTTCTCAAATATCTTTTCACTATCCCACTTTAACTTTTGGCCTTACCGGTGCTTGTCATTCTTATGTAGCCACGGGTTATGAGAAGTCACGCAGCCTCAATAATATCTCTGGGCTGACGGGTGCCCCTCTGCGCCTCACCCCTATCACCAACTCCACCTTTGAACCCTTCGAGCCACCAGGACTCAGGCGATGCCACTCCCCTATCCCCTCCATTTTGTAACATAGGAAACAGGAAACAACAAAATGTTGACAATAACAGTGAGAAAATATCAAATGATATTTCTTTTTTAATGACTTTGGAAACATGCAGAAGAAACATAAGCTTACACTTTGGAGGAGGGTCTCATGGACATTCTTTAATTCTCTCATTTCTCAAAAAACTACAATGAATTGAAAGCAATTCTAGGCACCGATTTTAGGAATATAAAAACCCCTCTTAGTAAGATGACAGACACGCTTGGGCAAATTTATTTGAAGAATACACAAACACACACAAAACAGCTGCCTTACTAACAGGAAAAGTCTAATCTAGTTTAGACTGATACTATAGTTGAGATAGATAATTCCCCAGCTTTGCCTGTGCTACTTTTGCCTGTATCTCAACTGCACTTGCACTTCAATACTTTAAAAGTGATTGTGTACATAAGAGTAGCTATGTGAAACTTTTCTAACACTAAGCCTCAGAACGCACACATTAACACACATTTAGATACTAACATAATGTTGCTGCATGCACATTTTAGTACGAGAATCTCCAGAACAATAACACACTCTATACATTCAACAAAAAATATTTTTTGTACATTTCAAAACATGTCTTTGAAAAGAATATAACCCAAAGTGTAGGACCCCTGTGACTTTCAAAAAAGGTGATTAAGCTGTCGGTATTCTGTTTTTGTGTTTTTACTGATACCAGCTCTCCCTCACCAATGCATACTTGCACATACATCAGTTTGCATGGGTATCTAGTTGGTTCTCTGCCCATCCCTTTAATACTCAGAGAGATAGTCTTCTCTCAGACTCTTCATTACTTCCATAAAGAAATTCAAAAAGTAGCCCTCTTCCATTTATTCCCAACCACTTTCTCCTCAGAGTTCACACTCTTAATACTTATGCTTCGAGAAAAGATGCAGAGTGCCCTAATGAAGACAATGTTTTCAAACCTTTGAAAGTCAAGTGAAGCAGGATAAAGAATTTCTAAGCCAGCTTGGAATGGAAGACATATGACTGTGGTTCCAAACTGTCTGTCAAATTGGTGAGAACTTGGGCCAAATTTATAAGAAAATGAGAAAAAAATTAAATGCATTTGCCATGGCTTAAATGATAGGAAGGTTTTTCGAAGGATGTATCAAATTAATCAATCGAAAATAATTAGTCAAATAAAAATAAGTTGTCTTTTTCTTTAAGGTTTAAATTGATTTAAATTTGCATGTCAAATAATTATTTGAGTAGAACAAACTAGTTTTTTGCAAAGAATCTTGAAACAACTAACATGAACTTTCTGTTGTGCTATTTGTCCGATTGTATAGTACAAAATGTTAACAGTCCAACATTAATATGTTTACAGGCCTGTCCAACCCCCAACAAACAAAATTTATGTGTACACATGCTGATCTCCTAAACTTACTACTGTCCTGCAAACAATAGCTGTAAACTGGGACAATTTAATTGTAAACCATTCATTTTTAATGGTTAAAAAAATGCATTGTATTGCAGTTTTGTGGTATAAAAAAGGCTACCAATTTGAAGAAGCTGAAAAAATATCAAAGAATAGTGGAGAGTGCTGGAGGAGGTATCTGAATGATTAAGGTGTCACAGGCTGAGTAGAGTCACCAGACTTAACATTTTGAACAAATGACAGAACCAACAGCTACATTTCAAGTGAATAGTTAAATACAGGTAAACTCCTACAAGGGACTTAAGCATTTACAATCATTTGAATGTTTTATTTATGCTGTTATTACAACTGAAGGAGAAGGGCCTGTTCTGTGCTGCACCTCATAACTCCACTTACATCGCTCTTTAACTGCCCGCCATGCTCTTTCACTGTGGCTCTGAGCAAAACACTGAGCCAAAAGACAGGGATTTCTTTTTGTTACGCTTTTACAGTCATAGTATAAGATTGAAAAGAAATACGACAGATCAGCTTGATTGCCTAAATCATGAACATGATAAGATAATGGATACCACTCTTTTGTCTGTGTGCAGTGCAAGTATAGAGTGAGGTGAGGAAGGCAAAGTTTAACATAAAGGCCAGGGGTTACAAGCCTAGCAGCTTGCCTTGTCTTGATTCACATTTTTGAAATTAAGTGTTTGGGTTGACAATTATTATTGGAAAAATTCGAAAGCTGCCCAAGAAGCTTAAAGAAAACAAACAGATCCATACGTAAACATATGTTTACATATGTATATATGAATACATACATATATGTGTGTGTGTGTGTGTGTGTGTATACATATATATATGTATATGTATGTATGTATGTGTGTGTGTGTATATATATATATATATGTATATATATATATATACATATGTATGTGTGTGTATGTGTTTCAGAGTGTGCTTGTATGTGCTTCATATTGATATGTTTGCTTTTTTTAATCTCAGTAAAAAAAAAAATGTATAATTATTACTGTAAAATTCAGAGGTCTGCCTTTAATAAACTTTCATCATGGGCTCAAGACCCCAATGTTTAACCCTGGGGTTTCACTTCTTGACTTGTAAAGAATCAAAATATTTGCACTCTTTTGCACTTTAGAGTCTTCATGCTAAGCTAAGCTAACCACACCGTAACTCCACTTTCGTGCTAACACATTGATAAGAGATGGATATTCACTTTTCAACACTATTCAAGAAAAAGTAAACTATAGTGTTTCTGATAAAAAGCTGAATCCTTCCTTTAAGGTGGCTATTTTTCCAAAAAGGTCACATCATAACTCAGCCTGGGTGTGAAAGTGTGGTTTTCCTCAAGTCTGAGTTCATCCACCATCATCACCATCACCACTCCCACCAACAGCGTTACTTCTTGCACTGAATCCAGTGTGACTCAGCAGCCAATGGCAATATTTTTAGTTTTCTCCCTTTTTGGCTTCTCTCTCTATCCCTTCTTTTTGCCCCCTCCTGGACTCCCCTTCCAACCACCCCCTCTTCTCTTCTGTCCGTCCATCTCTTCTTTGTTTCGGCTTCGGCTGCACAGTCGGGGGCCCCATGAATGGCTACTGGAGTGACAGCCCATGGTAGAAGAAAAATGGATGGAAAAACCCAATGGGAAGAAGAGGAAGAGGAGAAAACGGGGCGACAGACATCATACAAACCTTGAAATATGCAATGTAGATAAATTAGACAGCAGTAGTTGGATCTGCCTGTTTCTGTTTGACATACTGTATCTGTAACACACAGGACGAGTGTGCACATGGTTATTTGCGTGTGAATGTGTGTGCATGTGAGTGTGTGAGAGTGGTCCTAGACCTGCATCTACCTTTAAACTAAGATGCACAAATGTTATTTTGGGGGAAAAAAGTCAGTCATTTGCTTCACATGACAGAAATATTGTTTTACTGTTGTCTCCAAGTTTCCTGTCTCAACATGAACACTCTGGTCTGTGATAACAGGACAGTGATGGCATTTTTTAGTTGGTGTATTTGCATTTTTTAATGTATGAAATCTGTTTCAAAATTCAAATGTTTTTGTGTTTAATATTTTAAAATTTTGCAAAAACTTTATATGACAATGTTAAACTTGTGTGGTGTTGTAGACAGAAATGATTTGTCTGGTTTCAGAGTTTGCATAAGCTCATTGTTATTTTCTCAATGGCTCTCACCTTCCTTTTGCAGGAATTCAAAGCCACAAAAAAAACTTTTAGTTGCTTCAAACCCTTTCTTTTAGTATGAGAACACATTCTTATCACTTTCTACTTAGTAAACAAAGTCAAATTAAGTTTTAAATATTCCTGTTGGTGCAAAGAAAGATTATAAATTATTGTTTGTCTGTTGGATCTTACAATAATTTATTATTTGTAAGGATAATTTTTTTTCAAGATCTTTTTCTCAGATTGTTCTAATGCTTGTAAAGCATCTTTTATTTGTCATTTTCTTTTACGTTCAGACTTCAGGTTGGAAGGTGAGAGCACCAAATATATGGAATGATAAAGAGAAATTGTTGAAAATGGGATTAAAAAGTAACATTGTTACCACTTTTTTTCTTTTGAAAGTAAGATGAGAAAAATATCATAGGCCCCATATGCGATTCAAATCTTGGAACAAAAGCCTGGCTTGATTTAACACCTAAACCAAAAACTGCATTTAAAATTTCTAGTCATGTTAAATGGACTTTTATTCAGTGACTGCCTACTCTTGACCTGTAAAAGCTGTGTCAGATTAAGTTTGTATATGAGAAGTGGACATGGTCACCCATTTTGTTGTTGAGGGTTGATTTGCTTATTTACCCTTCACCAAAATACATAAAGAGACTGCCCAGTGTGTCTTTTGGTGTAACCAAACAGCTAAAAAACTTGTTTGCTGTCTGCCATGTCTTTGTCTTGATATTATAAAGAAAGTAGAGAAGCCAATTCCATTAATTTGGGAGAACGCAATTTTGCTCCTTTTTAATTAAAAACATTATCGTCCCCGAAAAACAAGAAAAGATTTTTGATGTGCCTCTGAGTCAACAACAGCATT
This sequence comes from Cetoscarus ocellatus, assembly GCA_037902135.1. Classification (NCBI taxonomy): domain Eukaryota; kingdom Metazoa; phylum Chordata; class Actinopteri; order Labriformes; family Labridae; genus Cetoscarus; species Cetoscarus ocellatus. The sequence continues at coordinate 181,362 of JBAMNC010001672.1, forward strand.
ATAGAGTTACAGGATTTAATTTTTTACAAAACATTTTTTTGTAGTCCCAGTATTGTAATGATGTCATTACCTCAGAAAAACAATGTGCTTCTGTTAGGATGTTGTTACCTGGTAAATAAGCTACTCGGGAAAGTGCACTCTGCTTTATCATCTGTTTGACTCAATGGAACCAAAATGTACAAAATAAACAGCATGTCCCATTAAAAGAGAGGAATTGAGTCAGTGATCCCCTTAAGAAATGTAAAGAGAAATAATCAGCTGAGTGATACTGACTCACTGACTTGGATGCTATGAGGACTCTTCATGAATTAGCCCCCTGGTTAATTATCCTCGATATGGTTCTGAGACTTAGGCCCCGGTTTTTCACCTAAGACCAAGGTGCCAATCCACTTCTTATGTACATCTTAAGTATATTTCAGAGTTGGTGGTGTAATTTCAGTCTTGTTGCCAAGCTTTACTCTGTATGGGGTCAAATTTGTTTGTAAGTTTATCTCATCTTGCTCTCGAGCAGAATGTGATCACCTGTTTATTTGTCTGAAATGTTAAGCTACTTATTTTACACCATGTTAGTTTGTAAATGACCATGCAGGGTTTTACATTTTCACCCCTTGCTCAGGCATTAGAAGTTCATCAGCATTTTAGTTCATGGTTTTGTGGTTTTACATTCAGGTGATGTTCAGGATTAAATTTGATTTCCCAAATGTACATTAGATGGAGGTACACACAAACACACACATGCACACACAAATATGTAAACACAAATGCCAATCACTATTCTGAACCTGTCCATTGTTTCCTTAGCATATCATCCTCTATCTATCCTCTCTTCACTTCCCTGCTTCCACTCAATTTGTGTCAGTCATGATACTCAAAGTCACTGAGTTGGTGTCCTTTGTCATGATGATGTACATATGTAAAGTTTATGTTTTTAAGAGAATCTGCATGGGGATTCCATCGCAAGCAATAATGAAACTGATATGACTTATAATGTGAGGAGGTTTGATAAGATTCAAGTCTTGAACTTATTTGTATAGAACATTTAGATTACTAAGAGTGTGTATGAATGTGTTTTAAGATGCATACATATGCACTGACAAAGCATGCAGGACAAAAGTGCTTCACCTCTTTGAATGCAAGAGGTGTGACAGGCTGATTTATGCATGCTAGATGCTATGATGCTTTTGGTCAAAAGAGACCATGTTAGGTACTGTAACAGGGCTGGGTGGGGTGGGAAAGTTTATTTTTTCAGGATGGGCAGGGGCTTAGTTTATAGTAAGTCTTGTATAGCTGCTTTCTTATTGATCTTGAGAGACGTATGATAAGAGAAACATTTAACAATCGTAGCTTATGATTTTTTTTCTTCTTTCTTTTGCTTCTCCTTTCACAGAGAATTGTTCTGAAAGCCCTGTGCTTATCAGATATATGCAAAAAGAAGCAGTAACTGTGAACTAATGCTTAAAAATCCAGCTGCTTCCATCATTGTCTCAACTCCTCTTCTGCAAGAGAGAGAGAGAGAAGAGACCCTTCTTCTCCCAACATACCTCCTTACCAAAATTTCCCTGTCCCTTATTTTATCTGTTTGCCTTTTCATCGTCTTTTTGACTTCACTCCGTTTATGTCCCATTCCATTTCCCTCTGTTCTGTCGTATTTCCAACACATTTCATGAGTGCAAAGGAAGGATGGTTCTGCAGTGTGAGAATGCAATGTTTCAGTGCAACCTTTCTTAGAAGACAAATATGTGGGCTAAGATAACCAGCATGGTCACCTTTGGCAAAACCAACCAGCAGGCCCCCTTTATTCCAATCCACCCTGACCTGTCCAACCGTGTTTGATCAATTGTTGATTAGGCAAAAATGCATTTGTAATTACACACCAAGAGAGGTCCCCTTAAGGACCTACTTGTGCCTTATCTAGGCCACTTAGATTTTTTTTTGCCAACTTTTTATGACATTCTCTAAATGGATTCTAAATAAAATGCCAGAAATACTGAGACAACACTGAAAAAAGAAACAGTGTCATTTAATGTAAATAATTGCAGTAAAATACAACTGAAACTGTTTTGTTGACTCAAGTTAAAAGTTTGCAGCTCAAATGTACTTCATGCAGCCTCTTAGCTTGAAGAAATCAAATTCAATTGCTTGTTACCAATTGAAGCTTTTTAGTGTTATTAATTAAGTCAAAAAATAAAGCATAATTCAATGTACTTTAAACATAGTAAATGTAAAAATTGCTTCACTGGGTAGCTAGAAAATGAAATAGGTTTTTAAAACTCATGACCTCACCTTAAGTTATAACTTCTTAACTTGAGTTCACAAAAAATAGCTCAGCAATATATATTTTTACGATGGTTCAGCAATTTCTGAAGGAAACTACTTTTGAATTTTAGTTTTAATTTAGCTTCTCTGATTTTTGGGGTCTTTTTATTGCAAGAGTAAAAGCCAAGGTTGAGCCATACTGTTGTGTTCAATCTACAATATTTTTACTGTGAAGGTGTGTTTTGGCCCAGACATTGTTTATCCCACAGGGAAGCCTCAAATTAGAAACTCCTGTGAGGTTGTAAATACATGAAAAAAAATGAAAAATGACATTTTTTGACCATCAGTTAAAGTTCTTGAACTCTGAACCTTACATTTAAATCGAAGGGTGTGGGGTTTAGTCGTGCAGTTTGCTTTTGGAACTTGCTTCCTGAATCCCAAGTCTTTAATCTATGTCAGACCTGCAACAATTGATCAAGAAAATATTGTCATTTAATCTTACACCCATGGTTTTACAGATTTCTTGATCATATTGTATATTTTTTTGTTCTGGTTCTAGGTGATTAATGAGCGAGGAATCATACAACATAAAGGAATCAATTTGTTATATATATGCTCAAAAAGTTGCACTGACTTCATTGTAAGAAATAACACTACTGCGGCATCACTTAAAACACTGTATGTTTTAATCTAAATAATTTAAGCTTTTGTCTCTTGTTGCCAAAGTATTTTTTCTTTCATACATTCACAACTCAGGTATCCCTTCTTCAGTCTCTCCTGTTCACCCATGTTTCCTCAAATATGTACTGTATGTCTGCAAAATGCAGGGAAAGAAAAAAAGAGCATTTCACAGCTTCTGTGCTGTTTTTACAAATGTCCATATGTTTTTCCAAAATGCTGTTTGCTTTTCCTTGTCCGAATGTGCTTCCTGTCTTCTCCCAATGTAGTCCCACTGTTTTTCCACCCTTTTTCTCAAAAACTTTATCCTGCTCTCAGTGAGACTTTGTGCACCTTCATACCATCTACCCCCCCCCACCCACCCCCTCCAATCCTGAGTCTCTCATAGCATAAACCAAAAAGGAACTTGATTGAATGTGGAGCACCTTCACACCTGAAAGAAAGGTTGGCAAAACACTGGATTTCACCAAGGAGGAAGACAGGAATGGACATTTTAATGAACGGAAAAAGACTGTAGATGAGGGTTGGGGGGCTGAAATGTGGTATTAAATGAGTCCTCTGAGTGGACTGTCAGCTGAGCTTCATCAGAGGGAGGATATGGAGGAGGAAAAGTTTGGGAAGACAGAACAGTGTGGTGATGATGTGGAAGAAAAAAGAAAAAGAAAGACAGAAGCAAAATCACTTCTTCATGTAAGAATGTATACCTCACTATTGTTCTTTGTGCACAATTTTGCCCCTTGTGTTGTGTTTCCTCACCTTTGTGTGGTTCTGTGTTGGTGTGACAATTTGTTTTAAGTTTTGTGTTTTTGTGTTGCATTTTATTTATTTTTGTTTGTTTTTCCTTTGTATGTACCACACCTGGGTCAAACAGCCTTCACCAGCTTTGAGGCTTGTTTAATCCCGCACACTTGCAGAAGAATGGCAGTTTGTCGTTTAGGCAAACACAAAAGAAAGAGAAAAATGATTTTATGAGCCCACCCTGCCTGAAGGAAGTGGGATGAAACAAAAAATGAAAAACGTTAATATTTGGCCAAGGTGTGGTCTGTAAATGTGCCGGACACACCAACTGAGATGTTCCACTCTCATCTCTTGGTCTGGATTTCAGCCCAGTCCTGGTTGGCTGCAGTCCTCTGTTTAACCTCTGACTTCTTCTGATTTCAGTATGCTGGTGACCTCCATGTCTCTCGTCACCATCAGCTTCTTAATTAGCATCCAAAGATTTGTTAGACCAGAGGACTGAGTTGCCCTCCAAGGACTTCTGCGAATATATGTGTGTTTGTGTGTGTGTGCGTGTGTAAGTGAGACTAGAATTACCTCAGTGTGTCACTTTAAGCTTTTTTTTTGGCGTCCTTGCATGTTAGCTGTGCTAGGTGAGCTTTGCAGTGATGTGTCTTTCTTTGCTTCAGTGATGTGTTTGGCCTGTTCTTTGCTTTTGTGATCAATTTTATGTTATTTAACTCTGAGCAACTAAAACACAACAGATAAATAGAAATGCTCAGAATGCCATTGTAGAAGTCTTTAGAAGGTTATGTTCTTGTTAAAGTCAGTTTGGACAACTTTTTAACTGTATTTGGTAAAGATTTCTACAATGGATACATTTTCAAGTCTCAGTTAAAATTCTGCCTCTTTGCCAAAGGCATCTTTAGGGTTAAATATGTTCAGTTTTCATATACGTTCAAAGTTATAAAAGTGAATACTTTATTTTGAAGTGGTAAAACTGTTGGTATGGTTAAATATGTTTAAACGCAGACCACAGCTATCCATATCCAACTAAGTAATTTTGGTGCCTACATTAATCCAATTTGCAACTGTCTTACAATAATATTCAATGTTAGCACCAATACCAATTTTTTTGTTTTTTTTGGAAAGTCTTATTGGATGCTAATCATGTATGGACTTTTTTAATCTAAAGGTTTTGACCAGCCACCAACTACCTACAATATAACATATAGCTAAAAACATGATATGGAACAAAATAGTTATTAAATCTGACCATTCACCAAGGTTGTAATGGCAGAAAAAGAACCAATAAGTCTAAGTGATTATTTCTCTGTTTACAATATGTTGAAACATGGTCAGGTATTAAAATTTCTGCTTATATAAAAAAATGCCATGATATTTGAAAGCTTCAGACAGGAAAGAAATAGGTCTAAGAAAACTTTTTTAGGTACTATGATTGCATAAAGGAAAAAAAAATGGGAGATGCACCACAGTCATATTAAACCATCCTGATGCTTTTGATAAACAGGCTGAAAACAACTCCACACTTGGTCTCACAAAATACAAATTCCAGTTTAGCTGTTGCAATAAAAAGCAGAACTTTTGATGAAAGTTTATTTCTATGATGTGATGGTGGTTAAAATAATCATGTTGTGTTTATGTTAATTCTTTATATTTTTCATCACGGGGATGCATTGAAAAACAGCTTTTGGAAAGTGTTGGGAAAAATTAGGTTATCCATCCATTGCATGTAAGTCTGTAAAAACAGTCAGATCCAGATTTGGGTTGCATCAGTTATTAAGAAAGTTTCTTAAAATAAAATGTTAGATCCTCTCTATGCTCAGTCCAGCTGCAAGAATAAAATGTTCAAAAGACATCAGATTTACAAAAGCTAATAAACAGGCGATAACTTTTAAGTCAGAAATTAGCGTAACTGCCATATTACTAACTTTGCAGAGCAGATGGACCTGCCTGATTGATTGTCTGAAATCACGCAAATCATTTCCGTGGCGGATATATGGAACTGTCCCTCTGGCATGTCAGGTTACCAAATTACAGTTTGAGAGTTGAATGTGGGAAGTGAATTCATCTTCTATTTTTATTAATATCTCAGTGCGCAAAGTATGAAACAAAGAATACAATTTTCATTGTGGTAATCATGAGGGTAAAGGATCATTCTTAGCTTGATAATGATTTGTGATAATTTCATCAAATGTGCATGAGCATGATATAACTTTCAATGCTGAGAATGTAGGAATGATAATAAAGTTATTTCTGGAATTTACTCGACATTACTGTATTATTATTGCTATCATTATTATTATTATTATTATTATTAAAACAGCCTATATCATGTATTAATTCAAAAATCAAATCAGGGACTACAACAAGACAAAAAATTACTCAACTTCCTGTCACTATAACAAATCTAGCTTTTTGATTTAATAAAGTTTTTTTAGTTCAAAATCCCCTGGGAAATCTACAAGTATTTGCTTGTACCCGTAAGTCATTAATCTTTTTGAGACAGCAAAAGTGAACCAAAGTTCAGCTTGCAGCCCCATTGTGAGTTTTTCTATGCTACTGTGTCCTCTAACCTGACACATCAGCTGGACCATTCAATATATTTCACTTGTCTATCTGAAAGTGTTTGGGGAGTGCAGAACCTTTCAGAAGCATATCCACCAGGTGATTGAAAGATCATATCCATCAATCACATTTATTACAGGTAATTTAGTAGGCGGGCAATACTGCAATACAGAACATGAGCCACGTCTTAAAACAAACTCTCCTCATAACATATCAGAAGTGGAATGAAAATATCCCTACTATAGAGAAGTCTGTAGTGTTGATATTTGTTTTTCATTTAACAAAGAAAGATCCAAATCTGATAAAACTGTTGCTGAAGCTGTATCTATGCTAATCTCTGTATGAGCAGTCACTTCCTGCTGTCGTCTCCCTTGTTGCTCCTTTCCTTTTACTGGACTACAGGACGGCACAGCTACAGTACATGGCTGCTTTGGGCCATTCACTATCATTATAGATTGGAGCTTGGCAAGATTGATCTATCTGAATACAGAAAATGAATCAGGCAGGTCCAGCTGCTGTGCAAGGTTAGCATTGCTCTGTTTGCAGCCAGAAATAGAAAAAACAAAGAATAAACTATCTGATATTTGAAATAGTTCAAAGTTTCTGGACTGAAAATTCAAACAACTGACACAGAAGATAGAGTTCCCTGTCATCTGCTGTGTTCTTTACTGTAATTAGATGCCTTTAAGCAAGGCAGCAGTTTAACCTGACAGTTAATAAAAGTAAGTCACTGATCTCTGAGAAAGAAATCATCTGTTCATTATAATACACAATTGATGGATGTGTATAAGTAATAATCTGAACAGCTGTTGCATCCCACTCAAATATTGATTTTTTCTGAGCACCATAAAATCAAGAATACATTATTTTACCCACCAGTTACATCCAAGCCAACTGACCATGAATCCACCAGACCTAGCTTTTATTGAATGCACTACAAAAGAAAGGAATCTGAAAAAACAGTGAAGTCAATAATCACTCAAATATGGATCTGAACCTTGAGCCTTTCCCAATTAATAAAGTGATTTTTCTGTTAAGGAATAATTGGAATAAGATTTTTTCTTGCCTTAAAAGACTAAAATGTGTGTTGTGTTTAAGATTATTTTGTCAAGCTATGGTTTGGTGTCTGAAGGTCAAGAGTCATTTCTTATTTTCTTCAGATTTTTTCTAAATTCTCTTGTCTTTTTTCCTTTCAGTGCTTAGTTTCTAAACTCCCCCTTTCCCTTCAAGAAGAGGGAAACAAAAAACTTGAATCCACCACTCCACCATCTCCCCCAGACGGGATTCACTGTACAAAATGGGAGGGAGACAGAGAGAAGAGAGAAATGATATGACAGAAATCATCACCATTGCAGACACTTTGACCTGGACATTTCATCTTCTGCTTGACACATTCACATATGCAACCTCTCCGGCAATGTGGAAGGGAAGAAAGGGTTCTTTTGGACAGATTTCCTGAGCAAATCCCTGCATAGATGCTTCCATTGTAGCAGTCAGAGTGCCAATGACTGACTTGGATTTGGAAACCATGCAACAGGAATGCCTTCTGTGTCCACAACTTTCTAGAGTTTGGCTGTCTTTTTGCATTTTTTGAAAAATCTGCATTTACAACTATGGATTTCTGGTGTTTAATCCATTATTTTGGCACTCAAAGCACTATGCAAGGTGAGAACTGGTCGATTGTGATGTCTAACAGCTCCAGCAGATTCTGAACCAGAAAACTTGTGGCTCTGCAGGCTGGGCTAGCCTGCAAATCTCTGCTGAGTTAGAGGACCTCTAACTGCAGGCTGAAATCTACTCATACATATCAAAACTCATTAGCCATATGACATGTATTTGACATGAACCTGCATGTTTGATATCGTGGGATTTTGAGGTATCTGTTGATAGTTTAGGACTTGTAGATGAACTGATGGATTAAAATTTGGAGAAATGACAAGATATCAAAGGACCAGTTGATTCCACCCTGTGATGGAATTTAATCCAATCCCAGACACAAGGACGGACATACCTGCCAGGTTGTACAAGACCTCTCAAAGACACAAAATCTGGCTCTCAGCTCTCCTTTAAGACAGGACATGTAAATGATAATGAAGATGTCTTTCTCTCTTTCTTTCTCTCTCCTTCCCACTTGGGACATTCTGGTATCTTGACCCCTTTTTTCCTGCATCTCGGCTTTGCTGCTGCTGCTCCTTCTCTATCAGAACTGCATGGCATGAATGAAACTATCTAAAACAAGAAGGAAGAATATCAGAGCCACAATGGTGGAGACAAAGAAGACAGAGAGAAGGGAAGGAGTCCATGAGAAAGACCATACATTTTCTTCCTCCCAGCAACTTCAATGCAAATCGACGTTCAAGCTACTCCACTCCCACTCTTCACCAAAAAAAAAAAAAAAAAAAAGGTTTGATTACAGAATATCCTTCAGCAAACTGTTCCCAGAACATATGATGGAGTTCCCTTCTTCTCCTGAAAGAATATGGGAGGGGTAGGAGGTTATGCTAGCCACCAAACTCAATATCTTCTCCCTCTGGATATGTGTAGCAAGGAAAAAGGGGCTTTTTAAAGAAAGTCTGAATCCAGCTGGAGTGGGAGGACATATCTAAGAAACTCTACCGGGGGCAAAAAATGGCAATGATTTCAAATTGGAAATGCATTTTTATGACATTGTTTACCAGCATGAATATTTTGCATGACTTCTGCAAGCCATTTTGATCGCCACCATGAATAACAGGGCTAGTAATTGAGATTTTGAAAATGAAAATCCAACAAAAAAATATATGCAATAAATAAAAAAAAATGTAAAATAGTCTTCAAAAGATGTTTTTAATGACTTAACCTGAAAAATGATTTAAAAAAAAAGGGTGCAAGATCTACCCTATTTTATTTTCTTTAAGAAATCTTAGAAGACTCCCTTACCTCTAAAATACAAGAACTACTGCAAGTATTTATTCTGCTACTACAAGTTCATCTACTACTACTGTTACTACTTCTACTTCTACTTCTCACCTGGCTGATCCTCTGCTTTATCCTTTTCTTCCTTCTTCTTCTCTTTCTTCTTCCTGCCTTTCTACCAGAACCCTTATATGTAACTCTCTCTAATGGCAGCTGTGTGTGTCTATGTCATAATCTAGATCCAGAACTATCAAAATAAGGTGGAAATAAGCTGTGCTGTCAGCTTTGGGTTGTTTATGTTTTTAATCTTCTGTTGAACCACGTCTTGTTATTGTTGTGCTCTTTTTATTGGTTATAGCATGATATCCAATGTTAGAATGGTCATCTTGGGTCATCTAGGGTCAGTACAAGTGCAGAAAATGTACAGGTAACTGTTGCCACACAGTGATCCAGGAAAGCCTATTTATATTAACTCAGGGGAAAAGATGGCTGCCTCTTCTCCCAGGATGAATTTCCACTTGCTTGTATTTTTCATGAGTCCCTCAAGTACAGTTACTTTAAGCAAAAATGAAGATTCCTGTATTACATGATCAGGGTAAGGATCTGGAAAGCGGGCAAAACGGGGGCAGTATTTCAAAGCATCTAAAATGAGACATGAATCGACATTTCATAAACTTTAGGTTATTTGCCCTTCAGTATGTATAAAATTGAAGATATATTGAGTTTAGAAGACTCAAGAGCTTTATTTAGACATCCCATGTCTGTTTGCTCCAGTAGCCTCTTTATGGTGTAGCTTTCTCTACCCTTGTGACTATGTAAAAAATGTCACACAACCCAATAATGAACAATCATTAATGTAAGGTTTGCTTGACTAATTTTTCCAATATTCCCCCCTGACATATGGTTTTGGGGCATGTAAATGAACACCTTAGTAGGAATAGCTTGAATGTAGCCAGAGCCGCAGCCTTGAACACAATTTAGTGTAGCAAATTTTCTGTGATCAGTTCTTAAAATTGTTGTTCTATGTAAGTCTTTAATAATTAAACAAAGTAGATGTAAAATTTGCCACTCTGTTAAGCAATTGTTTTGAACTAAAAAGGTTAAAACATATGCAACCAGATGTGTTTATGTTGAAATAGATGTGAGTAGTAAAGATGAGTAGTGTGCATATAGCATTTCTTGAACCAATTGTGTGCAGGTGTTCACAGTGCTTCATACTCCCTTTAGTGGCCCAGATTGACAGCCCCAGTTATCTCTGCCACTGAATGCAGCCACACACAACACTCCTTAACTGCATTTTACTTTTAGGTAAAGAATTCTTTTGTGGAAACAAAACTTTGAAGCCAGTAAGACCAAATAAAGATTGACATTGAATCTCTTAAATTTCTGTAGACATGAACTGGTGACACATAAGTTACCCTGACTTGAAACAAACAAACTAAAAAATTATAGATGCAAAGTCAAAATATGTACTAGTCTTATATGGCCTTTACATTATAGGCAAAACTCTTGAAAAAACAGGAAAGTACACACTTTAAACCACAAACCCCTGTTAGATTCTTGGAAGATTTTTTTAGGGAGGTAATACACAACAGCCCCAAAGAACTTCTCATTTGAGCACATGATCAAATTATTATAAAAGTGTATGTTAACACTGAGATGGGTTTGGTCTGCCATGGCTTGTGAGTTACCTTCGTCAGAAAACAACATGTACAAATTTATCACCATTGCATGAGAGGCAGCCATCTTAATTCTATGTGTTTAAACAGGTTTGGGTAGGACCCCTTTTGGCAATATATCAGAGGAAAAAGGATGCTCTGCTGGGCTGTTGAATGCATTTGCTTACAATCTATGGACAGAATTTGATAAACATGAAATTACATTTAATAGCTTTGTACCTTATGTTTTTTGGATTTCAAGAACATCTAGAATGACCACCTGGGCAAAACTGTTTCAAAGTGTGAGGCCATGGGATTTAAACTGAGTGAAAAGCAAAAGCTTAGAGGCCAAAAGGTTAAGGTTTAAAAACAAAGAGACTGGAAAACATCTTCAATATTTGGACCAAAAAAAACTGCAAGAGGTGGCAAAGTCACCAGAAGGAAAAGAGAAAGCAAAAAAAATCCTCTACAAAACCTTAGGGAGAAAATGGGTGGGATTGCTGAAAGTTTGTGCCCCTTTCAGTGTGAGAGTCTCCTGTTTATTAAATGCTAGGGGCAATTTTAACGATTTCACAAGGGAAGCTGTTTTATTATCTATTCATTCGTGTGATTTTTTTAATTATATGACTGACATACAGTAGGGCTTTAAGGACACTTAACCACATTAATTATTGGTTACACAAAAAAGCCATTTTATTACAATGACAACAATTAATAGGGAACAAACAAAACCTTGAGTCAGTCCATGTGTTAAAGTAAAGTTTGAATCAAGACGTTTTTGGAATGTCCAAAAATATCTTGTTTACTTTGTGTTTTCCATTTTCTAATGATGTGTTTTAGACTGTAAACTCTAGCATTACATGCATATCTAGCTATGCTAATTGAATATGACAACTTAGTAGACCATCCCATGACAAAATTACACCCCTTGCTGGTTGTGGTTTTGCAGTTTGGTTTGCACATCTAAGTGGAAATAAAAGGCTCTGATGGTTTTATTTTCTTCCTATTCAAAGATAATTTAATCTGTACTTTAAGAGTAATAACACAAAGCAGCAAGCCAAAACTGAATTCGAAGATTAGAGTTCATCTCAGGAATATTAAGATTAATAAGTTTTGTGGTAGATTGTCCAGATTCAATGATGCTGTAGAATGAACTTTCAGGAAATTAGATTTATTCTGAGTCAATTGATAAATTTATTGATGTAGATGATAGATCTGGATCACAAAAAAACCATTTGGACCCTCAAAAACTATTTATTTTCAAGTCTAGAATGCCTCACAGCTAAAGGGGCATTCCTTTTTTGGGGTGGTGTATATGAGTAAAAACATGGAAAACATGTTTTTAAAACACTTGTCTTCCAAAAAGCATTGTGAAGACCTTCAGAAATGTTGACGATACTTACCATGTACTGTAGCTGTGCCATTCTTAATGCTTCATGGATTTGCTGATTTATAATGCCATCACCATTTCTTTTTTCCTTTGCTTTTAGTTTGCACATCATATACTTTGTTTAGAAAAATAGCTATATATTTACCATTATCTTTAGGAATATGCATTTATTAATGTTTTAGTATTCAAGGATGCTGTAAACATTAAGAGACCCAATGCATGATCCAGCTATGCCTCATGGCTCATCACACTGTTATCCAAGGAGTGGCCAAGGATGATGATTTGTTCAATCATATAGACATTTTTCTAAAAGGAGAGCTCTTTGTTGCTGACTCTAAACTGGTAACAATAGTGAGAATTAAGTATAAATGAACACAAAGTATCTTCTACATGAATGCTTACGTATGGGCCTATGCATTAAACTCTATGCTTCTGAGCCATTAAGCTGAAAGAAAACTTTATTGACCCAAACACACCAAACTTATTTCCTGAAACAGGCTACCAGAAGGCTGTCAGTGTCAGGAGTGTCAGAACTGAATGTTCTCATACAGGACAACCCTACTTTTATAATGTGATGGAACATTAGGTTGGGAGACCTCTGTGAAACAGGCTGTATTGAAAAATGTCTCAATATTATTCCAGCTGAATCCAAAATAACCTTACCACTTATCTGTAGCAGATCTCAAGATTCAAAACTTTGAGGTCCTTCAACTTATAATATCCAACTTGATAATGATTGTCATTGACCCCTATTTCCTCAAATAGGTCTATACACAATTTTAGTTTTTTAAGCAAACAAAAAGTGGACAGCCAGTGAAAAAGATTTTGATTTGTAGCAGTTTTATGTTAAGGTTATACTGTTAAGCACTGGTTGATCAGCTAGAAATTAAAAGAAATTGTAATTTGGTCACAAGCTTATTGCTTTTGCCATTCAAACCGCAACCCCCATCAAAGACATACTTATGGCAATTGTAAAATTACATGAGTTTGACAGTTCTTGAGATCACACCTTGTCCAACAGGCTGCAATCACTCATTGTTAACAGAAACAATGTCACTATAGTGCAAAACTTTATCTTCAAGTTGTCAAATATTTTCCAATTGTAGTCCTCTGTAGTCAGAGCCGGCCCTTGGCATAGGCAGCATAGGCAAATGCTTACAGTGACAACTGTAAATAGAGCTGGCACCTGAAACATGAGGTAGAAGTGCTGAAGATATAGGCAGAAAGTATATTTAATTATTAAATTGTTATTAAATGATATAATATTTTCATGGCACCTTTAGAAATGTTATTGAAGAAGAACAGGAAGCATAAAACATCACCTTTTAAAAAAGGCTTGATTTTCTTGCTTCAGGCTTGACTCTGACTCGTCACAGCCTCACTGCTCATTACCTGCTCATTGTGCGGAAGTCATGCATGCAATCAGCTATTTGTACCTAGAATTTTTTTTGCTTGTGTGTTAAGATGACAGCCACATCCACTTGTACTCTTTTAGCTGATTAATAGTGATGGGACAAGGGGCACTGACTGAAATCTTGCCCATGCCACAAAATTGCCCAGCTCTAATCATAGTCCTGCTAATATGACAACTGCAAAATGGCCACTGGTATGTAGTGTCTATAAGAACTTGATTAGGTCTGGTTTATATTGGAATCTAATACACAAAACCAGCCCATTACTCTCTCGAGAGGCTAGTTAATAAAGGCATGATTTTTGAGAAACCAACCTGTGCACATACATGGCACTATTATGGATAGGCAGTAATGGAAGGTTGCTTAATTGTAGATGGACAAAGGAGATCTTGATTTATTTACTGCATTATTGTGTAGCCGGAGTAATATCTGCATAAGCTCTTCTGAGAGACTCTGGATTTATGTTGTGTGAGTGTGTATCAATGCAGTACTGTGAGTTTGTGTAAATGGTTTGTGTGTAAGACAGGAAGCATGCTGTGCAGCCTGAACTTTGCCAATCCCCCTTGAAAGACTAACAACTAAGTTAACCAATAGTGCAGCTTAACATGAAACTCAAACAAGAACTTAACATATCAGGATGAGATGCAGGGAAATGGTTGTGCCCGTGTCAACTGTCCTCCCCAACCCAAGCAATTTTCCAATGCTGTTTTGGGGTTTTAAAGTTCTGTATAAAGATTAGTTTGTCATCTTGTCTGCACTGTCTGGTAGCTAATCCTAAATTATAAATAAAGTATTAAGATTATTGTATTGCTAACTAGCATACCTTTAGTGAAGTTTATATGAATTGGCTAGTTTCATTTGCTTTCACTCCCTGACTATAGCTATCTAGTTAAATTATATTTTTTCCTCAGTCAAATTGGATGGTACTCTCTTAATAGACAATATAAACCAAAAGTGACAATATCTTGTTTTCTATGAAAGGTTTAGAATGGATTTTGAGTTACTTTAACCAGTGCTAGCAATTGATAGTCAGGCTTTTTTAGAAATCTGAATGGAGAAGCTAGCTTGCGAAATTCCTCAAGAATATTACAGGTAAAGCAAGTTTTGAGTGATAATTATTTTTTGTTTTTGGTCCTTTTCAAAGGTTTGAACTAAAACTGAAACACTTCTTTGAAAAGCAGATGTTTGGTGTCAGTTCATTGTAACTAAGCTTCACTTAAAGATTCAGTCTGTGAATATGTGGCACCATCTCCACCCTGTGTTTCTCACTTCTCTTCTGTCAACTTCTCCTCTTCCTCCACCCCTCCCCAATCCTCAAGTTCTTTTGAGGAAGAAGTTTTTTTCTGCATCCCTTGTTCCAGTGTTTTTATATCCTATTTTTTGAGATGAATTCTAATTGCATGTATGGGAAACTATAAAATGATGACTTTAACCTAAATGTGAATCGTGTGAAGGGAAGCCTCTCCTTTGTCAAAAAAGTGACGTTTTTGTCATTCTTTCTTTCTTTTTCTGCCTGTACCAGGACTTGAGAAGTTATTATTCATGTATTTGTATGTGCTTTTTGTTATACAGTCATGTGTAACTTGCATAACCACATCTAACAGAGAAGCAGTGTTTGATTTGCTTTCTGCCAGGTGAAAGCAGACTTTTTCATTACAGCACCAGTGTTAGTGGTTTGGTGCTTGTTTGAAAAGTTAAGTTACATATCCTTTTATCATTTCAGAACATTTCATAAAATAATCATTGGGCCTTCTTTTTTACTTGCTACTTTGCTTAAAAACTTTAACTAACAAGGCTGATGCCATGAAAAACATTTTTGTTGGCTATCACTTGCCTCTTCACAATTTTGCACAGATAAAATTAGTCTTTCTTGTGTTCCAACCCTGTGCTCGATTTTCTGTGCCTTATCTCATTCACTTTCATTATGCAACAGGTTTTGTCAAGAAAAAAATGTAAAATTATGCTTCAAGTCCAAATGCAGCTTTTCACCCTGTCAGATGTAGACAGACACTCATATCACTGTGTTTTGGCTGATTTTTCACCACTTGACTGGTCAGTGGTTGTTGATGAGTTGCTGTATGTTCATCACAAAGAGGCAGAAAAGAAAGATGAAAGGTAGACACAAAAATATGAGAGGCTTCCCTCCATTAATGAACAGGGTTTATGTTGAAGAGGCTGATGCTGGATATATTTTATCGTCACTACACTGGGGAGAGAAAAATTAAATAAAAAGAACCAAGAACTGTATAAAATATATTTCAATGGAATGTTTATTATTTACTTTTTTTCTATTTTTGAGACATGTAAAAAATACAAGAGGTGACACTGTAATAATTCAACAGCATTTGTGAAAAAGAGAATTCTGGAAAAACAGCTATATTGTTAAAATGTATGAAGGTTTGACTGTGAATGCTGATTTAACTGAGCAACTCTTCTCCTTTATTGATAGGATAACAAAAAAACAAAAAACAAATAAATAACAATAATAAGAAAAACTACTGGTAAAAAAATAAAAATAATTCAGTCGAAAGAGAAAACCTCAAAAAATCAATAAAAACATTAAAAGCTTATGCTAAAATTCCCTTTTGTGTCTTGAGTCCTTTCTTGCAGCTCAATGCTTTGCAGTTGTCATTGATTCTTGTTATTGACAGTCTTTAAACATTCTGAACAATCTTTTTTTTTTTCTGAGCAGCACCCAATTTCATCCAAATTGAAAAAAAGCATTTTTTTTCATGCATTTGGCCAGCTGGGTTAAATATCTTTCAAACTGACAAAGTCTGTCGTGTTTTTTGTGAGGCAGGTATTCTGACTGAATATGCACGTGCAAGTGAATGATTGGTCACTTCAAATGCATTAGTCATGAACCTGAGAAAAAGACACGATCCTTTACTGACTGTTCACAACTGTCTATGTAATTATTGTATTTTTTAACAACATCTGGAGTGCAGTGATGAAACATAAAAAATATTATGCCATTTTAAAAAATCATGATTGCTAGTTTGACCTTTGACACCCAAATTACATGGTCTTTGTTTTACTTCAGTGGGTTGTTAACACAAGAGCAAAGTGTTAATACTCTACAATGTCGTGCTTTCTTTACCTTAATTTATTTTATTATCAGGAAGAAATACCATCAATTTAGGGAACTGATAACAGCCTTGTTTATTTTTTTATGATTATCAGGTTAAAAAATTAAGTTCAGACATGATATGAAGTCATGGCAGATCAGTACGTATATATTTTTTTCACTTATTTACCTTACTGGAAGACAGCATTTTTCTTTACTTTTTTTTGCAGCATTATACAAATTGTTACCACCTATGTTGTAGTTACGACTGTTGTTTCATTGGTGAGGCTTCAAGAGTCACAAGGAGCTCCATGGATACCCTGTTAGGTCACTTTGTACAAGAAAAGTATCCTATTATTAGTATCTAAATGTCATAAAAATGCAAGGATGAAATGAAATGTCACAAAATCTGACTTAATACAAATTGAAAGTAGACTTGTTTAATACTTGAAATCTAATCTAATCATGTTAATAAAATGTATCCATATATTTGGTATCTATTAACTTGCACAGAGTGCTTATACAAAATCATGACTGCCAGAGTGAAAAACATTCATCTTCAATAATATCTATAACAAACAAATTCCTTCCTTTTATTGGTCAAAGACTACTCTTTGATTATAAGACATCATCTTGGTCGAGTGTTACCATATACTACACTATTGTACAACTATTGTCCTGAATGCCAGCCTTAGAATTGTGTACTCAGAACACTCAATCCAATGAACACATTGTAAATTAATTTTGTCCAATATTTGAAAAAGATTCAGTTTTACTTTGACTTTTAAGTAAAAATTTTAGCAGAGGTACTGTAGTTCAACTTGATTCCAACACTTTAGCACTCTTTCCATCTGATTCAATCCCATGAGTTGCTTGAATTATGTGACTTGAACACATTCTGTGTTATGAATTTTGTGGGGTTTTTCTTTTGGAAAAAAAAAAGAAACCTAGAAGTGCCAAGTTATTTCTAGGTCCCCGTTTAGATTCGAATCACCACCAAAATGTAATCACTTCTCCCTTGTGTTATGACTGACATTCCTTGTAAATATCATCAAAACCTATTCAGCATTTTTGTGCAACCTTTTTACACACAAATAGGTGGATAGACAGACAAACTAAATGCCTTCTTGGCAGAGGTGTCAAGGTGAAACTTCATAGTTTTTTCCCCTGTATTTGGCTAATTCAAACTGTACAGCCAGAAAGCAGAATAAGAGATGTGGCACCCTTGACAGGAGTTTAGAATGTACTGATTTTGTGCTGGTTTAATTTATGAGAACACATAAAGTAAAACCTGAGTGACCTCAGATGTTTGGTTGCTGAAGGGTCAATAACAGCTGGTCAGTGGCAGTCACCATGTTGAACACATTGTTTTGTACACGTTTTTTTTTTCTTTTTCATATCACGAATATCACTAAGGGGATGAATTAAGTACTTTCAGTCAACCTGAAAACCAATGAAGAGAAAAGAGCTGAGGTAGCCTTTAAGCCTTTTAAACACCAGCTGTGATGGGCTAGCTTGCGGACATGTTAGCCATGCACAACTTATCCAAGGTCCAAAACAGGGATGTATATACAAACCAGGCTTTATATCGGCTGTACATATGTGTTCAAATGGTATCAATACCAACCAGGTTTGTTTCAGTAAGAATCAATAGGCTGCTTTGAGTAAAGGATAACGTGTCATGGCTTTTTAGATGACAAGACAGTTTTTCTTTAAATCATAACATTACAGTAAGTGAGAACCAAAGACACCATGCCTCAAAACTTTTAGGGCGGTTGGCTACAAATAAGAATACATACTGAAAAAAGAAAAAAATGCACAATTGATTTCAGTCTGGTTTTGGTTTAGAATCTGCTGTTTGACAGTTTGCTGTCAGCACTCAAATATTGTGCACATGACCTAAATAAATGTGTAGGCATGGTGGATCTGCCCACCTCCAGGCAGACTGGGTCATTGCCCAAAGTGCAACTTCATAAACAACAGCTCAGTCATGCATTAGGAACACTTAATGCAATCTTAAAACCTTATTGCTTAGGGCTTTAGAACTTAAGAGATGTGTGAGTTATAAAAGACAACAATTCTTACATCTTTTAAACAACCACACTTTTAAGACCAGGACAAGGATGTTCGGACAGCAAGATCACCACTATTTTGTGTATTATTTAACACAGAAAATTTCATCATTTTAAAGTGACTACATAAATATGTTATCAAAGAACTCCAAGCAACCATTACAAAAGTCACTTCTAAAAAAACATGGATTTATTGTTCCTTGACTTTGTTTACAGTTTTATCCTTATGTTGTTTTTTTAAATTACTTTTGCAGTGCAGTCATTTATGAAAAATATCTGGACAAATTCAAAGACCTCAATACAATTTCTGAGGAAAATGTACAGATCTTATAAAATAATAGATTCATTACAAACACATTAATGTGTGCATCTTTTTCAAACCATTGTATGAACTGTACAACATAAAAAAAAAACTTAAGAATGAGCAATAAAAATGGTAAAGAATTAGACATATCATGTGTCTAACATCAAACCTAAACTCACTGTGCAGCAATCAACATGAAATTTGGCTGATTGTGACTGGTTGATGCAGAAAACCTGCCTTTTTGATCAATCCAATGATTCAGAGACACCATTTTTGACAGAGTACAAACCCATAAAGGAACTTTTTTTTTTTAAAAATCATAAGATTTTATTAAGGCACAGGAAAGTCTCAGGGCAAGGGATACAGGATAATAATGAGAGGAAGACATTTTATTACCTCCACCAAGGAGGTTATGTTTTCGCCAGCATCTGTCTGTTTGTCTGTTAGCAAGATTACGCAAAAACTACTGGATTGATTTACATGAAAATACTCCCAGAGATGTGGTTTGGTCCAAGGAAGAAGCCATTACATTTTGGTGCTGATCCAAGCCAGACTGACGTCACAAAAAAACATTTAAGCTTATAATGGCAAATCCCATCAATGTTTTTCAATCTTATGTCACGACATTTCCCAGCTTCCCTTGCAATGCCAGTGGAGGACTTCAGCTTACACAAAGGCTACCATTAGCCTGGTAGATCGGTACATGAAAAGCCACTGCCGTAACTGAGCTGCTTTGGTGGAGGTCTGCCCTCTCAGAGTGCTTTTCTAGTTTTACTTGCATTTTGGGAAAAGCATAGAAATGGTATTATTTCTCAAATTATCAAATATGATACAAAGATTTTCAAATATGATACAAAGATTTTCCACTCTTATCTTCTGTGGGCTTTTTAACAAACAAGAGCCCCTCAAGGCTGTTTATAGTACAGCTGTGTACTCTGAAGCACAAGTAAACATATATTTTTTTAAAATCTGAGACTTTGTCTACTACTACCACAAAAAATAATAATAGTACCGTACCATCTTCTTCCACTTGTCTGTGGTCGGGTCACAGGGGCAGCAGAGAAGCCCAGACTTCCCTCTCCCGGCCACTTCATCCAGCTGTTCCCGGGGGATCCCGAGGTGTTCCCAGGCCAGCTGAGAGACATAGTCCCTCCAGCATGTCCTGGGTCTACCCCGAGGTCTCCTACAGGTGGGACGTACTCTGAGCACCTCACCAGGGAGGCATCCTGATTAGTTAACCAAGTCACCTCATCTGGTTCCTCTCAACACTATTGTAAAGTGTCTTGAGATAACACTTGTTATGAATTGGCGCTATACAAATAAAGATTGATTGATTGAGATTGATTGATTGAACACAGAGGAGCAGCCGCTCTACTCAGAGCCCCTCCCGGTTGACAGAGCTTCTCACCCTATCTCTAAGGGAGAGCCCAGACACCCTGCGAAGGAAACTCATTTCGACTACTTGTACTTCTTAAATTCAGAGTCTTTCGGCTCAGCTCCCTCTTCATCATGACAGACGTGTGCAGAATCTGCATCACTGCCAAATGTTGAACCGATCCAGAGAGTTGCAGGTCACGGTCCTATGAAGTCAACAGGACCACATTATCTGCAAAAAGCAGCAACCCAGTCCTGAGATCACCAAACCAACCAAACTCAACACCCTGATTGCACCTAGAAATTCTGAGCAGAATCAGGTTGGGTGTTGCCACCATGAAAGGCTCCGACCACCTCAAGGCCACAGCTCTGATTGGCAGCCACAACAATGGAGGCATGGAACAAGGCCCACTCAATGTTCCCCCCCTCCCCCTGGACATGGTCGAAGCTCTCCCGGAGGTGGGAGATGTGGGGGTGGGGGTGGGAGGGTCTCTCACGATCACACCCCTCCAGGCATCTCTGTTGTTGCTGACATGAGTGTTAAAGTCCCCCAGCAGAATGAGGGAATTCCCAGAAGGGGCACTCTCCAGCACCCCTTCTAGGGAATCCAAAAAGGGTGGACACTCTGAGCGGCTGTTTGGTGCATAAGCACACACAGGTCAGGACCCGTCCCCCCCATCTGGTGGAGGAAGGCCACCCTCTCACCACCAGGGTAAACCCCAATGTACAGGCACCGATCCTATGGGCAACAAGTACTGCCACCCCTGCCTAGCGCCACTCCAGAGAGGAAAGGAGTCCAACCTCTCTAGAGAGGACTGGTTCCAGAGCCTAACCTATGTGTAGACGTGAGTCCAACTATATCTAATCAGAACCTTTCAACCTCACGCACCAGCTCAGGCTGATGTTCAATGTCCCTTGAGCTAGCTTCTGCAGCCAAGGACTGTCAAGTTCCCTGCCTTTGGCTGCTGCCCAGTCCCTGTCCTACCTGACCATAATAATAATAATAATAATAATAATAATAATAATAATAATAGTAAAATTCTTGAAGCACTTTGGCTGGTGTGTGTCCTGAAATCCTAATAATGTTGCCTGATATATTTCTTTACTTGTTGCTGGTCCACTATTTATTCTTTGTGTTTAACTTTTGTGCGTTAGTCTTCACTAGGACTTCCTTATGTTTAATGAGGATTTAAAGACAGGGTTGGTAATCTGATTTAGATACACTTTTTGTTATACTGGTTAAAATGATCATTATGTCCCGATGGCAATCAATGCATGAAGTGTTCTTAAAAGAGAGTGAAAAATAGCTGCTGTCTACAGCAGGAGTAAAACGGAAAACACCAACCAATCAAAGCGATACGGATCAAATTTATTAAACGAATCAAATCCTGTACTGCTGTTCTGCCCACCTTCTGCGTATACATTTTGCTGGCGTGCACTGACCCTGATTCAATGTGTGTAGCCGAGCTAAGAATTCAATAAATAGCAAATCCACTGAGGTAATAGTCAAATTATTTTTGTTGTTGTTCCATGTTTTTCCCTTCAACTGGGTTAAAGTTTTGCTCTCATATATCCCAAATTTGTCGGGCTTCGGTCAAACAGGAGAAAAAGTAGGGAGTATTTTTTTTAAAACCTGACAATTCCATGGTCAGCGCAGTACATCAGACAAGTCATCATGAACATGAACTAATTTGAAAGGAACAAATAAAAAGAGGATATATCACAAAACCCCTTTTTAGTATTTTTGAAAGTTAAGAAAACACAGGACAAACTGATAGCCTGTTAAGAATCCAGGCTCCTCATGACATCATGTAAACTGAACCTGCCCCTTACTGGGTAGCTCAACTCAAAGACCACCACCCACAGCATAGGAGCAAATTGCTGTATTCTCTTCTCACACCCCATCCCTCCATTGCTAACAATGTGGGGGTGGGGTGTGAAGGAGCACGTTTGCACTTCAGGAGACAAGCACCAAAGCTGAGCGTTTTGAGAAAGGCTCTTAATTGCCTTTTGAAAATAAATTCACTAATTACTTAAATACATTCTCTTTTTTGAAGACCTAGGGCCCTAATTTCCTGGCGCAGCGCAGGGTGGCACATGGTGGTGGAGCCTGGCGCACCTCACGCAGTGGTAATTTTGTCCGGCGCACCGCCATGCACAGCCAATTTTGCAATTTGGTAGACCGGCTGCGCCGAAATGGGTGTGGCAGCGCACCAGGGGGAGGTGTCGACAGATCCAGCTTGGTGAGAGAGAGAGACGCTCGCTGAATAAATATAAGTCACTTGGTGTCTTAAGGATTTACCCGTGATTGCCCATACTCCTCTGTTTTAATCTTTATTTTTAACGTGATCCAAAAAGATGGAGTACATTATTGCAAGGAGGATGAGGAGGAGATACCGGGAGAGAATATTTCACCAAAGGTTCTGCTATTTGGCGATGACAGACCAGGAATGCAGGTGGATCACAAGCATGATGAATGGATTAGCCTGCTGCTGTGTTTAAATGTAATTATCACTTAATTTTGTACTCATATTTATGACACAGGAACAGATTACATCTGTCCCGCGAGGTGGTCCACACAGTGACGCGCATAGTGGCCTCCGATGCGCAGCCCAGTGGCCCCTGTGCTCTCCCAGTTGTTGTAAAATTAACAGCGGCTCTGACCTTCTTCCCCACCGAGGTGAAATTGTCACTGCGCCTCGCCTGCAGCACATTTAAAGGCGAGGAGAGGCGTTCATTTGATCAGCGAAGATTACACTCGGCTGTGTTAAAACCACTCACGCCTTCTCCCCTCCCTCTCTGCCACTTGCGGCGGTGGGTGGGATGGAGGCTTGGGTGTGCCTCGCTGCACCGGACTGTGCCGTGCACGAAACTTGCAAAATGCCCTGGACACACCCCGTTGGTGCGGCGCAGGCGCAGTGCAGGGCAGGTGTGCCGTGCCCGCGCCTAGTCTACAAAATTAGAGCCCCTAGTTTAAAATTTCTGGATTTTATCAATTTTGAGAAACTTTTCAGGGGAAAGGGTAAAAATGTCTATGTGGTGTAATCATAAAAACTTTGTACCAAATATTTCAACTTGATCAAAAAAGGTAAAATTCTCAATAAAACACATTATCAAGTAGTTTGGTATAATCCTACATTTGTCTTGTTTAACAATGAATAAAATAAATGGAACATCATTGTTCTGAATATTATAACTAATTTGGGGAATCTGGGGACTATAAAAATTGTCAATGTGGTGTAACCAACAATCAAGGAGCCAATTGTTCATTTGTGTAAGAAGATCATGTGGCAGGAAATGATATCACAAAGAAGGTCCTCTGATTAACCTAACTGCTGCATGCCAAAGTCAGCGCTCTTTGAAATCTTGATAAATTGAAAGTTTTAGGGTATGGTCAGGTGTGCTTAGGGTTACATGTCAAACAGTATGACCTTAGAAAACCATGTTTAATTCATAATAACTGTAAAAATAAGTATTTATTTTAAAAAATGTGTTTGAAATCTTCACATCAAAGCAATGTGCTTACACAGGTATCCATCATAATGCCTGTTAAATTTGAAATTAATTGAAATGTCAAATGATGTAACCGGTTACAGCATTTGATGTTGGCAAATATCAGAAGTTTCTGATGCTTATTAAAGATGTAACGTGAACCAACTTACTATGTGGAACTATTTTTAAGTGTTAAGTGTTAGATTCTTAAAAAATAGTTGTGATTTATCCACAACTTTATTATCAAGGAGGTAAGGATAAATCTATTATTCTGCATGACTCTATTATTTTCACTTTAATACATATTGAATACATAATTAATACATATTTGCATTCCATTTACCTTCAACTTTTAAGCTCGATATAAAATAGTATAATTAATTTCATAATGTAGTAGCAGTGGGTGAACAACGACGTTGAAAATAAACAGCAGCTTTAAAAAGACATGAAACTCCAATAACATGTTAAATGTCTGTCAAAGGTTAAAATTTAGATCTCTAAAATTACATTTATTAACCTTCTACCGTTTCATGATTATTGCAATATAATAGAGCCTCTTTTCCCCAAAAAAACTTGGCTCGATACAGAGCACGAGTCCATGTAAATCCTGCAGCAAGGGCCATGTACTATTTCTTTAATTAATTAATAGAAAACACCCACTTCATGTTGTTGGTGGGGTTTTTTTCATTGAAAATAATAAAAAGCAAAAATTCAATTGACTTTGTTGACTGTCATGCTTGATTTTTAGTGCCAGTTTCTTTTTCAAAAGCCACATGGTCATGTGGTATAACTGTTTTTGTCAATTACTGTAAGTATTTTTCACTAAAAATATTAGAATTTACAGGAAAATTCATGGGGAATAAGATGTAATCCTCTGTTGCAATGTACTAAAATATTTTTTAGCAGTTTTTACATCATTTGTCAAATGTTATTTTTAAAATGCAAAGGGATTTTCAGTATTTGTCCTGCTCTAGATTGCAAAAATGCATATAACTGTATTTTAAAATAATCCTTAAAAATTTAATTTCAAGGAAAAATTTAAATTAAATCATTGTTTCTATAAGTACACTTGCATACACTCTAAGTGGAAATAAATATTAAATATTTCTCATTTTGTTGTGGTTACACCACTTGACATTTTCGGGGGCAATCCGTCTTTTCTTTTGTAAGAAATGGTTCAAAAGCTATTTAAAATTACATGAAACCAACAGAAATACAACATATACATTTTTGCAAACCTGAATCAAGCTTTTAAAACAATTTATTAAAACATTTTTGAGTTTCTCATCAGGCAAACTCTTATTTGTCACTGACCCAAAAACATGGCACAGACCAACAAAATGAGGAGAAAGGGTTATGATACGCCATCTTTACATTTTCTTGATCAAGTTAAACAACACCTTATTTGAAAATGCCATTATTGTAAATGAGGTCTTGAGTGTCTACAAGTCTTTTTTCACCTCAGGAATGTCTCGCTAGTCTCCAAGAAACGATACTTCCAATAAGCAACCCAGCGGCGAAGATAAGGACAAGGCCGTAGGTGTTGGAGCTCATCGATGACACACTTTGCACGGACACCACAGCCAGCTCAGAGAAACTGTTGATCTGTATAGAGACAGGTTTTGTCACAAGGTTTGGTAGAGGACACATGGCTATATAAAACTATTGTGTTCTACTTATTTTGTTCTTGCACCTTGCTTCTTTATATTGCTGTATCCTACTTTATTTATTCCCCAGTGCCTTTCTACTTTGTCTAATTTGTCCCCTCTATAAAAGTATTGCTTTTTTATTGATGAGCCAGTTTTGAAAGACAAAGGCCATTTTGAAAACATGAAGTTCCTCTTAGTGCCCATCAATTGATTATACTTTTCTTATACACTAAATGTTTGTAAAAGTAGCATACATAGGAGGTATGATGACGATTATTTAAAGTATCACTGTTTTCTACCTAAAATATATCATAATGGTTAAAGAGCACCCTCTACTGCTCAAACTGACATTATACCCAGAGATTCTACTTCTCTTTAATAACCAAAAAATCTACTCAATCTGCATACTTTATTACACCAGAATTTTCTCTGGAAAGTTTAATTTATTTCAAGCTTTGATTCACATTGTTGTTTTTTGGAAAACTGTGCTTCAAAGAAACAAAAAAAGGAGGAAATAAAGGTCAAACGTACCCATCCTCCATGTTCCCGAATCCATCCAAGTAAATTGTTTCTGAAGAAATCAACAGTCCACTTAAGGATGTCCCTCACTGACTGAGGGAGATGAACCTCAACCATCTGACAAACACACAAAGATAAACAATCAAAACAAAGCCAGAAGTTAATTTTAACTTATTTCCAAATAATTTGAGAACAGTGTAGTAGGACTGCTTGAATATGGCAAAATTTACAATCAGGATTATTTTTTATTATTTTAAACACAAAGTTTTCATATAAATGCTTAATGGAGTGTTTTTGAACACTGGGGTCACGACCCCACGTGGGGTCCCCTGGAATTCAAATGGGGTCACCTGAAATGTCTAGTAATTGATAAAAAAAAAAAAAAAAAAAATTAGGTGACTGATAATTTTTTTTTAACTAATTATTATTCTTTTTCAAATTAAAACACCACACACAATCTTAAACAACTGTATTCTATACTTTCACTTACTCAAATATAAAGGTAGTTCAAATAAAATGCAGCATTTAAAAATATCTGAGCTGGTGCAACTTGATTGAAGGCCACGATCACATGACTTTACAGTTACCGCTGCTTCAGTTCCCTCACTTCAACTTAACACACAAACATGCAGTCAGTAGGAAAAAACACTCAAAAAACAAAATGGAAAGATTTCTTCGATCACCTGGCCCCAGAAAGACAGCTCCAAGAGTAACAGAGACACAGACACCAAAAAGACAGAGAAAATACAACAAAAGTTTCCTTCAATATAGATTTACTAGTGTCATTGAATGCAACGAGGAGAAGCTGAAATGTCTGCTGTGTGGTAACGTCCTGGCTGCCAAGAGTATGAAACCCAACAAGCTCAAAAGACACTTTGAGACAACACACAAAGAACATGTCGGCAAATGAAGATCTTTTTTTCGTAAAGAAATTTGCCAAACTGAATATTTCAAAAAGGTGTACTTCAAAAAGGCTGTGACGGTTAGTGAGCGGGCTGAAAAACTGAAAGCATCTTTGGAGGTGAGTTATTTCATTGCTAGGGCTATGAAGCCGCATACCATTGCAGAGACAGGATGCACTAATCATGGCTACTCTGCATTTGCAACACAGTATAACAAAGATGATGAAAAACTAATTCTAGATTAAAAAAAATGTCTCTGGGGTCCCCAGAAATTTGTGATGTCAAAATGGGATCATGGACCAAAAAAGGTTGGGAACCACTGGCTTAATGTGCATATTGTGTTAATAAATTGTTGTTGTGTCATGAGGGACGACCAAAACAGTATAACAAATTAGGCAAATTTTGTGTTAGTTCTAGGTCAGACTCTTATGACCAGGAATGGGACTTAAAAATCAATTCAATTTTGAGAATTGATAACAACTTACTCAAAGAAACGATATCATTCGTCATTTTGCTTAACAACTGCTTTATAAATTCCTTCCACTTTGTTCTGCATACACTTACTGCACAATGTTTAGCAGGTGGAAACACCGGCAACTTGCAGAAGTATTCATCTATGCAAGATGTCACTGAATATCTGGAGTAGTATGTGTCTGACATTGTTGCCACTAGAAAACCTTTGTAGGGCAACTTTTGCCTTAAAAGAACTTCCCCAGTAATCGATGAAAATGGGATTGATAAGAAGAAACAATAATGGCATTGGTATTAATAAAATCTTACCAGTTCTCCTCCCTCATCACTGAGGTGATTTTGCTTTTTTGAAAACCTGAGACAATTATTTAGTCTTCTGAATGACTGTGTGGTAAAAGCCAGGGTTATGCCTCTTTATCAAAGCTATGTGCCTAAGCCATGGTGCCTGGCATTGTCTTGAGCATTTATACTTCATACTGTGTGTTCATGTCACTGTGCAAAACTCTGCCAAAATGCTTCTTGGCAGTATGATCAGCATTGTTGTCATGGCTCCACTTGTTTATCTCTGTACAGGTTTCATGCAACACAGACCTACAGCTTAGGTTATGGCATAGCTTTGACTTGGAAGTACTAGTCAGCCAAATCAGGGTGTGATTTGTCACACAAACACCCACAGATAAAATAACAATATGGCACACTGCACAGTAATCTAAATAGTATTAGTTTTATTCTGAGGGGAAGCTTAAATTGTAGATAAAACTAAAATTTGATCAATTTCGCTACATTAATATGTATCATAAAACAATAGTGCTACAGTCAAACAAATGCACTCTGGTTTCCCTTTAATTTTCTTTTTCAGTTGAGCACAGAAAGTATACAAATCACCCTACATGAATCTCGTGTTTTTACTACAAAGACCCATGATTACCGCTTTTCATGCGGTTATGGTCCCCCTGTTTTTTTTTCTTTAGAATGAAGACCCTTGCAGATTAAACTTACCGGTACATATAGATGCTCGGCATTAACTCAAGAATGAACATGATAAACTTAAAGTTTGAACACAATAACTTTCTCTTGAGTGATAACAAAAGATACTCTGATAATCTGAGGATTTGAGGTTACTACCTTTGTTGTCCTGTTATTCCTTATGACTGTTTGGCACTTTTTTTCATTCCATGTAAAAATGGTTGTCTGTCCACCATCTACTGCATATTGTGGCCGACAAGGGCAAGTGGGCTCTATGGCTCAATGCAGTTCAAAAAGAGGAAAACATATTGGTGGGTGGAGGGGGTTGTGGGTGGGGCGGGAAGGGTATAGGTTTAAAAGGGGTGAACTTGGTATTATTGTTACTAATATAATTACCTTCATTCCATCCATTACCAAATCTCTGCTGTTTGTCCTTTTCTTGTGCTCAGGTTATTCAGGGGAGGACAACAAGTTTATCTCAGTTAACCTTTTTATTTTATTACCCAAATGCTTATTTTTCTATGAAATTGTTTAGCCACTGGATCCTTACCCCTATATATCATTTTTTTTTCTGTTCTTTCACCCACAAGACAATGTACTCACTATTGTAAATAATCAAGAGAAATAATCATAAAAACAAAAAACTGTTCACAAAAAGAGAGGAAAACACCTGCAAGAGCAGAAATTTGCTTCAAAGTAGAAACCAAACAACGCCTAAACAATCCAAACCCAGAAAACACATGCAAGAGTGTCAGCCGCTTCTACATTTGAAGTGCTCATGTTTCAATCTTTACGATAAATGCTCCGTGCCAACGAGCAAGAGGGGGATGACAGAGGCTGAGCATCTTTATCATGTTTCTTTTTTATTTTTACCATCAAAAAAGTGAAACATAGGAGTCTTGTTTTAATGATGGATCTGAGATGACTCTTTTTCCAACATTAATGAACAGAATGTGTGATAACATCAAATCAAATAAAGGTCAATGAATGCATGGCACCATCTATTTTCAGCCCTTTTGGCCAGATATTGAAATGGAATGAGATCATTTTCTTCCAAATTTACTAGGGGTGTAAATCATCAGTTTAATGATGATACGATACGATATTGATTCTTTGGACAACGATACGATATTTGCCAATATCACAAAGTCTGCCACAATTCGATTTCAATTTCGATTCGATTCAATTCAGGGGCCTTCAATCAATTTAAGACAATATTATGAACACATATGACACAATCAGCTACATTTCACCTAAAGCAAGAAAGAAATATAAAGCAATTTTGATGTTTTGACAATTTTATTATGGAAATGTGAAACGATGTGCTGACCTTTGGGTATGATAGTTTATAGAGGATTATACCCATCTGTATGATCTAATCGTGTTTTAAAATTAAAATTGGGTTAATCAGTAGTCAGGTGCTTTTTTTGCCCCCACAATAATCTAATGGGTGTTATTGTTACTTTGTGATCTTAGTATATTATATCAAGTAATGATGCAAAATAATAATATAAATTATTTTATTATTATTTTATTTTTATTATTATTGACCTCCAACATTTGACCGTGCTCTTTCAAACTAAAAATGTGCAATTTTGATTTTAGTTAAAGCCAAACAATTCTCATGTTAAAAGTCAAACTATTAACTGAACTAACTCAACACTGATGATTTCATTTTAATGTGATGCCTGGTGACCACAGTTTGTATGTCAATATGATTAGACTTTGATTTCCTGTTTAATGGTAGGTGTGGAGGAAGAATAAGAATAAGCTGTCATTGTTTCCTTTTGTACAATAAGTATTTTCATTAATCAGTGCGCTACAAAATCAAATGATGGGATAACTTGCTGTACTCGTGTAATTAGGCACTCCCATCGTGTGCATGCAGTATGCATCCTCTGCAGCATCGACCGTATCTTACCCAGATACAGCAGTGCTATTTTCTGATTGGCTGATATGTCAAACTCCCATTGAGTGCTATGACGCTCAGAGCGTTTGCTACACATTCCAAAGCACATATAGCGGTGTTGTTCGGTGGGCGCTACTTAATAAATTTTAATGCGTGAGAAATACCAGGTGTGGCGTGTGAGAGAGCGAAAAGGTTCAAATGCGTGTGTCACACACTGAATGCGAGCCCTGGAAACTTCAGAACGAGGCACAATTGGGCGGAAACTGTGAAACTAATATCCAGTTGGAATTTCAAAATAAAGGCGTACCTTAAACATAACGATGTTAATCGATGTTTTGAGTTTCCATCGACTTGATTGGATGGTTGCTTGACCAACTGATGGATCGATCCAGATCAATGGATCATTACACCCCCAATATTTACCTGATGAAACTGCTATCACTGTAAAGTGTGCCTCCTCAACAACATATGCAAGCAACATGACATACTTTGCTGTGTACTTTTTGAGTAATCTACTTTAAGTAATCTACTTTACTTTGTTTTGTTTTCTACTTTGCAGCAAATTTCTGCTCTTGCAGGTGTTTTCCTCTTATTGAACTGCATAAAGCTGTTGTAGGCCGTTTGCTCTCGTCGGCCACCGTAACTGCAGGAGTTGAAAACCCAAGTCAATACGAGATTATCTGTGCTTAAAGGGTTAGTTCAGGTTTTGAAGGGGGGTTTGCTGGAGGCCCATGGCACTAAAAAATATGATTTCCAATAAAGAAAATTGCAAACTTTGTCCCCGGGGGGAGATATCCAGGGGCGAACAGTAGCTGGTACATAGCAGTACATCATGCCACCAAAAGCCTCAAAATTAACCAACCTATAGGTTAAAACCACAAAAAAAACTAAGTTTGCTTGACAATAATAGTAAGATTCTTTACAGCATTTTACTTTTCCTCTACAAAGCCCCTCTGTTTAGAATGATTTTCTGATGCAACAAAAGGCTACGTATCTGTCTGCCAGCAACTCTCCTCATTAGAATACATCAGAGTGCTGCAGCGGGGTCAGGTAGTGGTCACTGGAGCACAAACTGATATTAATCTAACTCCCTGTATATTACGAAGATGGGTTGTTCCTGTATTCATCCCAGATGCATAAAAAAACAAAAGTAATGGTCAACTTTCTGACCTCAAAGCGTTCCATCTCATGACATGGGTCTTCACTTAATTTTGCTTGTTGTTTTAAATATGAATATCAGGACTCACCTCTCGGCAGCGACAAAGCATTGTGTTCGCAGTGGCCAATTAATTGATCAGGACTATGACACACAGCAGCAGTTTGAAGGCTTACTCAAATTAAAGACCTCTAATGAAAGTAACACAGCTTCTTCTGGAACTAAGTACCAATCGCAATGGGTCTCTGATTTTGCGGACATGGGCTCACACTAGGTAACTTGTAATCTATCCGCCTCATTTTACAAAACTGCTCCTCATCCCTCTTTGTACCTCTGAATCAATCTGCAAAAGTTCTTCTTGTACCCACAACTACGTCACTACCAGAGTCAGAATTGCTCATTTTTAGTTCAGGAAATGATCCTGAACTAAAAGGTTAAAACCAACAGGGCAATTCTGTAACATTGTGCTCTCTCCAATAAACATAAGCTCATTTTTAGTCCAATAGATTGTATAACCAGAGATTTTGCTGAATGTTTCAAGATAATTTAAAAGGTGAGGAATACCTGTTTCAGGATTCATTACAGTAACAAGTATGTCATCCACATGCAACTTAACAAGACATTCTGCTAAGCCAGCTGGAATACCGTTAATATGTGGATGACTCCTTATCCCAATTGCCAAGGTTCTAATGCTAAATTAAATAACAGGGGAGACAGGCAGTCACCCTGTCTCAAACCTCGATTCAAGTTATATGGCTTTGGTGAAATATTATTTGTTATAACAGATGATTTAGGAGCATGATAAATCATTTTAATCTAGTCCACAAAAATCTCACCGAAACCAAACCTCCTCAAAGTTTCAAATAAATATGGCCATTCAATAGAATCGAAAGCTTTTTGGGCACCTAATGTTATAACTGCAGCTTGGATATTATCAGCCCGATCTGAATACAATACATTCAACAATCAACACACATTAAAAAATGAAAGCCTGCCTGGAATAAAGCAAACTTGGTCTGGATGGATGATTGTTGCTATGTGCTTATTTAATCTAGTAGCCAATACTTTTGTAAATATTTTGTGATCAAAATTGAGCGAGGAAATGGGCCTAATAGTTAGCAGGGTCAGTAGAATCCTTCCCTTTTTTTAATAACGGACACACATTTGCCTCATACAGAGAAGGTGGAAGTGTTTTTTAGCTATAGACTCATTAATCATTCTGAGCAGCAAAGGTGTTAAGATCTCATAGAATGCTAGATAAAATTCAGCTCCAAACCCATCTGGTCCAGGACATTTACCTGTTGGGAAAGCCTTGATTGCCTCAACTAATTCAGCAGCTGAGAATTTTCTCTCCGGAGAATGCTGATTGGTCTCATTTAACTGTGGCAAAGATAATGAATTAAAAAACTGTGAGTAATCTGACTCAGTTGCTGTAGAGGCAGAGGCATACAAATTGGGGTAAAATTCTTTAAATTCACTGATATCTTGTTGATCTGTAAGTATCTGTCCAGTTTTGGACTTTTTCTCATGGATTGCAGTCCTAGCTTGATCACCTTTAAGTTGTCTTGAAGGAGTTTTTGCGGTTTATCACTCAGTTCAAAATGTTTTTGTCTTGTCTTAAGTAATAGGCTACTAATTTCTCCACCAAGGGCAGAGTTATATTCAGACTTTAGCTTTAAAATCTTATTGTAATCAGACTGTTGTAAAGAGGTCTTATATTTTTTTTTTAAATGGATAATTTCTTGTTTAATGTCTTTCAGTCTTTTAGAGCTAGCTTTTTTCTTTGAGGTTTCAATAGAGATGATATTTCCTCTTTCAGCGTTTCCCAAAGAGTAGAGTCTGAAACCTCTCAATTGTCGTTTATCTCCAAAAATTCTCAGAGATTTTTGTTTATGTACTCCTTAAAACCTGGTGATGAAAGTAAGAGGGGGTTGAATCTCCAGGTATATTTCGGTTTGAAAAGGGATACCTGTAGCTGCAGATTAATGGGACTGTGATCAGAAATCAATATGCTGTGATAATTTGTGTTGCTAATATTTGGGATTGAACTGGCCTCCGTGATGAAATAATCGATTCTGGTGTATGACTGATGCACATGTGAGTAAAAGGAATATTCCCTCTTGTCAGATTGTTGTATTCTCCAAATGTCTACCATGTTTCTAGATTTAATCAAATTATTTAATGTTTGAACAGAATTAATTATTGGAGGAGGTTTAGTAAATGATCTGTCGAAAGATGAGTCCAAATAGCAATTAAAATCACCACTGATATATATGTTGTAGGATATATCCTCTGGAAGTAAATCAAAAACATTACGGAAAAAGGTAGGCTCATCAGAATTTGGGCCATATATGTTCAACAGTATGATTGGAAATGAGTTAATATGACCAGAAATCAAATAAATCTCCCATTAGGATCTATATACTTGAATTTCAGTAGAAAAGGAATAGTGTTTCGAAACAGAATTGCTACACCCCTTGCATGAGTTGTAAAGGGTGCGTGATACACCTGTGAGACCCAGCCAGGCTTCAGTTTATATTCTGTGTCTTTAATAGCGTGAGTCTCTTGAAAAAGAGAATATCAGCTTTTAATGAATTTAGATGAGAATTAGACCTTCCCGCATTTTATATTATTTCCAAGATCCCTCACATTCCACGAAGCCAATGTAATTTTGTCATTTAGACCTGTAGACATACTATCAAAATAATCAAAAACATTTCATGTATGAATGATATGCAATGATACAAAAGAGTGCCCCAACAACAACAAAACAAACTTACTGAACTACAGCACCAAGCAGCACACTTACTCCATGGTGGGAGAAAAAAAAGAAAAAAAGTTAAGCATTTAATCAGCCATCCATACGAGTTAAGCTCAGAGGAGGGAAAATTGTATTAAAAGTGCAAAAGTCTCAGTTCAAGAGCCTACAACCACAGGCAATTGTCCTATTTATATATATATAACTGCTCGATGAAAGACTTAACGTCTCCTGGAGAGGTAATAACTTTTGCCTTATTGTTGTAACGGACGTAAAGGCTGCTTAGCTGGAAAGTGAAAGGTGTATTTTACCTCCTGCTCTCTGAGCGCCTGGATTACCTCTCTAAAACCTCTTCTCTGTGCCATCACCTCCACAGTGTAATCTAGATAGACATAGACCCGGTTTCCATTGTAGTTCACCTGTTGTTGCAGACTCAGCTGTAGAAATAAATTCTTTCTCTTGGTAGAAGTGAATCCTGGCGATGATACTCCGTGGTCTGTCAACATCCGTGGGTTTTGTCATGGGAATGCGGTGCGCATGATCCACTGTCACCGATTTTGTAAAGTTGCTGGCCCCAGACAGCTTCTGTATTAATCCAGTGATAAACTCTATGGGTCGACCTTTTTCTTCACCCTCCTGTATCCCCACTATCTTGATATTATTGCATCTCGAGCGCCCCTCTAAGTCATCGATCTTTATTAAAGGGCTTTCATTAGATCTTTTCATATCTGTCAAACTCTGCTCCAGCGCTTGAATACGCAGTTCATGGTCAGAGCCTTGTTCCTCTGCAGCGACCAGCCTTTCAGTCAGTGCCAACTGTGTATTCATAAGGGTTTCAAACTTGTGGTCTAGGAGGTCGAATCGCTTATTCATTGATTTCAGAATCTTCTCAGATATCTTCTCCCACACGTGCGGCGAGTAGGGATGTAACGGTTACCGGTAAAATGGTAAACCGCCGTAAAATTTCCCGAGGTTAGAATTACCATTTCCTGTTTCAATTACCTGTAAACTGAGTTTGATTACCACACTGTGTTAATAACTCACGGTGATGCTGCTCATTGCCTGGAAAAGCCAAAACTATGTGTCTGCTCCTCAGTAAAGCAGTCGCGGTCCCTCACAGATGGAGGCGCGCATGTGCAGTTTGCATTGTTTGGCCTCTGAAAGTGAAAGTTTGGCCACGGCGGGTGGTGCCCGCACAGACACTATAGTGGAGATTTTTCTCCCTCGAAACGGACAAAGTCTGAAGTCTGGTCGAATTTTGGACTTACAAGGATGCCGAGGGGAAACTGATTGAAGAAGGTCACCCTGTCTAAAACACAAAGCTGTTGCTGGGGAAAGAAAAAGACGTGCGTAATTACTGTAACTCCTTGAGTAATTGAGCTGACTGATCCAGAGAGAGTGAGAGTGAGAAGATTCAGTGAGCCATACCTTAGTAAATTATCGGTGGTTTATCAGTATTTTCTGTGTAAATAATGTATAAATGTTGTAAATAATAGCATTAGTATCATTCTGGAGTGTGTTCTTGCTGTTCCTCGCCGTTTATTCGCCGTGTTTTGACGTATTTCGTAATTGATTGTCTTTTCCCTTCATAGTTCGTGTTTTATGGATTTCATCAATCGTAATTTGGAAATACTGGCGGAGGAGATGTCGAGGAGGGAGGCCAGAGGAGAGTCATGGAAGGGGGCTAACTGGACAGGAACTGCCTCAGGGACTATCGTCAGTAAACAAACGCCTGGACATGGTCTAATATAACGAGCTGTGACATGGACACTAATGCTGTAGGCAAACAAAAATGTCTGAGTGTATGTAAAATAGGTTAAGTTTGTTTTTGGTCATTTCAAAACTTTGAACATGTTCATTTACAGTTGTTTATAAAGAGAATCCTGTTTAAAGTTCAAATTAGTCTTTTTATTTTCCTTGTAATTACACACTGTTTAAACATGTATAACATAATAATGACAAATACTTGCCAGAATTGTTTAGTTTTATTTCTCATTAAAAAAGGGTGAAAAAATTTATTCAAAAGGACATTTCCTGACACATTTATTGACAAAAAAAGACCAGGCAGCCTGTTATAATTATAACATTAAAGGGGTTAAATGATTTCAAGTGAGTGAAAAAGTACTTCTTATACATTTTGAGCACACTGCAACAATACCGCGATAATAATGATAACCATGATAATTTTGGTCACAATAACCATGATATGAAAATTTCGTACCGTTACATCCCTAGCGGCGAGCCTTGCTCTGCTTCAGATCCAGCTGATTCAGATTGTTTGATGTTCTTTGTGTGGCGCGTATCAGGCATCTTACTGCTTTCAAAGTTAACTTTCCAGCCACAAAACACTGATCAAAATGCGCAAGATTCTAAACCCCGCTGACTTCTTCAGGCCAATCGTAGATTGAACGGCAGGATTAACAGAAATAAATATTTTCCACCTGGAGCACTGAGAGACCTGACTACTCCATGTGCATCCGCCCCCTCACCACTGTAGCACATTGTCGAGCAAACATAGTCTTTTAGGTAGCTTTAACCTATAAGCGGGTTAATTATGAGGCTTTTGGTGGCACAATGTACTACTGGCTACCATCCGCCCCTGGATATCTCCCCCCAGTGATAAAGTTTGCAAGTTTTTTTTTTGGCAGCCATATTTACTAGTGCCATGGGCCTCTTGCAACCCCATTTCCAAAAACCTGAACAAACTCTACACTAGAAAAACAGAGAAACACTAGAAATTAGGTGCAAATACCATTTGAAGCCTGAATAAAAAAATAATTAAAACAACTGAACAGCTCTCCAACCTACCCTAACAGCCAGCTTTCCGGCAACATAGATGAGCACAGCAATTCGCTCCCAGGTGATTCCATGTTGGAACACTTTGTCCGCCACCTCCTTAAATCTTTCCCACTTAGAGCCAGAGCAAAGAGCCACACCATCTATTGCACTGCAACAGAGACACAAGGGAGTATAAACATCACACTTGTTTGAAACTAGTTTTTCCCCTAGTTTTTCCAGACTGGCCTGGCTGTGGTCAGATTGGCTTTCAACATCGTTCAAAACAGAAAAATTTAAAAAAGACACTCGCGTTCTCCTGAAAAAGAACTTGTAAATAGTGTTAATTCCACAGTCTAAATGTCTTAATTTTGCCTTTCTTTGGGAGTGCTGGGGTGTTGTGTTTGTGCAGTGGGCCACTGCTCCAAAAGAATGAAGAGGTAAACTCTGCTCCTACACCACATAATATGCAAGTTCAAAGCACAAATAGCAAGGAGACTTACTCTTGGAATTCCTTATCATCTTTGACCCTGTCACCAACAATTCGAATCATTTTGCCCAACTGGGTCACTATCTTCTGCTCCTGCTCAGTCTTAACATCTCCAGTCAGTGGAGTGAGGGGTGGGAGATTCACAGAAGGTACCACCCTCAGTTCTTCTTGTATGACCCTGAAAAAGAACATAACATTAATACAGAGGTTGCCAAGTGAGTAAAATTTTTCAAAGTCACTTTATGGCAGGCCAGCACATAATCAGAAGTTAATATATAAAGATGATTTTTGAAAATGTGCTACCCTTGTTTTCCTCAAACAAAGACTTTTAGTTGTTCTTGCCTCTATATGCATTACACGTATCGCCATTAAGGTGCGTTCACACCGAACGCGACTTGGGTGACCTCAGCAACCACTCTCCATGCAGAGTCAATGTACAGTCACGATCAGCCATGACGACATCTCACGCAATGCGACGGACAAGATCTGGGCGAATTGGTCGCATCTTTGGAGACATGGGGGCAGCGCCCCTGTTGCTGCAGATGGGAACTCTGGGGTTGCTTTGGACGGGGACCAGGTCGCCGTGCTCGGTCGCCAAAGTTGAAAATTTGATCTTTTCAGGCGATGTCGCGCCACAAGAGCCAATCAGCTTTGTGTGGGTGCGTGATGACACCCGTGACAAACTGTTTTTGTTCCAGTTCACAGAGTGACAATCTATGTCCGTGTGGGGAACATTAGATAGTGAGTACATTAGTTCCACCTAGACAGACCACAGAAAACTCGCAGACGATGCTGCTGCAGGGCCAGATGCAGTGTTTTGTGGTTGGTAGGTGAGTAAAAAGGATACAGTTGGAATAATGTCAGCTAATACATCCTAATATATGATATGATATGATTGCTGTGTGAAACTTAAGCGGGCGTGACGTCACTGAACAATGGCGACGGCGACAAAATGTGCTAATTGTACAGGCGACGGGACTTGGGTTTGCGACGTGATCTCGGTCGCCAAGTAGCATTTTGTTTTAACACACCTTTACACACGGAAGACAAGACAAAACACATGAATCATCTGTTGTTGCATTAGTTTTATGATATCTTATAAACATAGTTTAAACACACTGTACCGATATCTATAATGGGATTTATCAGGTGGAGATGAAAGTTTTCAGGGCATGGGATGTGTCAGGTGTGGTTTTGTTTGTAAAGAAAAATGAGTAAATACATATATATAAGTCATTTTCCAGATCATGGCGAGGGCCAGAAACAACTGCTGGTGGGCCAAGTTTGGTCCGGGGCCCAATATATTGCATGCATTTGCATGAATACATTGGCTTCCCCCCTTATTCCAAAGCTTACACTTTCTAACCCTGTACTATTCAAAAGGACAATATGAAGCGTTTTAAGTAATTTATGAACTAAAAACAATGTCTGCAGTCATAAATATGTCCTCATTTGTGTGAAGTTGCCTCTGCCAACAATGTGACTTGTCCTCCTGAGCAAAGAATTTCTTTTCTGTATTTACATAGAATAGGTAAGTCCTATGGAGGCTTCCATGTCCTTCCAGTCTCTATAACTATGAACAGCCAAGAGGGACATAAAGCACTACGTAGTACTACTGGCTAAATGTGTTTTCACTCAGAGCCAGCATGACAGAAATGGAGAAGGAGCAGATTGAGACGCGCTTGTCACTGCCCCCGCAAATTTTAAAGCCTTACACTAATGATTCAATGCAGTTTGCTTGAAATAACATACCTCCTCACCAGAAAGAAACTGTTGGATGACATGTTGACATAGCTTCTAGGCACATACCGGCTAACATAGAGTTCAGCGTGCAACGCACATTTGAAAAAGCGAGGCGCTAGAGAGCACTATTCGTCTGAATACAAAATACAGTTTCACCAGTAGATGGGAGAATAAACTACACAGTGTGGCTTTAAGGCTCCAGTGGAGAGGTGGCAACTGTTTTAATTGATAGATGTTTGGATGTCTTAGTTCATGGCTACAGTATGGTTTTTCAGCACAGTTCTTTTTTTTTTTTTTTTTAGGAAAAAGAGGTGGACAAATTGGTACAAGAGGGTTGAGCTTCACCTCAACAGCATAAACTACTCAGGTTGGATGGGGCCTTTCTGTCTGGGGTCTGCATGTTTTTCTCCATGGATGTGTGGGTTTTCTTCAGTGACTCCAGTTTCCTCACACAGCCAATAAACATGCTTGTGTCTGTATATAAGGAGTTTCTCACACTTCTGCAAGGCTGTACAGCCATGTGAATTAACAGGAGGGGAAATCAATTTAACACCACTGTAGAATCTATATGAATGTCCAAATAGGATGAGAGCAGAATTTCATTACGTTGCATTCGTGAAAATTGGCATTGTGAAAAGGGCACAACTGAATGCTGAAAAAGACCAATAGTTAGGAGCAAAAGGTAAAAATAATAATCATAATAATAATAATAATTATTATTATTATTATTATTATTATTATTATTACATTTTGTTTCTATTATTGTATAGAGGGGGAATTTTCCCCAAAATAGCTACATTATAATTCAGCGTGTTCAATATGTCTCTGACGCACAGCTCACAGAGATACCTTAATCTGGGGTAGAGTAAGGACTGCATTATACTCCATATTAGTGTTTTTCTTGTGATTTACACAGTGTCTTATTAAGCAGCTTGCACAGCTTAAATAGCCATGCAGTCGTCTTGTGTGTCAGCGCTGTAGACCACAAAACATCACAATTTTTGGTGCTGTTTGACTCTTCGTAAATTTGGTCCAATAGTTTTCAGCAAAAGCGAAACATTCGCAAAAACAAAGAATTTAAAAATACATTTAGCTACAGAAATGCCTTAAAGTAGCACTGCAGATCTTTTGAGCCTTCAAATATTCTCTCCAAAGTCTGTTCAGTGGAGCTCGGCGCTGTAACAGACAAAATGCTCCCCCACAGCGCTTCCCTGCCCTGTTTAGGGGCTATGTAACTTTTGCTCCCGTGATGGGGACACGTATCACAAGATGCTGCGAGAAGTGCAAACTGCTTTACGGCACTACGCGAGATTTGGCTTCCAGCTAAAGAAGCCGGTGTTGCAGTAGCTGCATGTGGTAGTAGCAGCCATGGCATCCGCAAAGCGTGTGAGGAGGACTCTTTCTCCAGATTCAAGGGCCAAAAAGAGACTATCGGACAACGCAAGGAACAAAACTAGAGTTAACATTGGAGCCCACTTTGCTCGGTGGCGGGAGCGTCGGGAGATGGAAAATTGCAAGACGGACGCCGAGCTTGCAAAGTTACTGCTGGAGATGTAAGTTATGTTTTCGTCGGATTTTCCCCCGTTCAACACTTCGTTTTAGTCGGTGGTTGCTCCGTAGCATTGCATGCTTTGTGTAACTTGGTGGACGTTGTTTTGTCACTAAATGCTACCAGCGGTTATTTGCCGGCGAGTTTCTCAGATTGTTGGAGATATTAATGGCGCCGTGACGCTCGGTCATTCACTATTTCACTATTTCTTCTATGTCTTCGGACGTCCTGTCGACTCGCTTCTCCCGGCTCTGTATGTCAACAAATGCACGTTGCTGTGAGGTGCTGTGTTACGACAGTGCAATTACACCCAACGACCAGAGCGGCCCCTCGAGAGCAGACTAACCTGAATCTTACACAGTGGGGCTTTAATGATTGGTCAGGAACTTAAAACATACTGTGTGCTTAGAAAGAGGATCCTCTTCAACGATATCGTCGTGTTGCTGTTGATTCTGTATAACCGTACTGACTACTTTTAAGCAAACTCTAATTAATCCTGATTTTTCCTGAATTAATTTTGTAAAAAAAAAAATTGTTGTAAGTGGAATAATGTTAGTCTAACTTTTTCAGCAAGTAAGATGTGGTCCCTAATTCGACCTGTTTACAATTCAGTTATATTGAACAACCAGTCCGATGTACATAAACATTTACTTAATGAAAAAATATTTATATTTTAATGGCTTTTTCTATTAGGCATTGTTTACAATTAATAACTAAAAGCCCATATAATAGTACAATCACAAAACAGTGAAGAAACAAAAAGTAGCCCTACAATAAAAAACTCAAGGGTCTTTGTCTATAGTGGTTTAGCAGTCGTTCCAATAGCAAATGGGACAGTGTCTGTTTTAACCTCTTGTCCTGACTAACATAAAAGTGAATAAATCTCTGGTGGAACTCTATATTAACACTTCTTTCTAGTAGTTATTACATAGCATCCTGCTATGTAATAAATGATTGAAAAAGAAACATACATCAATAAAACCTTATTACTAGCTTTAGTGACTATCACATGTTGCCATCCATAAGTGAGTCACAGTGCAACAAAAGTGGGTCGAGTTTATGGAGATGGCAATTTA
The DNA here is from genome assembly GCA_037902135.1 of Cetoscarus ocellatus. Lineage (NCBI taxonomy): Eukaryota > Metazoa > Chordata > Actinopteri > Labriformes > Labridae > Cetoscarus > Cetoscarus ocellatus. The sequence continues at coordinate 223,229 of JBAMNC010001672.1, forward strand.
CTGTAAGAGGGTAACACCTGTTACTGTGAAATAAAACTAAAAGCTGCTCTGATGAAGCACCAACGTTTTTCATTTTTAAACGTTAATAAAATAAATAAATACACAAATACGAAAGCAAGTCAAAACAGTAGAATTATACTACCATTTTTTTTTAATGATAGAAAAGGGTGAAGAATGAAGGCAACAACAGTGATTTTTCCTTTTTTCTCTTGTGCTTTATACAGAGTATTATACAAGACTTGCAGAAGAAAGAGGACAAAGGGAGGTTCTATATTAAGGCTTTAAATTATGTTTAAAAACGTGTATATAATTCTAATCCAGGTGTACTGATTGAGGGAAAAAAAAAACATTTTTATTTAGAGCAGGAAGTGGGTCACTTTGTTGTTGATAGGGCTTAAGAATGTGAGATCATGAATTTCCACAAAGAGTCAGGCTGAATAGTACACAAAAACAAATAAAAAAAGGAAGACGGATTTAAAATTAGATGAATCTGGTGCCAATGCCATTCTTTCACAGACTTGATTTTTTTTTTTACTTAAGTTGAAGCTGAATCGCTTCATTTTCCCCCTGAAGATGATGACCAGCGGGGGACAAACAACTAAACATGTTTTGGTAAAATATCAGAGGTAAACTTACTCCTTGATCAGGGCCTCTCCTATCCTTTCATCTGTGGAAGACATGTGACAGAAAAGTGAATAAACCTTAATAAGGCCACATGGCAACAGAAAGTCAAACTGTTACACTGCTGCTACCAAACAATCCCGCCAAGTGAATGTGTGTTTATGTTCTGACATATTTTGCTGCCTTGTCAGATTTTGCTACCCTCACCCCAACCCTAACCCTAAACCTAACCGAGAGAGGGTCAAGACATAGGGCACATGCGCAGACTCACAAAATAGTTTCGTTGGGTAGCAAAAAATGACGGAACATTTACTCTTTTCGTTTACATTTGTTTTAAGTCCCCAGGTAACTGGACAACAGTAAGCTTACCTGACATCCCGTTTCCCCCACAAGCCATGGCTCACAGACACCTCCAACTGTGAAAACTCTTCAACAGACTTTTCTTCTTCACCACCGGAAACTAAAACGTCGAGGAGACCAGCCTTTAGATATCGTCTCACAGTTTCGTTGAAAAAAAAAAAAAAACAGTGTTTAATAAATGAACGCGTTAGACATGGAACGTCAAAGACCATGAACAAGTTTGATGTCTGAACTTCTGCTTCTGGGAAAAACTTGAAGGGAGGCGAGGAAGGCGCATAGGTGTCCTGACTTTAATCATCCGTGTGGAAACATGTGTTTTGCTTTACATTTTCCGCGTCCATTCGGGCTTGGTCGTTCCTCAAGACTGCATTAAACAAATCTGTAAGTTTTTGACCAAAGAATATGACAACATATTCATTAAGCATCATTAAACTCAAGCACTGATGTGAAAAGTTTGCGTTTGTGACGACATTTGATAATTCAACCATTAATCTGTCTGGCTTTTTTTAAAAATTTTTTTAGCTATTTTCTTATTACTTAGATTACAAATATAACTGAATACTTTATAGCCCACAAACCACAAAAACACTCTAGTAAAAGTACAGTACTGTTTAAAAAAAACTCTCTAAAACTGCAAGTGCAGAAAATGCGACTTAATTACAGCAGCTTGCTTTCCACCATAAATAATTTACAGTCCAGTTATACTGATTGAATTAATCTTTAGTACAAGTAAAAGTAGTTCTATACATTTTTAGGGGCTACTTTTTAAAAATAAAAACTCTTTCATACATAGTACTGTAACTATTGTATTTTGAAAAAAAGACATCTGTGTTCTTTAAAAAAAAGACAACAGTTAGAGTAGATGATCAACCAAACGCCTTGATTTAATATTTAATAGTTCACAGCGAAATAACATTCGGCAAAAATAAACAATACAATCACAGAGTAGTGCTTTGTTTTGATAAGAGGTTAATGTTTGGAGTTATCTTGCTCACAGTCAAACAGAAAGAGAAACGCCAGCATAAACATAACCTTCTTGGTGGAGGTAATAACTTTTACTTGTCCTCCAGTTAGGGAGATTTATGGGTCTATAAAGAAAGAAAAAAAGAGAGGCCTGGGAGGAAATAGGAGTTAGTTGATATCTTGCTTAACACAGTCAAATAGGAAATAGATTTACAGATAATGTAATAGATTAAATATAACAAACACTTGAATGCAGTCATACACAATACAAAACAGATTTTAATGTAATGTGATCAGTAATAATTACAATGGGGTGCATTATGAGACTATGGAATCCTAAATCAAATTTGATCTAACCCAAATTTGCACAGTTATCTGAGCATACATGGTCTACGTCAATCTTAGCAAATCACTATATTCTGTTTTTAATTGACATTTGACACAGTGTCCCAACTTAATTGGAAATGGGGTATTTAAGTTTGTTCCATTGTCCAGAAACATCTGTTTTATTACTCGTCCGCATACATTTAGTGATTAGTGGTTAAGGTCTCATCCACAAGAAATCAAAAGAAGACCCATGGTGAATCACATCAAGGTGAGGTTAATGCAGGTAAAACCCTGGAAGATAAAGGTAAGTATATTTTTATTACTGACACAGAAATGCTCTTTACTATGCTGTCAGTGAGACTGTTCCTCTGATATAGCTGAATGTGTCTTCTCCAGGTGATCCAGATCATGGACATGGAGGTAAATCCTGGTTCAGGTCCAAAGGTGCAGACCTTGAAGGACCAGCTGGTGAAGAAAGAGAGCCTGTTTCAGAGGAGCCAGATCTGTTTTGGTAGGGAAGTACAGTAAATCCTCAGTTTTCAGGTTTTTGGGCTTTTATTAGTCTCTTTTTTAAATAATCTGTTGAAGGACAGATTGAATGGCGTTGCTTGTTTTGTTTAAAAAGGCTGCTACACTGCAAATGTTCAGGACTTTACGTTTCCTCCAAAAAAAGAGAAAGATAGATGAAATGAAAGTGGAGAAAATCTGGAGCCTGTCATTATTAATCCCCTGAACCTGCTGAACGATCTGTTATAGGGCTGAGCAAAACATGACGATTTAATAAGAGTGGTGTATTTTTCAAGTAAGGCAACATCATTGATAAACAGGCTTTTATTGCTAATTGTGACATTTTGGCAAGCTTACTTTAGTGAAATAAACAGCTGGTCAAGGTTCTGGATTGAATGTATCCTTAGAAAAACATATTTTACAATCAGAGACATGAGCCGGTATAACCTAAACAATAATTGCTTTGCATTTTGTTTAAAAAAAAAAGAAAAAAACTGTCAGGGTTTTTGTTTTAAAAGCCAAACAGCCATTGCTAGATTTACACATGTAATAAATACTTTGATACAAATTCTAAATGGGATTTTTAAAAATGTTGGTTAAAATCTGTCAAAATGAAGTCTAATAGAGTGGAACTCTATGAGCAGAACATACAGATTAACAGCATAAATGTTCTTACATTAGATGGATGGAAAGTTTGTTCTCCCCTCAGTTTGCTCCTCAGAAATCCAACCAAATTGATGTCACTTTCTGTTAGTGGACTTATGTGAAATGTAGTGTTTTTGTACAGTAGACTGAAAAATGACAAACCAAGAGATTCCTAGGACACAGTTAAGCATAGATAAAATACTTTAACAATAATAAAACCACTGTTTAGTTTGTCTGTAACTATGTTACAGAAGTGTTGAACTGAAACTGAAAGTTGTGTTGGAACATCATGAAAACAGAATTCTATGTGCAATACAGGGTGTCAAATATCCACAATTTAAATCTACATCTAAATAAGTACATATCAAGTGTTTTTCATTACATATTAAATTGAGGACTTTTAACGAAAAGCTTTTGTAAAATATGTTTGTCTTGTGACCCAGATAACGTAAAAGGGTTTCCTCTGACTTCATTAAACCAGTGGTGGTTGATGAACATTTAATTCATTTATTTAGGATAAAAATTACACCAGGCTGAAAATGGTCAGTAACAAGATTGTTTACAGTATGAGCTAGAGATGGGAAACTAATTGAGTTTAATCTCACTTACAAGTACTGCCTTCCACATTTATAAAAACAGAGTAATTGAGATTAAAAGATAACTATTGACAGGATTTTTCCATCATTATTATGAGCAACATTTTGAATTATTTCTATTTTTTTTTTAATTATATTTCTATGTTATGCCATTTTTTAATTTCTTAAAATGAAAGTGTCAATGAAAGCATATGGTGCATGGTTTTAAATCAGTGAGTAATTGTGATTTATAATTGTCATTTAAATATCTATTGAAATAATCATGATTATTATTTTTCACATAACTGAGTAGCCCTCATGTGAGCCACTTTTTAAAATCAAGAAAAATGCAGACAAATTTCTGTAGATGGCTGAAATTTCACAGATTAGGAACATTTGGAAAAGGTTGAAGAACTGGCAAATAAATAATGGAGATTTCATTCATTTAAAGCAGGTTATGAAGAGTATATATGGAGTAGTGAGAGTGCCAAATTACAAAAATAAATGTATAAAAGAAAAAGCAAATGAAAATGGAACTATAACGACAAATAAAAAAAAAAATAATAATAATGTTGCTATATAAAGCAACATTAAAAAAAAAAACAAATCCATAAAAGAAAGGATAATAAACGTTGAAATGAAAAGACAAATTAATAAAATAATTTAAAAAATAAGAAGAAATGTGCTTATAAATAAAATTTAAAAAGTAAATAGTGTGGCTATATAAAGCAGTATTAATCAAATAAAATAAATACATAAGAGAAAATGCTAAAAAAAAAAGTATAAATATGAAGACATATTTTAAAAAATAAGAAGAAATGTGCTAATAAATACAATTTAAAAAAATATATAAATATATAATATATATAAATACATAAAAGAAAAGGCGAATAAAAGTACAAATATAGAGACAAATAAATGAAATAATAAAAAAATGTGCTTTTAAAACTCACGTTTATGCATTTATAAAGCACATGTCTGCTTAAAGCCACAACATGGCGTCATTAAGCCACAATGGAAGTGAAACTCCACCCCCAACCCTCCAACTAGCTTAGCTCAAACACTGGGAGTCAATGAGAAATTTTAGACTGCCTATGTATACAGTCATAAGATAAACTCTGAAGCAACTCAAAACGGTCCTGTGTGCTTGTTTTGACTCGTTTTTACCGTGTTAGGTTATGTTATCTTCTACTATTATCTTTGTCTACTCCTAAAGAGAGGCTTTGTTCTGTTGACTAACTTAAGAACACGTCTTTGGGGGAGATGCGATGATTGCGAATGAGTTGAATCTTTTGAACAGCACTTTAAGAAGATGAGAACCGATTCGCACTTGTGAGTGAACCACTTGTTTGCCTGGAGGCATTTTGTTTATAAGAATGCTCTCAGACGAATGGCCTCACAAATAATTAAATCGTAAAATAGTATTCTCTCCTGCTTTTGTCTGCGACATTAAGGCCAATCACTTCACTTTCTCAACAGCTGAGTGGTGAGTGCACGCTCCCGCAAGGAGGTGGATTTCATGGCAGGGGTGCTTTCTATGGCACAACACCCCTTATGCTGGGAAAGTAGGGGGATGGATCAGTGACACTATGAATCTGAGGGGGTCATACCCCCCATCCTTAGTGCCATCTGTGCGCATCACCACATCGGTTTCTCCGCTGGTGTTTGCTCCCTCCATTGCTGTTCTTCTTTGAATGCCGGCGGAAAGCAGCAGCCAGAAGCACTGCTGGCTTCTGGGCCACGTAGTTCTTTTGACTTGTGTTACAGTGTAGGCTTATTGAAAGGGAACTACACAATGGCAGTGCCCGACCTGTTTTTTTGTTTGTTTGTTTTGTTTTTTGTCATATTGGTTGGTTCCTGCTCCCGTCTGCTCCTGTTAACTTTTTATCCTGTACTGTCCTGATCACATGATTAATAGTGAAGTTGACTCCCTCGACATTCTGTGTGGTCAGCGTGGGGCGCGTGGTGACAGCGACTGAGGCATGACAGCTCAGACATTACGATGCGAACTCCCCAAGCTTTTATTTTGGTACTTCCTGTTACCGGTAGTGTCAATTTGCATATGAGCTAAATATTTACTTGAACATGAGAGACTTAGATTTAACATTTGGATTTATATTTAGATTTAAAATTAAGATTTAGATATAGCATTAACATTTGGATTTAACATTGAGATTTAGATTTAGATTGAGCATTTACATTTAGATTTAACATTTAGATTTATATTTAGAGTTAACACTTAGTTTTCTTTTTATTATTTACATTTAGATTTAACATTTAGATTTATATTTAGCATTTACATTTAGATTAAACCTTGAGATTTAACCTTTAGATTTAGATTTAGCATTTACATTTAGATTTAAAATTTAGATTTATTTTTAGCATTTACATTTAGATTAAACCTTTAGATTTAACCTTTAGATTTAGATTTAGCATTTACATTTAGATTTAACATTTAGATTTATATTGAGCATTTACATTTAGATTTTAGATTTAGATTTTAGTTTTAGATATAGCATTTAAATTTAGATTTAACATTTAGATTTATTTTTAGCATTTACATTTAGATTAAACCTTTAGATTTAACCTTGATTTAGATTTAGCATTTACATTTAGATTTTAGATTTAGATTTAGATTTTAGATTTAGCATTTACATTTAGATTAACCTTTAGATTTAGATTTAATATTTGGATTTATACATGTCACATTTACATGTGACTTTTAACATTTACATTTAACTATTTCAGATATTTCTAAAATGACAAATATTGCTGTAAATGTCCTAAAAGATCACCTGAAAAAAATGTACAACTGTTTTTTTTTTACATGGTTTGAAGCTAAATGTGACAACATGTTACTGATATTTTTAGCATGAGCCACTTTAGAAACGGCACCCCATATACTTTACACCATTTCAATCAGGTTCAAGTTTGTTGCCTGAGTTGGCTTTTAATCACTTGCCTGAAATCAATATTTAAAAAGGTGAAAATATGAAAGACTACTCAGAAGCCCAGAGCAGGCTATATTGTTATTTTCACAAACTGATTAATTGCTCACATTCCAGCAATCAACATGTCCTGCTCGATTAGCATGTACTTCCTCTATTCCTCCACTAGGAGGAGCAACAACATACAAAGTGATTGAAAAAGAAGTAGAAACAGTTCATGGATGTGATGGATATTCAAATTATCTGTTCAATACTTTGACTATGTAAAGGAAACAAAGCAAAGCTAAACTAAAATGCTGTACTGACTTATAGTTGAAACAGATGTATTTGAATATTGTTGAAATTCTAATTCAGGAAAAGACAAAGATGATAAAGCCATTTGTTTTGTCCTTTTGTGATCAAACCACAAAAAAAGTTGGTCATAGGTCAGGATCTTACACAATATCTATGCCAATGCTGGGACTTGTTGTAAACAGTATAGCATCACAAAGTTCATAAAGGTTAACTCAGAAAGCATACAATTATAATTCTGGTTCACCTTATTTCATCTTTTTATATCATTTCAATGTCAATTTAACTCATTCTGAAATTAATATGCCTTTAAAGCCTCTGAAAGGATGTTTTTAACAGGTTATTAAACAATTTTTATTACTATATTATTACTACGTTTCCTTTGTCAATTTATGACATTGTTATCTCAGGACACATAGAAGCAGATCAAGACCATATTTTTTATATAAGCCAAATGACCCAACATCTGTTCTAATCCAAGCACAGCCCTGACATTCATTTAACAGTGTTACAGTGGCAATAAAATAATCCTTTAAAAGGCAGGAACCTTCAGCTGAAGCAGAACGGCCATCTGTTGAAACTGTGTCAGGAGTCTGAGGGTTAAGAGGGAAATGCAGAATTAATAATCAAGAGGAAAAAGAGTGCATTTTGGACTTGTGAACACATGGCCTGATAACTATACGGACAATTACCTGAGCTCTCTATATTTACTCAGAAGAATCAGGTCCTCTGGCTGCAGAGCCATTCTGCAAATGTTTTGTTTCTCGATCAGAGTTATATTCATTGCTTTAATGGGCTGGGTCAGCTTGAAAGCTTATCGGGAAAGCCAGTTCCTCAGAGTGCAGCTCGACCCCAAAGCTGAAATACTGTATCTGAGAGGAGGGTATGAGAGAGCTGCTCAGTGTCTTGAACATCACCAGCACATCACTTTGGAGTACTTGAAGTTTGCCATCAGCAATAGACTGAGACTATTCAGCAGTAGCACAGAGAGTCTTTCCCACCTTTCAAATTCACATTCATCCACATTCTGCTGAAAGAAAAATTAAGCGTATTTTCAATATCCATTTACTGCTTTCCATACCAGGCCCAATCATTTTCAGGTCTACTTTCAAATAATGTAGAGTCCTACATTACTTGTGTGAGTGTTCAAAAAGATTTGCAACATTACTCTGATTATATAAAAAAGACAGACATTTTTGTGTATTTAATCATCATTTACAATAGTTTTCTTTCATGTGGGGTTTCATCATGGTCATTGCCATATACAGTATGTTATTTCTTTTACTTAACAATTACTTGTATTTCCAATATCACTTTTCTTTATCATCGTGACTTTATTATTACCAATTCATCAGTGTGGACATTACCTGGGGTTGTAGGAGTGTCTCTGTGTCTGATTGTATGTAAATGAAAACAAACCCATTAGTTTCATTCTTGGCTTACTCTGTTACTGGTATGATCATTTAATGCTGGTTAATGGACTGGACTTGCTTGTATGGCCTTTCTCTCTTTGTTTGGCAAGTTAAAGTTACTTTAATTACTTTTTCAGAACTTCCTTACCTGTAAACATCCATTCATACACATACACTTTGATGGTAGAGGCTGATTATTGAAGTGTCCATAAGTATTAGTGAATCACATCCATAGGTAGACTTTACACGCCATTGGTGAATTAGGAGAAGCAATATGGTGTTAAGTGTCATGCCCAGGGACAAGGGTGTAATCAAATCCCAGTTGAGAAAAAAACAGACTCAACCACTATTCAGGGGTAAAAATAGAATGATTAAATATACTCAGTTTACTGTAAATTTTTTTTGTGTGTACTTTCCAAACCTGTAATTTACTTTTACTTAATCTTTGGAATAAGCTGTACTTCATTCCATTTATATAACATCTGAACAAGAAATACAACAGAATGCCAAACCAACCAAAATTTTTCCATCCAATTGTAATGATGGCAACATTTCACTTAAATTTTGATATCAATTTGAGTATCTTGATCCTCAACACAGAAACAATATCTGAAACTGAAATGACACTGGTTTAATATGCTATTTGACACTTGATGAATTAAAAAAAAAAAAAGATTTCTCCAATGATCTGGTCACATTCAAGAATTCAGAGCTTGACTGTAAAAGCATACATTTATGATAAAGTTTTTAGTAATCAAATACTTTTTAGGGAATGCATTCATTTTGGCATTAAGAACGTTAGTGTCATATAATCAGCAAAATAAGACTTTGAAAAGTCAAACATGGCATATTTGAGGATTAAAATAAACAAAGTAAAATCTGACAAATATATTTTTAATTTAAAGAATGGGGGCCAGGGGGAGGGGGGATAAGCTATACTTTTTTTTAGAGATAAAATTTTAAGAATGCAGTAGTGAATACACTTGCTTTTAGACCTGTTTTTTTTTTTTTTTTAAAGAGTTCACAGCTGTAGACAGTCTCGGGGTCTCTGAAGTTCGCTCCATTGGTGTGGAGAGTAGAAACTAAAAGTTGCCTTACCCTGTTTAGTTTTGACCCAGGAACTTTAAGTAAGCATGTCCCAGAGGGATAAATTCATATTTGGCATTCTGTAATTATTTGGTTAAACATATTCAGAATGTACAAAATTTAGTTTTACTGATATCTTTAATACATAGTTTAATGTACCTCAGAGCCCATTTGCCACTCTACAGTATCATTTGTTTTCGTATGCGGTACTTTAAAGTACAATTGTATATTAAAACAAAGAACAGGTTGACTCAACACACTTGACTTGTTGTCCTCCACGTCACAGCAAAATATATTCAAATCACTTTATACTTTAAGTAGATTTCAAATAAATTATTTATTTATTTAATTAAGTAGATTCATGAAGTGGTTCTTTTATTTGTACAACTGACTAAAATCTTAATCAGAATAATTGTACTCTTACTTGAGTACAGTATTTGTTTATCTGTCCCCCTCTGTTACAGGTAGTGGGTTTTTTTTTTTGGGTGTGTGTAAATGTTTCTCCTCTCCTCCTCTCACTCTGCTGCAGGCTGAGGAATCACCCTCAGATTGCAGAATTGGCTGCACCTGTGGCTGCAGCAAGGAGCTGATTTAAAAGGAGGAGAGCAGGGAGCCTTTGTCTCTCTGCAGCAAACAGTGTGAAGGCTCTACACTGGTTTTCATGGGGAAAACGCCTCTCGAAATCATCTTCAGTGGAAGACACCCAGTCTAGGCTCACCCTTAAGTTTTGTGGAAACTCCCTTTAGTTTGTTTTTGTTTAGTTGACTTTGTTAAATACATTTTCACTTATTTTTTGGATGATTCCTGCCTCTCTCCTCATTTCCTGGTATTTTTCTTTAATTGTTATTTCCCCTTCATCCCCTGTTTTTGGAGAATGTAACACCCTCTATGCACAGCTAATTATCTCCCCTTAAATCTCTCCATTAAAAGTGCTTAATTCAAGCTCAGAACCACTGTAGCAAATTTGCAATAAAATAGCAAGAATGATTTTGGTCATGATTAAGCAACTTAAGGTAACATTAAGTCAAAGTTTGCTATACTACTCAGAAATCAACAAGTATGTTAGGAAATTACTTTTTTCATTACACTGCACTTTATTTGTCTTGCTTTAGTTCCTTTTCCAAATACCTGATCATTTGGCCTACATAAATGTAATGCGACAGCATAGTGTGCCTAAGGAAACTAAAATGATATATCTGTAAAAAAAAAAAAAATCCATGCACAAGATTAGACTCACTAACTTTGTTTTTTAAATTATCATTTTAAAAAATCCCATTAAATTCTTCACTATTCAGGGTGAACTGTCAATGACTTACTTCTCAAATAGCATACAGACAGATTTTTGAAGTATTTCAGGGAGCAGCTGTGAATATTAAAAAATTGTTTGTTTTGTATGCCTGCTCTCAAAGAACGAGCCGTTAGTGGGACCTGATATGTCATTTCATACTTGGATTTATTGGTTGGTTCAAGTGTATCTGTGAAGGTCCATCTGAGGTTAATGGTCTTTAAGATACTTCAGTCCAAATCAATTTAGCCAAAAAAGGACACAAAAAAGTAACAAAAACCTTGTAGTACATCACCTTGTAATATCTGGAAATAAGTTCATAACAACAGCCTTTGTTGCATTTTTTATGACACCATGACTGGCTGATATTTCTCTTATCAGAACACACCTCTTGGGTTGTAAAAGCAATCAGATTTTATTGGCCCTGTTGCATTTTCATGGTGATGTTTAACAGGTATTGTTCCATTTCTTCTTCACAACAACACCTGTTGTGCACCGGCTGAGAAATGATCTGCAAAACTATTTTCAGGGTCCTAACTTACCTTCTGGTTCCTGCTGTTGTTGCTTTGCTGATAAGTACCGGTGTTTTGATATGGCTCAATACCCAACGCACTCCACAGTGTCCTGCCCAACAGGTAAACTCAGACCTTCCAGCCGTCCACAATGAGCGCAGTGTTGTGTTTGCTGACCTCTCGGAGGAGGAGATTTTACAGGTGCGTGACTACATGTCCAACATCCCAGGGAAGAACATTTCATATGAACCATTTTCACCTCCTTCAGCTGACTACCTGTATATGATTGAGGTCTCTCTGCCAACAAAACAAGATGTTTTAAACTATCTGGATGCTGATGGTCCAAAACCACCAAGAGAGGCAACTGCAGTGGTTTATCATGGCAGTCAAAACATTGTCAAGGAATATGTTATTGGCCCTTTACCCAACCCATCTTACCATAGAGATGTGACTTTTGAGAGATACAAAATGGAGATCCCTTTCACTGCACGTCCAGTCAATTTTGGGGAATACATGCTTTTTAAACTGTTTTCAAACCTTGCATTTACAACAGTGAGTAAGCTTCTGAATGAAAGCTTTGGTGTAACTCCATTGTCATACCATGTTACCTATGACACCCAGCCCAGAGGTGTCAAATCAGGAGATCGACAGACCTGGATTTCACTTTGTAGAAATAAGGAGGGCTTCTACCTCCATCCACTTGGCTTTGAGGTCCTCATTAACCACCAAAGCACCAATTTCTCATCCTGGCATGTGATGAAAGTGGTTTATAATGGTCAGTATTTTGATAGTTTATTGGAGCTGAAGCAGCAATATGAAGCAGGATTGGTGAGGAAAGTTTTCTACAAACCAGTGTCAAATTATGCATCTCTTAGACCCAGGAAGAAACCCATGGGTGTTGGACCTCAACAGTTTTATCTACATGGCAAGAGGTTCAGCGTACAGAATAACAACATTGTATACTTAGACTGGAGTTTTGCTTTTGGTCTGAGCACCCTCAGAGGCATGAGAGTGTTTGATGTCAGTTTTAGAGGAGAGAGGATAATCTATGAGCTCAGTGTTCAAGAGGCAATGTCAGTCTATGGATCTGTTACCCCAAATTTGATGCTGACAAAGTACCTTGATGGCAGCTTTGGCATTGGTGCTTGTGTTTATGAGTTGGTGAGAGGGGTAGACTGCCCCTATTCAGCTACCTACATAGACACTTTTCATTTCAAGGACAATGGTGCTCCACGTAGGCTCAGAAACTCAATTTGTGTCTTTGAGCATGACATGGGTCAGCCTCTACGACGGCACTACTCTGAAATTTATTACAGCAGTTATGGAGGACTTGCAAATAGTGCCCTGGTGTTTAGGACAATCGCAGCTGTAGGAAACTACGACTACTTGTGGGATTTCATTTTCTACCAATGTGGCTCAGTGGAGGCCAAAGTGCATGCCACTGGCTACATTGCATCTTCCTTCAAACTGGATGATAATTTTCAATTTGGTCATCAAGTTGCAGAGAATGTCACAGGGAATATCCACACCCATTTCATTAACTTTAAAGTGGACCTTGATGTATTAGGTAAGTGTTACTGTTAGTGATCTTAAAAACCTTTAACATATTGTGATGAAGAATGTACTTATATTATGTATATAACCCTTTGACAGGAGTGAAGAATATTTTCCAGACCAAAGACATGGAGTTTGTGAATGTCTCTCTTCCCTGGATGCCTGAACGTCATGCCATGATCCCTCAGTTGGTGGAGAAACAGTATAAAACAGAGCAGGTGCATTGTGTCTAACATAACTGGATTTATGGCAATAGCAATTCACTTCCACTGCATAGCCACAAGGATACAGGCAACTGATTATTTCTGGTGGTGCTGTGCCATCCTATCTGAAAAATAATGTGTCTGAAAACTTATTTCTTTAACCCCCTTCATTAAAAAAGAATGTCCAAATTGTCAGGATATTTTTTTGAGATACATATGATGTTTGAAACAGGAGGCAGCACTTCGGCATGCAGCTAAGGTTCCCCGCTACCTTCACATCGCAAGCAACCAGACCAACCGGTGGGGTCACCGCCGCTCCTACAGGCTGCATGTGACCAGCAGCCCTGGTGACCATCTTCCAGAGAGCCAGGCAGAGGAGAGAGCCATGTCATGGGCAAGGTGAGGATCTGCTTATGTCCCCCAAACTAGAATCAAGCAAAGGTGTGTCCTGTATAATAAACAGGTCTTGTTATTGTGGTCATATCTGTTCCAATTCATTTAATCTCATTCATTTCTACCCCCACCAGATATAAGGTTGCAATAACTAAGTACAAGGACCTGGAACAGAGCAGTGGCAGCTTGTACAATCAGCTTGACATTTGGAATCCAGCTGTTGACTTCAGCACATACATTAAGGATGATGAAATTATTGAAAATGAGGTGTGTTTTAGTGTGTGTACATATTTTATTCTCCCATATATATTATGGGAGATAAAGAAACTTAATACACACAGCATTCTCATTTTTTCTGTTTTTTTTAGGACTTAGTTGCATGGGTGACCACTGGTTTCCTCCATATCCCTCATGCAGAGGACATTCCCAACACTGTAACAGTTGGTAATGGAGGCGGGGTCCTGCTGCGTCCACATAATTACTTTGATAACGATCCATCCATTCACTCCACCGATGGGGTGTACATTGACCCTGGTAATGAGGAAAGCTGTGACAACAACAGGATGGCCTGCCTTGCGCAAGAGACCTGCAGCCCTGTACTGGAACCCTTTACCTACCACGGCTTTAATTGAGGTTTTCAGGGAATCACAAAAAAACAAACAAAAAAACTAAGTCAGTTCTTTTAAAGATTTGAATCTTGCTTTTTCAAATGTACAGAAAGCTCATTATTAAAAGAAGTTTTCTTAGAATGCATTGGTTTTAAACACTATGGGAAGGGTGGGTTTTTCAAACCATCCAACATACTTTGTCGTAATATTTGTTTAATCAAAATGTACTGTATGTATGTATACAATTTTACATCCTTAGACCTATTGCTACATGAAAATGGATAAACAGTTTGTGTTTGCCACGTCTAGTTATTTCTCTTCAAGTCCGAAAATTGACTAATAGATGAAATAACACTAAATCTGATGATTAGAAAGGACTTACAGAATTTTATTGATGTATGTAGTTGTTCACATTATTTTTGTTTAAACTGCCTTTCTTTGTTCTTAATGGATTTGTAGTGCTGCTCACCAGTTGAGAATATCACTTATTTAGTTTTAGGTTGTATTAAACATACTTGTTTGTTTCAAATTGTATTTTTTAAGTGAGTGAAGTGTTGAGCTAAAACCACATAAGCAAATAATTGTTGCACATCATTTCTCTGCAGGCTTGTAGATTAAATCAGATGTTTCCATACAGAATAATTAATTCTCAGTTGGAGGAAATTAAAGAAATACCCTTGAAGAAGTTTTGGGAGTTGTGTAACAGAGACTCCTTTTTCCTTTCTAGAACATCTCTAAGATTAAACTCTGCAGTTATTACTTTGTCAGACACTGATGGATTTTATAGACACTGTGACTGTATTGCTGAATCGTCTGTCATCCAACCAAATAAATATATAGATTCAAAAAAAAAAAAAAAAAAAATATATATATATATGTATATATATGTATACACACACACACACACACACACACACATATATATATATATATATATATATATATATATATATATATATATATATATATATATATATATATATATATATATATATATATGTATATATATATATATAAATTTGTTTGACTTCTCTCAATGAACTTTACACACACTTGTGGTTCTCTACTAACATCAGTAACAAGTTGATTGTGTGATGAAGCTGTTAATCTTTTTTGTTAAAATCTTCAATTTTAATCAAACAAAATATTTAAAACTGAAAACTAATTTTCCTCCTCCTTGCTTGATTACTGTGTTTAAAAAAAGAGATAAATCAAACAATGAGAGCTGATTTTGTTGAAAAAAATAATCCAACAAACAAAAATTTTATCTGCAGATGTTGCACTTTTTTTCCTCTAGATTAAAATTCAGTTTCCAGTTATCAAGCTATATATGGATTAATGACATGTTCCAATGTACAGATAACTTTGTTAAACAAGACATAAAATTACATTTCCTTAAATACATTGCAGCATAAAATAAACATAAGAAAGAATAACTGACTTTACTTTCTTCAGATCGAAAATGTTTAATCTCTCTCTCTCTCAAAATCTTAAACCCAAAACCAGAAAATTCTGCTCAAAATGGCTTAGTCTGAAGGATTATTACTGATACAGAAGCTGTGACCTCATGTGTAATAAAAACACTTTTCTTCCAGAGTTAGTCATTAAAGGCCACTATGAGTGTTAACAGCTTTATTGAACCTGCCCTCACAAAAAGGTGATTTCAATTAGGAGGCACTGGATTTTAACTATAGTACAAGTATATGTAAATATAAGGATCATTTAGTACTGGCCTATAGAGTAAGCTGGAGAATATTACACAGGCCTGACTACTTGAATGGTCTCCTGTGACCTCTAATGTTGCTCTAAATAAACAACAGTCCATGTCAGATACTATATCTGCATCTAACACTGAAGCAGTAAAATTTCACTATGCTGGCAACAAAATGTCCTGTTGAAGTACAATATATGAGGGTGTAAATGATTTTGCCATATCATAAAGATAACAGACTACTACGGCCTGACAATGAACTT
This sequence comes from Cetoscarus ocellatus, assembly GCA_037902135.1. NCBI lineage: Eukaryota > Metazoa > Chordata > Actinopteri > Labriformes > Labridae > Cetoscarus > Cetoscarus ocellatus. The sequence goes on from JBAMNC010001672.1 coordinate 239,493, forward strand.
TTCACCAACCTAACAGCCCCTGCAAGGCCTTTGTTTTTTTGTTTAAGAAGCCATAATATATATATATATATATATATATTTTTTTTTTTTTAATGTAATTATTGGTTAAATTGAATGTTTGGGTTAAAATGTACATTTCACACTTTGACAGCAACAAACTTCAAACCAGAGACATAACTGACACGAGTGCTGTGAGAAACTTCATCAGATGGAAAGTAAGCCCAAAACACGCTGAAAAGTTTTAAAAAGTGCATCCTTTTTTAAGACCAAAATAAAAGTACTGATGTCATCATGTATGCATACCATTGAACTTATCAAAACATCCAAGACATGAGGTTAAAAGTAGTTGGAGGCATGCTGCAAAACATACTCTGTTTATTCATATTCTTGGTTACCCATTTAACTATAAATTCCAACAGGCTGTTGCAACCATGTATATCTGCAAAGTTTTGTGTGAAAATCTTGTAACAACTGGGTGGGTTAATGCCTCTTTATAAGCAAGCCATAACAACCTTACATGGGGTCTTTTGTTACTACCTTATACTACTGCTTCACACACAGACTTTGCAGACTTGGCCTATGACCAGTTTAAGGTTGGTAGGAAGAAGATCATAACAAATTTCTGAATTTATATAGACAAAGAAAGGACACTGGAGTTTCATAGAAAAGAGCATCAGTCCATCAATAATTACAGATACAGTTCAATAGCTGTGCTCTTTTAAAAGATAAAGCAGTTTTTCTATTCAATCTTTATCGAGGTTAATAATTTTTAATAGGAGGTTCTGTTCAAATAAATCTGATGCACCTAGCTTGACCTCAATAACATTATCAGAAAAAGATAAGAATAACACTGGAATGTGTAAAAATGAATCATTCATTGGGGCTTTTTATTTTCTAGTGTTTTTTTTTTTCTTTTAACTTTTTTTCTCTGTTTTTGTGAGATTTAAAGAAAATAACTAGCAATGACAAAGGAGTATGACATTGTCTGCTAATGAGCATGATGTGCTACTCTGTTGTAAAGGCTATGTAATGAAGTGTTCATCTAAGGTCATCACCAGTTTGAGCTAACATTTTTAAGAAAACACACAAAAATAGAACTGATGCTAATGTGTGACGTTAAATGCCAACAAAATAGTTGGAAAAGAGATTGATAAGGTCTTTATATCTGATTCTTCCTTTAAAGGTTTGTAATGCACAAAACAATTCAAAACAACCACGCTAATGTCTGACAATACAATCATTATCACACAGAGGACAAGAAATTAAAGAGGGATTGTTTTTCCTCTTTTTTTTATTGATATAATTCACATGTTCAGAACAGCAAAGTAACTTAAGAATTAATATGTAAGAGCAATGATATGTATGTTAGCTTAAACTGATGGACAATAGGGATGCAACAAATTGTTGATGTAGTCGACAAAATTCAACGACAGAAATGGTCAATAACGAATTTTATTGGCTGGTAGTTGTTAAATTAAGTCATCCCATGTTTTAATAAAATGCACAGACATTTAATTGTTTTCTGGGGCAGATTATTTAGTAAAGTGAGTCATCTTACTCCTCTTACTATTTTTGTTGAAGCATCGTCAAACAGCGGGCTCTGCGTGTCAGGAAAACACAACAACATAGCCACTGTGACTCCACCTAAACCCTAGTTTCTCTGGGTACATTTCATCCTCTAGTTGGACTAGTTGACTAATCAACCCAATAGATGAAATAATTGATAGTTGCATAATACACAACTAACAAAGAAACTCAGAACCATCACTGAATGAATGTGAGAGTAAGTGTGGGTGTGACCTGCAGTGTAAAGGTAGTGTGAGTGGTCAGAAGGACTAGAAATGTGCTCAAGTCCATTTTCCATGTATCATTCTTTGATTTGTAAGTTGCAGTAACACAGGCTCTCTGTGTTGAACATGATGGGTAAAAAAAATAGCAAATACGAATATTTTGATATTTATTGATGAATATTAAATGCTTTATACTAAAATTCAAATGTATTTTTAGTCTAAACTGTCAATTCCACCCACCCTTTAAGACATGTTTGTCTAATGTATTGGGTATTAAGCATCAGACTGATATTGTTTGAGTTTCAAGTTTTATTTTAGTTTTAAGTACAGTAATACCAAACTTTATATCAGTTTGATATACACTAGTTGGTGAAGACCAATCATTGGTTTGGCTATTCTTTTTGTTTTCTTACTTTAAAAAATCATCAGGTGCAAATAAAATGTGGTAAAGTACTGTATTAATACAGTCAGCAGAAACTATGCAAGTAAAAGTAAGGGTACTTATTTAAAAAATATCACAAAAAAAGACAAAAAATACACAAAAAGGCTACCCAGTAATAGCAAAGTTAGTAAATGAAATTTGTAAATTGCCCCTCCTGATTAGTAGATAAGATGTTCTACTATGAAAAGAGAAGGCGGGCATGTCAACACAAAGGGAATGACCCTCTGACTACACTTCAGTATTTGGAGTGGGGATTGTGTGGGATGTGTCAAACGATCTTTTGACAAATCAGCTTATTTTTTGGTACACTGCCTTCACAAAACCTTGTTTTCCCCCTTTCTCTTTCCCCTTCTTCTACGCTGCTCCTTCAACTCCACCGCAGTTAATGATTGAGCTCAGGTGACTAATCAAGCGCAGAGCAGAGGAGCAGGATAAGGAGATAATTGTGGCCTGTGGGTCATCTCTGATTACATTGAGATGACCCACAGGCATTGAGAAAAGCTCAAGAAGTGGGTCAGATTTTTCAGTGAACGGAAGGTGTTTTACAGGCTTGGTACTTTTAGGTCAACTTAAGTTAACTGTATTGATTATTTTTTCTTCAAGTTGATTGGTTTCTCTTTTTTTAAGTTGGTCTCAAAAATGTTGATTGATTCTTTTATTACTTTGTTGTTGTTAATGGATCTTCAGGGGGGCGTTGGTGGCGCAGTTGGATAGTGCGCTTGGTCAGTATTTGGGAGGTGGTTGCAGGTTCGAGCCCAGCTCTGGGCCACACATGACACTTAACCCAAAGTTGCTCCCACTGCTGCATCAGTGGCGTGTAAATGGGCATGAAAGGGCGTGAAGTGTTAGTTGACACTGATGGATAACTAACAGGGATACTCAGAACCTTTAGTAAGTGAATGTGAGAGCGAATGGGTGTAAATGGTAGATGTGATCTGTGGTGTAAAGCTGCTTTGAGTAGTCAGAAGACTAGAAAAGCGCTATATATGCTCATTTACCATTTCACTTTTAGTTAGCTCTGATCTTCCATGTTCTTTAATGGATTTTTTTCTCTTTGATTATCTCCCCTATCCCCTTACATTGGGCAACATAACAAATGATTAGTATTAGAAAATGAAGAAAAAATCATTAAACCTTGTGTCTCTCTCATGTAAATGCATAATACCATGTGATCTCAGTATCACTGGATATGACATTTCTTCAGTTTTTCATGGGAAGTTAGATCAAGTAGGAAAAAAATATCTTGTTGCATAACACAAGTCTGGGCTGTACTTGTAAAAGATATACTTTTAATTTGGGGTGATTGTGATACTGCTTTTGGCATACATGTAATGATCTTTTATGGCATGAAATGAATGAAGACGCTGTAGAACATTTTTTTTAGATTGTCAGTGTATATTGTCCCTTTCAGACAAAAATCTCTTAATTCCTTTTTTATGATTTTCTTTTTTTTCCTTCAAAAAACAAAACAGTGCTATTAGTCACCCTCCATGTCGGTCAGTGGATTTTACCCATTTTTAACTAATCAAAAGTGCAAAAAATATTTTGTGATTAGGATTACTGACTGTACTGATTCATTCAGTAGTAGAGTGTTTGGTTCATTTCCTTGTGAAACAGTTTATTGAGTCTGTCAGGGTAGCGGACACTAACAGACTCAATGAACTGATTTACGAGGCCAGTGAAGTTATGGGGTGCAGCTGGACCCTCTGACAGAGGTATTGGATAGGACAGCAAGACAGCAGGACATCATGGACAACACCTCCCACTCCCTCTACAGCAGGGGTGTCAAACTGATCCAGTAAAGGGCCACTGTGGCTGCAGTTTTTCATTCCAACCCAGCAAGAACACACACGGCGGAAACAGAATGTGTGTGTCTATGCTTGTGTTAGTGACCAGTTGCCCTTGATCTTTGTCTGTTTTCTAAAAGTACATTTAGAAATGTTGCGTGTGTGATTATCTATTTTTGTGTATTATTACATTTGGAATATTTGTTTTGTCATAGTGTAACAATACTTTCAATGGTCTAACAGCGCAGTGTGTGTGTGTTCAGTGGAACACAAACACCGGGATGTAGTCTTAATTCCTGTCCATAAATGAGAGGAAGTTAAAAAAAAAAAAGGAGAAACATATTTATCAAAGCACAAGAGTTTTCCCACAAACTGACTCCAGGGTCACCAGGCTGTGTGTTTTTACCTCATGTGTTAGTCTGAGAAGCAACAAAAAAGTACTCATGGGTAGATTTTAAAACTTTTTTGACAATAAATCATAAACAGTGTGCTGATACGCAATTGACTTGAGGTGAAGAGGCATCTGATTTAAGTATTCATCTCTGTCCTCTTGCTTTGGCTGACAGGAACTGTGGCCATCAGTGTTGAAGTGATGAATGCTCAACTGTCTGGACCCCTGGGAAACACAAAGAAGCCATGAACAACTTGAACTTCTTTTTTTGTGCTAGCAAAGATCTTATCAAACTATCAAACTGTTTTCTGATTATTCCTTTGGTGGTTTAGCTGTGTCTCAATCTTAAAAATCCTGCTAAAAAAAGGATTTTTTCCCCCCTGGATGAAGAATACTGACCATTTTTTCAACACACCTTTTATCTATGAAATTATTGATCTTTACTATACTGTTGAGCCTGGCTTCAATTGTTAAAGTACTAGATACACAGTAATATCCAAAAAAGAGCAAAGTTCATATGAAAATGTACATATTTACATAAATAACACATTTTATACTTTTTAAACCATTCGATACATATTCGTTGAAGCCATTATTATTCATTTAAAAAAAAGCCAATTATTGAAAAACATGAAAGACTGCAATTATGATCATCCCTATTAGAAATATCTCATCTGTGTGATGGTGCAGCCACAAACATGTCTTACCGGTTAAAAACCTATTCTCATAAATTCTGCAACAAGGAGCATATTTAGCTCTTGTTCTAAAATAAGAAAAAAACTACAAAACAAAGAAAATATCATTTCTGATATTTCCTTTTCAAATCATGTTTTTAATGGATCAACATTACAAAAAGTCTTGGTAGCAAAAGGATCACCTTTTCAAAGGTTTACTTTAATGAATTGATGGTTTGGAGAATCATTTAGGATTTTCTGGTACAATGGGATGCAAGTATATTATTTTGCACCCCAAAATGATGCAACATTCATCTTTTATCCACATAATATCAGGAAAAAAAATAACAAGAAATATCAAACCATATACTCTTAAGAATAGAATAGAAGAAATAAGTTAAGATATAAGTTAAAATGTTATCTTTGGAGTCTGAAATATTCAGAGTACCATGAATATTGATTATCCAACTTCATATATTTTACTGCATTTATTTATGAGATATCCCTGTTCCTCCAAACTTACTTGGATAGGGTAAAATCAAAAATGATAATGAAATAGATACATGTACATGTTTCAATTAAGTCCTACAAATACAATCACCAAAGAGAGAATAGCAGTGCTGCAGGGATGCTGTCCACAATTAGAATATAAGTATGGAAAAGAGGGTGGTCACACACAATTCGATAACAATATAAAACTTAAAAATGCCAAAATATCCAAAGCCTCCACCGACACACCATTTGTGGTTACATTGTGATTCTTGAATAAAACAAAACTAACTGTATCAGAGCTACAAAGGCATGGCTGCTTTTTGACAAACTGTAAACTCCACCAAACTGATGATTATCTGTTTTTTTCACATGTGTATCATTCCTGTGTTTTTTGAGTTTTTTTTTTTAATGGAATAAAGTCATGTAAAAGCACCAACAGCTCATAATTTCATATATTTTATGACACTTTTTTCTCACTTTGATAACATTAGCTTTGTACATTTACCAAAACTTTTCGCTCAATTGTTTTGAAGAGCGCTTTTTTAAAAAGACTTAGACCTTGTGATCCTAGTTTTTATTGAATAAAATATGCAATTTTGTTGTGTAAGGTCTCTTGTACTATTGCATTTAGAATATGTATTCTAATCTACAACGTTTCTGCTGTCGTGTAAATTTAAGGACCGATTCTATGTCTCTGATTTCTTAATTAGCAGGAGACTTAAAAGCCTACAGACTTTTAAAATCAGTGGAAGCTATTGTTTTTCTCTCACAGCATATCATACCAAAGCCAAGAGGAAGAAATTGTCTTATCAGATTTATACAGGTTCATCACATTTACCAACTAGAAATGCTTAGAACCTCTGCTGAATCATTTCCAACATTGGTGGACAAGTATTTATCGAAAATGTGGAATACTGCCCTATCATGCCATGTTAACAAATCCTTGAAAACAATTCCTAGATCCCATCCATGTTTGGATCATCACCAAAATTGAATACTTGCCCTTGGGCCATGACTAACACTTCCTGAAAATAGCATCCAAATATGATGAGAACTTTTTCAGTGAGAATGTGTGAAACTACCCTAACTAGCAATTTAAAAAAATTCCTGCATCACCACCATCTCTTGACTTCTACTTTGCGCCATGACAAGCAATCCCTGAAAATAACATCATAATCTGTCAAGATCATTTTAAGTTATCTTGTCCGCAGACAAACCAACTAACCAACCAACCACCAAATGGTGGCAAAACACAACCAACTTTTGTGGAGGTAACAAGGCACAGTGACTCAAAGAATAGTTGACCAAACAGTTGGGCTGAGAGTTAGGACTGATGAAAGTGTTGAGACAGTTTTTCTTATCATGATGTCTGTTAAATTGATCTCTTAATCAGTGTAAACATGTTTTGTCATTCAGTGCTCTAAAGCTATTACCTGGCAGCACTTAGTGTATCAGGCCCAATCCTCAAACCTCAAGACTCCATCAAAGCCATGGTAGGTGAAGGGTTCGAACACAGGGCTGCAGGTCTCTTGAGCAAGGCATGCCATTCTGTTGTTTTCACAGCTGTTTTCTTTACCTGGGCTAATGTACACCCCATCAACAGAGTGGATGGAAGGGTCCTCATCAAAATAGTTGTGGGGGCGCAGTAGGACCCCACCCCCATTACCTACAGTGACTGTGTTGGGAATATCCTCAGCATGCGGGATGTGGAGGAAACCGGTGGTTACCCAGGCAACCAAGTCCTGTGGGCACATAATACATATCAAATCCCCACAGATAAGTAATCAAATGACAAATTTAACTAAATGTTTGTGTCATTTTTTTTTTATTTACAAATGAAACTTTAACAAACCTCATTTTCAATGTTTTCATTGTCTTCAATGTATTTACTGAAGTCAACAGCTGGAGACCAGATGTTATTTAGATTGTATAGACTAGAGCTGGTCCGTTCAAAGTCCTTGTGTTTGGTGATGGCAACCTTATACCTGAGGACAGAATAAGAAGACGCACAGAGAGACATCATGAAAGCACCTTAGGCTATGTTAAAAAAAATAAAAATGTTGTCCATGTACAGGATCAGATGCAGCTATTTTACCCTCCCCTTTGAAAACTCTTGGATCTGAGGGGGCAGGGAGGTGTGGGATGCTGTGTCAATGCAGTGTGCTGAATGGCTGCCAAAACAACGTCTGATGGAAGGGGGGAGGAGGGGTAACTAGCCAAAGAGTGGACTTTTAAAACAGTCATGGCATCTGCCTGTGACAAGAGGAAAACACATGTAGGTGGGGTCCTTAATAGCTATCAAGTAATAAATTCCAGGAAATAAAAAAAAGGAAGCATTTTGAGGGACATTTCTTTTCTTTTTAAAGAGAATTAAAAGATTTCTGTGTGAACTGAATTTTAGTAAAATGTGTCATGCTCTTCTGCTCCAGAAGCCCCTTCTAACAACATTACAAGCAAAGAAAGTTGATTTTTGCAGGACATGGGACCTTTAAAATCATGACAGCAGCTGGCACTTGAAGACTGTGAAAGGTCACAACTTTTCATAGAAGGACAAGTATAGCAATTATTTCAAAACATTACCAAAAATAATAACATCAATGCTTAAAGGGTAATTAGGGAATAAATCAACTGGTGCTGTCAAACAATAAAAAAATGCAGCTACATACAGACATTGTGATAAATCATAACAAATAACTGCTGATATTAATAATGAGAGAGGGTAGGCACACCGTGTTCTACATGTTTTCAGAAGATCACATCTACCCTCCTCCATTTTCTCTTAAAAGGTACTTCTTATTTACCTTATTATGTATCTTCTTTAATCTGATGGCATTGTTAACAATCAACTATCAAAAGGTGTACATTACTTTTGAGTTTTTCACTGATTTGTCTGAGTTTCTTTAACCTAAAATAAAATATTTAAAGTGGTAGCAGTGTCCTCAGTTTAAATGTGTGACTGTGGGACTTTTGTAAGTAACTTTGCTAACTGTGCTGCTTTTCCGGGTTAAATAAAAGCTCAATAAATTTAAAAAAGAATCACCCGTGCAAGAAAGCTCCATGATTCATAACCTGCTGCTGCCTGCATGGGTTATAAATATCTACTATGCTTTGTTTTAAATAATTCAACACAATTTTTAATTGAGTCTCCATAAAATGCTTATTTTCAGTTTTGCCATAACTGACTCATAGAAATGTAAAGGCTTTTTGATATTGTGGAAGTCTCACCTGGCCCAGGACATGGCCTTCTCCTCTGCCTGGCTCTCTGGTAGGTGGTCCCCTGTGAAGCTGAACACCTGAAGCCTGTAAGAGCGCTGATGACCCCAGCGGTTTGTCTGGTTGCTAGCAATGTGCAGGTAGCGGGGAGTCTTGGTATCAAAACGAAGAGCAGCTTCCTGTGAAAATGTAATAGTGCAAAATTAAGTCAATTTCTTTTATAAAACGCGTAAATTCAGGGAAGTTCTATGCATTTTCATAACAAAAGAAATCCTTGTTTCATCTCAGGCTCCAAAGAATCCTGCTCTCCAAGATCTCAAAGGCCAATTAACAGGGAAATGAGCAGTCTGACCTCCAACATTCCCTGTAGCTGCTCTGCTCAAAGGACATTAGCTGCAGGGGTCAATCAAGGTTTTTTGACTAGAATAGACACATCAGGGCATTGATTTATCTAAAAAGAGGATGACGTTTGCAAGTTATCCCATCAGTATGAATGCTAACTATTATTTCCGATTCACTTATCACATCTCATTTATTTAAAAACATTAAAACATGCAAAAAATGCATATTTAAATATAAAAATGTACGTTTTACTTAAAAAAGGAAGTTAAGAGTAAAACTTTAAGGTTTGTTAACCCCTGTAATTATACATACATGTGTATATTTGTAAAGGTAATGCTTATCCTTATCCAACCTCTGTGGCTGCTGGAGATGAGCAACAGCATATGGAACTGGATACTCAACTCCTGACTCAGTGCCAACAGGTAGTTAGGGTGGGTGGCAGTACATTAAAGCCCATCACAATGAGCACAGGTTCCCCCAGAGCTGTGTCCTAAGCCTTTTGCTCTTTAGCTTGCTGACCCATGACTGCACTGCACATCATTAAATCCACAGACGACACAACTGTAATGGGCCTCATTAAGGACCACAAGGCTGCATCCAGGGCTTAGCTGCAAGAACTGTCAGCATGGTGCAGATCCCACAACCACTTCCTCAATGTGGATAAGACCAAAGAGTTGTGATATGCCATAGAAAGTCCAAACAACAACACACAACTCTACACATTGATGGCACTGCTCTGGACAGAGTCAACAGTGAACCTGGGCATTCACATTGCTGATGACCTCACCTCAATTTCACCTCACCTTGCCATCACCTCCTGGTTTGGATCTTGCAGTGGGGGACTGGAGCCTATCTCAGCTCTCATTGGGCAAGAGGCAGGGTACACCCTGAACTGGTCGCCAGTCGATTGCAGGGCCACGTAGAGAAACAGACAATCATTCCCCCTCACACTCATACCAAAGGGCAATTTAGAGTCACTAATCAACCTAATGAGCATGTTTTTGGTCTGTGGGAGGAAGCCGCAATGCCTGCAGAGAACCCACACATGCACAGGAAGAACATGCAAACTTCACACAGAAAGGCCATGCACTACCTGCTGTGCCACAGTGTCGCCCATATATAATTATCACTTATTAATATTACAATTATAATTATTTATTATTATTATTATTATCACCACTTATTATATTATTATTATTATTATTATCATTATTATTATTATTATTATTATTATTATTATTATTATTATTATTATTTTGATTGTTTTCTTGATTAAATATATTCTCACACCAATAATGTAACAATAAATATTCATTAAAATTCAAAATTTACAGAACACAAAAATTTAAAAACTGACACAAAATTTCCATAAAATTCCCCATAACCTTTCTCCTCTTTCTAACAGCTCCAAAACATTATCATTTTACTAACAAAATGTATCGAAGAATTACCTCTGGAGTTTAACACTTGCTTGGCTGCACATGCCTGAACGTCAACCCAAGGTGTAGGGAAGTCCAAAATAAACCAACACAACATTATAGAAATTGTTACCCAACAGCTAATAACTCCATTCCCAACAGAAATAACCTAGCAAATTGGGTTCTCAGAATACCCAATTCAATGAAATAACCCAATTAAATTAACCAACAGGCTCAACCTAGCGGTTGGGTTGAAAAAACAGCCCAGCATTTCTTTGTGTGTGTTACCATCTGTGAGAAGATACAGGAGCATCTGCTGCAGGACCAGCAGAAAGCTGAAAAGTTTCTTCCCACAGGTTCTCAGACTGATCAACAGCCTGTTGCCCCCCTCAAATACACCCCCACACAGACCCCCCAGAAACAAACTAACCTGCATGCTATTTTTTTCCCTATTTTTATCTATTTGTCCTATCTTATTTTATTTCTTCCTTAATTTGCATCTAATTTATCTACAGGTTTTACTTGAGAATGTCTTCAGTTAAAACCCAATAAAGTCTACATTTTATTTATATTTGTCTGTTTTGGGTAAAATATTTCAGTTATTTATGTTTTTTTCTGTAAATAGGAAGTGTTCTGATTTTGCATTGGTTCCGGGTATGAACTAATTTACAATTCATGATGTGCTAACATGTTGTATTCATAAAGCAGGGAGGCTACTGAAACAGATAAAGACTTTTGGTTTTCAGAGCTGAAAATTTACCACGTATTTTTCTAACAGTCATTTTTGCAGTTGATTTATTCTCCCATGGTTGTGCGCAGCCAGGGTTATCTTCAATCTAAAAGGTTCATTTTCTTTTTATTGCTCATCGTCATTGCTAGTTTGTCTGATATAAAGTATACACTTATTTATATGGCCATGAAATGTATTTTGGGCAGTTCAACAGTTGATTTGATGACGGTGGTGTTGATGGAAGTTAAAGCAATAAAATCCATCAGTTTCAGAGACACTATGGTGTTGTTTGTTTCTTGAAATGAGGTGAAATGGAATGGAGCAGCAAGATACAAGAGGTCAAAGGTGATACTTCCCAATACTAGAGAGGTTTAAGGTGACATTCCAGATGTCTGTCTGAAGAATGTTTAACCCTGCTGGTCTTGTTTTAGTATCCTCTTTTGAAACCAGCCTATAAAAGCTCCACTTTTAATTTGTCTGTGTGTTTAGCATCTCATCTCTCTATCCAAAAATCTTTCTTTTCATTGTTGCTGGTTCAATCCCCCTGTCTGTCAGGGCCTTCTGTGTGGAGTTTGCATTGGCAAGGAACCTGGCATTCTGGTTACTTCTCGGTCCGTGTCTCTTTTGGTAATTGGATAAAACGTTTGGAAACAGATATCAAAAATAGAAAAACGACTGGATATTTGATTTTGGTTTTAAAACAGAAACATCAAAATTGAAATACAGCTTGATTTTATTTTTTGTTGTCTGAAACGAGTAAAGAAAAGTCAAAAAACGGTTTGATTTTCAATTTTAATTTCTAACAAGAAAATACAATATAGCACGAGACACAAATCGAAAAATGGCCTGTATATTTCTTTTGGTTTACCGGAAGTTGTCACGACAAGAATATTGCAAATATTGACCAGTAGATGGCTACAGCGTGGTGCCTACACATGTAAATGTGTAGAATAGATGAGTAAGTCTGATGAGTAAGTATAGGTAATGATGGTAATGTTGATAGTAATAACAACAGTAATATTATGATTATTTTTATAAATATTATTATTATTATTATTTATAATTTATGATAATAAATCTTTATTATTATTATTATTATTATTATTAATAATAATAATAATAATAATTAATAATAATAATAATAATAATAATAATAATATAACATTCAAAGTATTTGTTTTTAACTTTTATTTTACTTTATTTTTAAATTATCATCGCTGTCATTGTAGTATGTGTTAGTTACGGGTGTATTATGTATTATGCTGTTTGACAAAGACAGATTGTTTGGCATATTAATAAATGTATAAATGAATTAATTGTATATTTAAATAAAGAAACAGTTTGTTCATTTGAATTTATCTCTCTCTCTCATACACACACACACACAATCATGACTCTTCTGTACACACCAATAACAAGAATTTTTTCATATTTTTGTTTTTGTGTGCTGTGAGTATATTCAATGTAACTATTTCAGGCACAGGCAAATGTACCTTGACTCACACACACACAAACTACACATCTCATATAAATCCTGTTGACATGCGTATTAAACTTTAAATAAGTTTTTTACTCAGTTGTGTTTGAATAAAACTGAAACACATCATCTGCTTTCAATGCTGCGCCGTTTACTGTAACCTTAGGCTACACAAAATACGGACATAAATGCGTTGACTCCAGGTGTTTCTGGTGCTAGACTGGAGTGCAGAGACTCATCCAATATGGCAGCGACGCTGGATCACGCTCCAGCACGTAATGAGGTATCTGCATATATTATAGGCACCGCTGTCGCCATCTTCTGGTCAATATTAGCAATATTCTTGACGCAACAACTTCCGGTAAGCCAAAACAATTATACAGGCTATTTTTAGATTTGTGTCTGGTGTTATATTGTATTTTCTTGTTAGAAATTAAAATTGGAAATCAAACCATTATTTGACTATTCTTTACTCGTTTCAGACAACAAAAAATAAAATCAAGCTGTATTTCAATTTTGATGTTTCTGTTTTAAAACCAAAATCAAATATCCAGTCGTTTTTCTATTTTTGATATCTATTTCCAAATTTTTTATCCAATTACCAAAAGAGACACGGACCCCTCTCACACACCAAAAACATGCTCCTCAATTTGTGACTCTAAATTACACTTAGGTGTGGGTATGAGCTTGAATGGTTGTCTGTCTCTCTATGTGGCCCTGCGATCAGCGGGCAACCGCTTCAGGGTGTACCTTGTCTCTCACTCAATGTCAGCTGGGATGGGCCTCGGCCCCCAAAATGGATAAGTGGTATAGATAATACATAGATGGATGGATGTAAAAGAATAACTGTGTAAAGTGTTGCAGTCCAAGCTCCAATACAATAAAATACATCCCATCTCTTAGACAAATTTCACACATGGATTTGCCCTGTGTTGGTGTCAAATCTCACCCCCCTACCCATGCATATACACACCATGCACACACATACACTTCTTTGGATCCTCTTCTTAGCTTTTTATTTCCTTCCTCCCTACCTTACAATAATCTAACCTGTCTGCACATTTGCAATGCCTGAGGGTTCAAACCATCACATGATGCTGTTGCCATCTGCTGTTGGACACCTGTTATAAGATCACTTCTTGAGTTTTGAATCTTTGTTCAGTGGCAGTTTTGTATGAGGTTTATTGTATGTTTTTAATTATCAATAATCCTTTAAATAATTATTGAAGGATTATTGATATTTAAACATAGGTCCTCAATTCACTACAGAAATGGCTGAGAGAGTATGATAAGTTTTTGAATGTACTGTGAAGCCACAAAAATGTACCAATTCATCACTTGAGCTGTTTTAGATTTCTGATAATCTGTTAGTTCAACCTGTATGTTTTGGCCCCTGAAGACCAGGATGTTGTTCAAGCAGGCATAAAAATCATATGCATCAACAAACACTAAGATCCAACAAGCTGTCTCATAAAAGTTTCAATATTTACATGACAGAGCCAATATTTTTAAAAACAAGGACATAGACTGACCTTTTCTGTCCTCAGTTGTTTCTCCACTAACTGAGGGACCATGGCGTAGTGATCAGGCATCCAAGGAAGAGACGTGTTGACAAACTGCATGTCCTTGGTCTGGAAAATATTTTTCAAGCCTACAGAATAGTGCAAACATGTTAATCTTTTGTCACACATTTTTTTTTTGTCTTTTTTGGGCTTTCTGCGTGCTCCTTCCACCTGAATGACCAGCTCGTCCTGTGGCTCCTGCATTTCCTCTCTCACAGGTCACAGAGAGCGTATGCCAACAACATCTTCTCTGACATACAACACACACCAACTGGCTCCCCACATGGCTGTGTGTACTCCCCTCCGCTCTTCATCCTCCACACTGATGACTGCAGGTCCAAACAACCCCATACCCACCTGGTGAAATATGCTCATGATATACAGTCCTTCTGTCTCTGCTGTCAGACTCTTCACAGCCCCATGGACCAGCCCTCCAGGAGTTTGTGGACTGGTGTAACAACTCATGTCTGGAGTTGAACGTCAGCAAAACTAAATAGATGGTGGTGACCTTTTCCAACAAGCAGAGGAAGCTCAGTGCAGCAGTCACCACCACAATTCATGATTAGCCAGTGGAGCTTGCTGAGGATTACAAATACCTGGGCACCACCTTTGACAGTCTGCTGAAGTTCTCCTCCAACACCGAGGAGATTCTCAGGAAAAGCCAGCAGAGACAGCACCTCCTGAGGAAGCTCAGTTCCTTCAGAGTTTTCCAGAACATTCTCAGGATGTTCTATTACTCCTTCATAGAGAACATCACCACCTTCTCAATCACCAGCTGGTTTCATTCAGTCAGCCTTCAGGACAGAAAGAGCCTGCAGAAAACAGTGACTGTCTGCTCTAAAATAATTGGGACACCTCTCAGATCTCTGTTGTATGTCTATGAACACCTTACATGCAGGCTGGCTGGCCAGATAGCACAAGACCCCTCACACGCTCTGTTCCCCCTGCAGAACTCAGAGGAGGAAGGCCACCTTTGTGCCCAAAGCTGTGCTGCTCAACTCAAAACATCCATAAAGCACTCCCCACTGACCAAATGCCATTTGCACCTGTATTATTTGAATCTGTATTATAATAATGCAGTCTTCACTGTCTGTCTGAATGCCATTTGCACCGGTACATAACTACCTCAGGTTATTTTATATTTTATATTTTATATTTTAATTTCTTCCTTCCCTTATTTTTTTTTTTTTTTTATTAATTGTGTATATATTTTGTTGGTAGGACTGTTTATTTTATATTTTTCCTTAACTTGATTTTTAGAATTTTTTACATGTATGTGTAATTTCATTTACTGGCTGCTCTGTGTGCCTTTTACTGCGACCCCCCCCCCGACAATTTTTTAATTGAATTGAATTGAATTGAATTGAGGTCAGCACGGTGGCGCGGCAGGTAGTGCACGTGCTTCACAGCAAGAAGGTTGCTGGTTCGATTCCCGGGTCGGACAGGGCCTTTCTGTGTGAAGTTTGCATGTTCTTCCCGTGTATGCGTGGGTTCTCTACGGGCACTCCAACTTCCTCCCACAGACCAAAAACATGCTCATTAGGTTGATTGGTGTCTCTAAATTGCCCTTAGGTATGAATGTGCGCGTGAATGGTTGTCTGTCTCTCTACGTGGCCCTTGGATCAACTGGCAACCGGTTCAGGGTGTACCCCGCCTCTCGCCCAATGACAGCTGGGATAGGCTTCAGCCCCCCCGCGACCCCGAAAGGGATAGTCGGTATAGAAAATGAATGAATGAATGAATTGAATTGAACTGAACTGAACTGAATAGTTACCACATTAGTTTGAACCACTAAGTTTTAACCAAAAACTCATTTACTGTTCCTTTGTAAAGCTGGGATAAAAAGGACAGTTCCTGCTTTTTGGGTGTTAGAGCAAAATCCACCTATCTGGAATGAAGATTTACGTACTGAAATCAACCTGATACCGAACTATGAGCAAAAGTGGACTAAATTAAGGTATTTGGGATTCATTTACAATACACCTCTTCAAATTCTACAAGTTGTCTTATTTGTCTTTTTTTTTAAGATTATATGTTTTTGCAGGGGGGGCATAAAGGAGGAAAGGATAAAAAGATTCTATTGGCCCATGACTGACAGGTGCCCCTAAAAATATAGGATCATCATACTTACAACTTATGATTTCATTAACTTTTTGCCAGAGGTCTTGTTTTTAATTGCAACAAGTAAAATTTAGGAATCTTTTGCATCAGCTGTCCTCTTTAAAACGTTTATTAGAGAAAATTAGTTTAGTTAATGCCTTTGTTGTCCCAAATATCCATCCATGCATCATCTATACCACTCATTCCTTTTGGGGTCACAGGGGAGTGGAGCCTATCCAAGCTGACATTGGGCAAGAGATAGTGTACACCCTGAAGCTGTCGCCAGCAGATCACAGGGCCACATAGAGAGACAGACAGCCCTTCAAGATCACACTCATGCCTAGGTACAATTTAGAGTCACCATTTAACGATAATGAGCATTTTATGGTCTATGGGAAAAATTGGAGTGCCAGACCCATACAGGCACTAGGAAACCATGCTAACTCCACACAGAAAGACCCAAACCAGCAATCTTCTAGCTGTGAGGCTTGCACACTAACCTGCTTAGGCACCCTGCCATCCTTGTAGCAGATAGCACGTTAAAATATTTTGATCTTTAGAACAAACAGGAGAGTAAGATAAATTTAGAATTTTTAAAAGTTCTGAATACGAGTTGTGTCAGAAAAGTTCCAGGACTGGTGTCACAAAAGATTTGTTTCAAACCCAAACTTCAAAATAAGAGGTTTCCCCTTCAAAGTAATCCCAGCATGTCTACAAAGAGATACTGCAGTGTTTGCTTCATTCAGTGCGCGAGAAGAGGCGAGAGTTGTGGCAGGACAAGTCGTGGCTGCTTCTCCATGACAACGCGCCTGCTCACAATGCCCTGAGCATCCGACAGTTCCTGGCCATGAAGAACATCGCTGTGCTGGAGCAACCTCCCTACTCACCCGACCTGGTTCCGTGTGATTTTCTCCTCTTCCCCAAGCTCAAGGGGGCCATCAAGGGGACCCATTTTGAAGACGTACACAACATCAAAAAGGCCGTGACGACGGAGCTGCGGAGGATCCCAGAAGAATCCTTCCAGGGGTGCATGAAAGCATGGCAGAGAAGGATGGGAAAGTGCATTAGACTCCAGGGGGATTACTTTGAAGGGGAAAACTTGAAGTTTGTAGTTTGGATTCTAAATAAATCTTTTGTGACACCAGTCCTGGAACTTTTCTGACATACCTCATATGTTAGAGAAGTAAAAGATCATAGACTAATCATATGATAAATTCAAACATTTTTAATGCTTAACATTGTCCAAATGCCAGAAAGTTCCTTAAAGCACATAGTTTTATTTATTATTTACTCACTATAACTATGACTGGTTTCTTTACTGTTTAAAGCTTAAACAGAAAAAAATGACTGTGCATAATATATGGTCCATTAAAAATATAATTGGTCATATCTATTTATAAATTTGTTTTAAAGATGCTTGGTTTGAGAGACCATGCAGAGCTGGTTTGAGAAAGGGCCAAATCTAATATCTTTTCAAGGGGCCTAAAATTTCTGGCAGTGCCCCTGTGTTTTTGTGAGAAGCATGACTTTTGTTCTGTGATGTGTTTGGTCACCTTTGACACTGTAAATCTTGCTTTTAGTCCTAATGACATGTTCCAAAGAACATTTTGAAATATTTTTTTCTTGTTCTGTTTATATCCAAGTTTGCTTAAAAAGTTTTTTGAATGCAGCATAACTTGTTACAGCCTCTTAACAGATTGTCTCATCAGTATGGTAGGGCTGTTGTATGTGTTGCATAATTAAAGAACGTAACATGTTTTTGGGTGCCATTTTATACTGCAGTAAAAATTCAGTTTTATATGGGTGTTAGACATATGTAACTATGAGATGAAGAAAGAAAAACTGTGTTAATCTTGCTACTTGGTTTGACCTCTTGTGATGGTAATATTGACTGGGGAGATCAGGGATGGTTGTAACACTGGAAGAGTTGTGACACTTTCATTTTCTTCAAACATGATTAAGATAGGTGCCACAAGTTCATTAGTAGCCTACTTTCCTATTTCCTCCCTAAAAACAGAGGTTTTCAAGGGTGTGGGACATGGATTTTACAGAGAATAAAATGTTTTTTTAGGTTAGAAAGGGATTTTTCTAACCAAGACAACATTTTGTCAAGCACTAAATCATTATATAACTAAAACCATAAAACTTCCTGTAGATGAAACTCAAGTCTCTGAGGCAAAATGTGATGCATTTCCCTCATGCTAATTTCAAATCACTTAGCCAAAACAGCATGCTAAACACTGACTGTCAGGGGTGGGGTGGGTTGTTACTTAAGCCATAGATGTGTCACAACCATCCCTCAGCACATTACTACAAACCTCTTTTTGAAACTGATAATTTTACAGAATACCTGGTTGACAGAAAATGACAGATGTGTGCCTGCTAATGGTTTTAAATGTAGCATGAGGTCTCAAAGAACATCCAGTCATGCAGATCATCTGTAAAGGCACATGGGATATAAAATATTAAAGTAAGCTACTGCAGAACACTGCAGAACTCAAAGACAAGGGTTTTTTTACAACAAGGGTAACAGAAGCACCAAAGCTCTTACCAGCAGGAGAGTGTGATGGCTGTCAATGGATACATTCGTACAGAAGTCCAAAACCAACATGTTCTGTTTCGTTGTTGTAAGCAGCACAAGGAGGAATACAATCTTTTTGAAGAAATTTCTCTGGTTCTATACCAGGGGTCTGCAACCTTTCCAATCAAAACAGCCATTTTGCCTGCCATGCCCACCAAAACAATCTGTCTGGAGCCACAAAACACATTTGAACCTTAAAATGAAGACAGCAGCACCTGTTGACTCTCCATCATTATGATGACATTAGATCTATAAGCTAACTGCTTTACCACCTGACATGACTGCTCTATAATAGGTCATGTATGTTTAGTTGCTTTAACTTGGCATTATTGTTACACCATATTATATTACAATAATTAATTTAGAGCTAAAATGACCACAATGGTGGGTTTACTTTGATTATCGGACTTGTCAACAAAAATAAGTCAATTAATATTAGCCCGTGTTATCACTGTTATTAATGTCTTTGTTGTTACTCAGTGTTTTTCCACAGGATCATGTTTTACTTGCAGTGGGGAAATCATAAATATTAATTTGACATCATCAGGTGGGATGGGGGTCAGACATTTTTAAACTTAAATCAATTCTTTCCTGCATTCTGACCACTTTTTATGCACAATTTTATAATAATCACGAGGTAGTCTTGTGATCTTTGAGATGCTTTTTGAAATCTCAGTGTATTTGAAGCTTATCCCATTTAAATAATTTATCAGTTTTTTGTTTCATGTCAATCTTGATGTCTTATAAAAATATGCCAGATCATCAAATTACACAATAACTCACACACCTGAGTTTGTAGTTACTGAATGAGAGAGAAAGTGAGGGGGAGAGAGACTGACAGCTATCACATCGCACACAGTAGATAGATATGGTAAAAAAATATCCATCTGATACTTTGTATAAAAATCCCCCACTTCAAAAACGCGTTCACCGTTGCGCTGAATTTATCGTCTCCCCGTTTCTCTCGTCTTTGACGACGCTTTATCGCCGACGCGCCTCCGGTTTAAAAGTTTGAATCCCGTCACAGCAGCAGCCAGTGCTTTAAAAGTAAGAGAGTTCATCAAAACATCGGCTGGAAAGGCTGCATAAAAACTTTAAAACTACATCACGGGTGAGCTCACAGCTAAAGATGCAGCAGCGTCCTGCTCTCCAGAGCTGCTGCAGGTCACACAGAGGTCATGGGAGGAGCACACATGATTGAAGTTGACGATTTAAAAAAACAATAAATAATCATTCAGCCTAATAGAAAAAAAAACGCACACTTTTTGCAGACCGTACTAAGACATGCAGAAATAACGTCAATTAATTACAGTTTAATGTAAGACAAAGAACGACTTTTTTGCTCTTCTGTCCTCTGAGTCCAAAGCAGCCACATGTCAGGGTCAAAAGAGCCACATGCGGCTCCGGAGCCATGAGTTGCCGACCCCTGTTCTAACCACACTACCCGATCAAATTATGATTACTTTGGTACACTATTTAAAATCTGACTCTTCTTCTGTTGTAAAACTATTGAATCAGATAAAAAAAAAACAAAAAAAAAAAACAACCTATTAACCCATCCATAGTGCCACTGCAATACAGAACAGGTACAAATGCTACTGCTACTCACCCACCACGTCCAGATCAACTTTAAAGTTCATGAAGTGTGTGTGGATGTTTCCAACGACCTTGTCAGCCACCTGGTGTCCATACTGCAGATTACCATCCACCAGGTAAGAGGAAGAAATGAAACCGGTGGCATGCACTTTGGCCTCCACTGACCCACTCTGGTAGAAGATGAAATCCCACATGTAGTCATAGTTTTCTATAGCTGTGATTGTCCTAAACACTAAGGCGCTGTTCACCATCCCTCCATAACTGTTGTGAAAAAAATCTGCAAAGTGTCTCCGCAGAGGCTGACCCATGTTGTGCTCAAAGACGCAGATTGAATTGCGAAATCTAACCGGGGCTGGGACATCGATGTAACGGTACGTGTCGATGTAGGTGGCATCGTAGGGACAATCAACTCCACGGGTAAGCTCATGCGCGAAGCGACCTATACCGATGCTGGAGTCTAAAAACTTGGTCATCATCAAACAAGGAGTCATTGAGCCGTACACCGACATGGCCTCTTGAATACTCAGCTCGTAGATGATCCTGTCGCCCCTGAATCGGACATCAAAAACTCTCGGTCCCGAGTAAGAGCTCAGTCCGAAGGCAAAGCTCCAGTCCAGATACACAACGTGATTTTTGCTGATGCTGTAGCGTTTGCCATCCACGTTAAACAGCTGCGGGCCGATCTGCTGAGGCTTGTGCTCCGGTTTCAGTGACCCATATTCTGCTGACTCCTTGTAAATAATTTTTCTCACAGTAGTAGTTTCATATCTCCGTTTGAGCTCTTCAACAGTGTCAAAGTATTGGCCGTTATAATACAGGCGCTCCACTCTCCATTGGGACGCGTTGACGCTCTCGTGGTTCACCAGCACCTCAAAACCCACCGGGTAAATGTATACGCCGCTCATATCCCTGAAGAAAGACACCCAGGTCTTTCTGTCCCCAGATCGAACTCCACGGGGCATCTGCTCAAATGCATTTAGCTGCTTTTTTGCATCCACGCCGAAGCTCTCTTTCATGAGCTTCGGAAGTTTGGAGAAGACATGCTCCTCAATAAAAGGAAAAAGTAACGCGTACTCTCCAACAGTTGTTGTGCGTGCAGTAATGGGCAGATCGGTCTTGTACCTTTCCTGGGTGACATCGTTGTGATAGGTTGGGTTAGGAAGAGGTCCCACTACATACTCTTTTATGTAGCCTCGTGCACCGTAAATGACCACCACCGTTGCCTCCCTGACAGGCTTAACAGCTTTTCCGTCCAGGAAAGCCAGCGCGTCCCCTTTCTTTGGCAAAGACAGGTCTATGAAGAACAAGAAGTTTTCCCACGGCTTGGTGACCTGGTTGGTGGATATTTCCAAGTCTTTTTGCTTGAGCATGTACTGCTGGACCTGCACGTACTCCTCCCGCGTGAGGTCAGCGAACACGACGCTGCGCTCGTCGTGGTTGACGCGCAGCGGATGAACACGGTGAACGGAACATTTGGGCGCCCTGCTAGAATGGATCCCGATCAGAACTATGTTAAGAATGATGGAGAAGAGGACAAAGAGGATAAGTGCCCACTTTACAAGGGAGTTCATGTCTGCCTTACCACTACGCAGTCTTGCAGAACTGAGAGAAGTATGAGACGCCTGTTCGATTATGGAGATGAGGCGCACCCCTCTATTCTTTTACCCCCACCCCCTGTGAAAGGATCCCAAAATTCCGGCTCCACCCTCCTTTTAGTGAAAAAAAAAAAGAAAAAGAAAACTTGCAATTTTGAAAGTAGGTACGTCCCCTCAGTTTATGCCATAAATGTTTGACGCACATCATTTTAACGTTTTATACGTTTTATAATTAATATACTGAGACAATATCAAATTGTTATGTTGTTTTCTGTAGTCTTCGCCTCCACAGACAGCGCCAGCAAAATACTAATGCTCAGTAAGAATTATATTTTCTGTTGCCACTTCGGGCGAAAAACAGATAGATATCATTGAAGACCTCGTCTATATATCTAAGAAGATATTTTACGCACAGTTTGAAGCTTTACGCATGCTGTAATCATATTGAAAGAGACAAGAAGGCATGGGGTATTTTATTAGTTTATTTAAATGGCACAGAATCGGAAATTTATCAACCAAAAGTTTAAATAAAACCATGATAAATACTTGTCTGTCGTATGTTGACTAAATTTTCTTGATTTGTTACGTTGAGTCAGGAAATATGAGTTGAAAAGTAGCCAAGACAACAGACTTACGTTGTACATACAAAAATGATGGGCTGAAAATAAAAAAAACAATAAATATTGTTCTGTTTTTCAGAAATGTGACACTATCTTGATCAGTCGTATTTTTTATTTCATGTGAGCAATCAATTACAAGTAAACAACAAAATGCAAAAATAATTGGAGCAATAAAAGCTTTATTTGTAGAATTAAAAGATTTGTGTTTGTGTTTGCTGCTGTTTGAAACACTGGGCTTTTGTATGTTGCACTGTGGTTGTAAATAAAAAAAAAAACGAAAAATTTGAGATTTTAGAAGAATTAAAACTCATTTTGTAACTAAAATCAAGAAAATTCTCCTCCAGTGGGTTTATGTGTTTTCTTTGTACATAAGAGAAAAGGCTTTGGACATCAGTGAAGCTGGGTGTGCATGTTGCAAAAGCAACAAAACGAGGTAAATACACCCCCACCCTCTTCAGTTTGGTCCAGGCTCTGCCAAGTCATAAAGACAAGGAAGTCAGCCACATTATCTTACCGATCTCTACACAAGCCTTTTTTGGTTAAGCAATAGCGGAAAATATTTTCTCACACACTACCTAACATGTTACCTCAAGGATATGGCCCAGATCTGGGTTAATGTCAGCAAAGACAATATGTTGTTAGCTTCAGGAGTGGGAGGAGAACACAAGTTTTGTAATCAAGTTAAATTACAGTTACTTTGGTAAGAAATTTACTCGAGTTGAGTAAAAGTAGCCCTGCATGAATCTATTCCTGTAAAAGTAGAAATAGTACCGAATTTATATTTTACTCATTAAACTAAATATTCTCTGGAATAGCTGGATGTCAAGATTCAACCATTTATCTGTGTCAGTGTAGTGTATTTTACTGACATATAACCTAGATAGCTTTATAAAAGTATATTGTTAAGCAAAAGTATATTTGGCACACACAATTAGTCAAAGTTTTATATAAGTTCACGTTATTTGACCAAATAAATATGGAATACCAACATTTGAGTACACATACATGTTGCCCTGATTACCTTTAATTTGTGAAACACAAGTGTAGATATTTACTTTACCTTTTTTTTTTTTTTGAAGGAACCCTCATGAATGTGACCAATTCTGGTGGAGAAGTCCTGTGTCTGAGTCATCAGATATCAGTATTAAACAAGTACCATTTGTTACAAAATAAGTATCATGGCAACACCAGTTCCTAAAAAGCTTTGATCAGATCAGCACATGCAAAATAAAACTAATTAATTAAAAAGAACTACTGCATTACAGTAATTTAGATGAATGTGTCTTTCCATATTTTTGGATACAATTTAAACTTCCTTTAAACAAGGTAAGAGGGAGAAGCCTTACTGCCAGACTAATTGTCTTTTGCAGTAACCTCATAGTGGAGACATGCAAGACACATTGATTGGCATAGAAAACACCAAAAAGTATATTATGGGCCCTTTGAGTTTTGACACATGGTTGCATCTTTCAAAAGTGAGAAAGAAAAAAACAAACAAACAAAAAAAATCTGCAAGTCTCACGGAAACTCTGTCTCTATAAATAGAAATAATGATCAAAATAGCACATCATATGTTTGCCTTACAGTGCAAAATTGTGATTTCAGATTTACAATTAAGCACAAAAAATTACAATACACATTGGAGTTAGTTCATATTTATTGCATTAAAACTGAAGCCATTTTTATGCAAGCAAAGTGCAACATGTCACAGCATAATAATCATTGTGTAGAAAAATGTAATGATGAAGAAAGTGTTTACATTTTAGCTTCACTATTTCTGGTGAAAGGGCAGCAACATTAACCTAAAAATTTAAATTCAGTCTTACTCAAGTTTATAATACAAACAAAATAACTAGGATACGGAAGAGTGAAAATTTGGTAGCTTCCATCTAAAGAGGAACACACAACATGAAACTGTGTTAATATTTGATGCTACTATTAGCCAGTTGTCAAGCTTGGTACCTGGAACTGGGTTAAATCTGTTGTAGCCAGTCTCTTTCCCTTTTGAAACAATTGAAAATAACTTGCTATTTGACACACTTTAATTCAGTTTGATTCTTTTTAAACATCAGTTCAAGAGTAAAGACAAAGCTACAGGTGGATGTATGAGGATAAATCAACATTCTTAAAAACTTCTTAAAATAATTAAAAACATATTCGATGTATGGTCTCAGTAATGTTGTCCAACATGAGCTGTCCACTTAAACAAAATGCTTTTATTGCCAGATATTGCAAGAACATCACATATTGTCAGTGTTAAATATTTACTCTTTCCAGTGTATGTATTTTTTTCTTTTTGAATGGCACGATGAGGTAAATAATTAATGCAACGCTTTAGCCATAATGCTCCGAAAAGACTACTGTAAGTTGGTTGGTCAGAGGGTCAATCAGAGAGCCACTAAAGGGTCAATTGCAGTTCAGCAGAGTGATGTTGGTTCATGTTTCATATAAAGTATATCTTATTTACATGGAGAGAATTGAATGTTCTCAGTTAAAAAGTCTTGGCAGATAATTGTTATTTGTAAAAAAAAAAAAAAAGAATCTATTTGACAATGTTTTCAATGTTATGGCATCTGAGCAGGCCTGCCCAGAGTAAATGCCTCCCCCCTCCCCCTTAGATGTATTTCAGAAATATCAATGTGAACAAATGGTCCATTTTTTAAGACAAGTGTCAGCTTTACCCTTCACCCCTTATTTCATATAGCTATTCACACATAGTGACTGAACCACATCATAAATTTGACATATATAAGAAATAATGATACAATTTAAATGATACATCTCAATTTAATTCTTTGCCTTGATATATGCTTTGATATATTTCCACCAAGGCTGGATGATCATCAACAGTGCAATTTTCTCACGGAGTCCAGAAGGATCAAGATATAGATTTTGGCTTTTACTTTATAAAAGAAATCCTAAGAAGTTCCCATTTTGATCATAAATCAATAGTTATTCATTTGATTTTATGTATACACAGTGCAGATTATTGAGTATGTTTAATCAGTTAAATGTAAGTAAAGATTTGAAGCTGTTGTCGGAGGAGGGAGAGATTTTTTTCTTAGCCCCATTTTGGTGCAGCCCAGTAGTAATACAGGGGTTACAAACTGTGGTTGATCATCACAGTATGCAGTCTGCTCTCATGTAGTTGTTTCCTAAAGAAGCAGGCAGAGACCATATTGAATCGTCTGCATCCTGTTGCTTTGGGTGAACACTGCATGATGCCATCTGATACTAATGAGGTGAAGACAAAACTTTCCCAACAGGATATACAACCTGGAAGACAAGCAAGAAAAGCATAAACATGTTTTAGACATTTAAAAATTTGTTTAAATAACTTGTCTCCTAGATGTTCATGCCTCAGAATAACAAGCAGCAACTATATTTAACAGAATTTTGAAAACATGTCTAAAAAAGACATATCATTGGAGTGCTGTAACATAATTATCATGCTATAGCGCTAATGGTGACATGAAGCCCATGTATCATCATTATGTAACTTGAGGAATATTTCAAGCCTGGTGCCCTGGATGGGTACTTTTGGTGGTGGTGGTGGTGGTGGTGGTGGGGGGGGGGTTATGTGGGGAAAAAAATCACCTTTGATATACTTCACGAAGCTGTCACGGGTTACAGTAAAGGCTGGATTGCCTGAGGAGGAGGGGCGGGAAGCTGGAGAGCAGAGTGAGAGGATCCAGTGCCAAACGTGAGGATTTATTAGTGGTTTACCAGTATGTAATAAGTGAATAATGTAAACATATTGTAAATAATAGCATAAATATCATTCTGGAGTGTTTTCTAGCCATTCTTTTGCCATGTTTAACCGGGGGGAAAGCAATGCATTGTGTGTAAAAAAAAGCACTCATTGGATGTGTGAGGAGTGCAAGCTTAGGCTCTGTCTTCAGCTGGACACAAACTGCTTCAGGGACTATCAGTGAAATCAGTGAAAAAAAAAATGCCTGGACACAGTCTAATACAACAAGCTGTAATATGGACACTAAATGCTGTAGGCAAAAAAAAAAAGTTTGAGTTTATGTAAAATAGGCTAGGTTTATTTTTGGTCATCTCAAAGAATTGGTGCACGTTCATTTACAATTGTTTATAAAGAGAATCCTGTAGAAATTCAAATCCGTTTTTTCCCTTTCTTGTAATTACACACTGTATTAAGCATTTACAACATAATGACAAATACTTGCCAGAATTGTTCACTTTTATTTCTCATGAAAAAAAGGTGAAAAACGTTTTCTCAAAGGACAGTTATTGACAAAAGTAAGGCAAAAAAAACCAAAAACAAACTGGTAGCCTGTTATAGTTATAGTATTAAAAGAGTTGATTAATAACTCTTAAAATGAAAGAGCTAGCATTGATTCAAATGTAAAGCAATGCCCAATTAATATTACTACAAATTATAATAACAAATAACCTCCAATTTACAACCAAATAATGGTTGTAAATAGCTAATTTCTATAGTTTTTTTATATAGTTATTTTAATTTAGTTTTTGTATTGTTATTGTATAGTGTAAATGTAGTTTATGTATTGAGTTATTGTGTGCAAACTGTGTGGTTATTTAAATAGTTTGATGTTGATTGTTGTATTTAGAATTTATTATTATTATTATTTATTCACTTGCTTACAGGATTTTTATTTTGTGGTAAGGAAATTTAAATTGTATTTCATATTTTTTGTATGTAATTTGTTAGGCACGTAAATAATTGGGTGATGGTATCTTATAAATTGAAGACAATGGTAGGAGGGGGGTGCTCACACCAGCTAATTGTGAGCTACAGTATTTGAAGTGCTACAGTGAGTTTCAAATTCTTGATTCAGATTTTCTTATATGAGACCAAGCAAAGGCCTACACAAACTAAAACCTGGAACAAGTGCACCCTGAGTCTACAAAAATGTCAAACTTAGAGTTACTATTTTGGCAGCTGAGGCCATGGCATTATGTATATTGGTTGTTCATTCATACATTCTGGCTGGCTTCTGAACAATACAGCTCAAAAATGCTTTAAAGGTTTTCTTTACAAGTGCAGGATAAAATTAGATGCTCCTCCTATTTAATACAACATCTCAGAGAAGCAGAAACAAAAGCAGTGATTGCCAGTCTAGATGCTCAAAAAGCCTTTGACTGTGTTAGCTGGGAGAATTTTTGGCTTTGAAGCATTTCAGCTTCAGCAAAAACACAATTAATGTAGTAAGACTTGTATTCAGCCCTACAGTAAGAATCAGGATAAATGGCAGTCTCACTGATTGTATACAATTAGAGAGATCTAATTGTCAGGACTGTCCCCTATTGCAAACTCTATATTCACTCTATATTGAACCCCTCACGCAAGCCGTAAGAGATGATCCTAATATCCAAGGAATCACATAAAATAACCAAGAACATCAAACAGCATTATACACTGATGATATTTGCTCCTTACAAGGAACCCAAACATCAGTACTCTTGCCCTTATAGATCTCTTTGATCTGCTGGGCACATATTCAGGTTATAAACTTAAAATACAAAAGACACCGATATTAGCATACAACTTCAAAACATCACCTGAACTAAAGAAAAGACTCCTTGTCGACTGGTCTCAAAAAGCAATAACATATTTGGGGGTATGGTTAACACACAGTGCCCGTGAGCTGTATTTAAAAAACTATGAAATCATGAACAAAAGAATTAAAGAAGATCTCCGCAATTGGTCTATACACTGCTATTAGACTTAAGTGAAGTGGGGTTGTATGAGGTACATGGCATTAACCTGAACAAAAGCCACAGTGACAGAGATCAGCTCTCTGCACAGCAATAGTTGGCATGGAAGCTGGGGCGATACATTGCTTCAGCTGGTGCCACCAACTCTGTGTAATTTAAAAGAATTTGGGGTGAAACCAAGCCACAGAAACAGCATAGGCTGATTAAACACCATATTCAGAACATTAATGACTTCCTTGTGAGCTGCTTTGTTTTGGCACAGCCAACATGTCCTTCCACAGAACTGATCAAAACATGGTCTGACTTTGAATTTGCAGAGTAAACTATTATCACCGCGTCACAGATGAAGATTATCTAAACTTACAAATGATTAAAGACTAAGCACAGTAATGTTGACAGCATGTTATTCTTGCTTAGTTTTTTTCCTCAACAAAGAACATACAGTATGTTTTTATCAAGCAAACTTATTACTAAACCATTGCTTCTGTTGCTACAAAATAAACAACCAGTGCTAACTGAATACTTACTTTAAGATAAACCCTATTTTTTCCCACAATGCAATGAATCTGGTTTCAAAACCTTCTTCAGCTTTAAACATAAACACAACTATCCTCAGTCATGAGGTCAGATTTGGACTTTTCTGTTCGGAGTACTGTCTTCCAGTCATCCACATCTCAGTGTCTGTGCTCTCTAGCAAATCTGAGGCATTTCTGGATGTTTGCAGGCCTCATAATGGCTTCTTCGCAGCTTTTCTTCCCATAAAGCTTTGTTCCTTCAGTCATATACTTATTCATTCTGAATACTTTCTCAAACTCTGATCTAGAAACATTCATCTCTGCCTGAAGGTCAGCAGTGGTCTTCCTTCTGTCTCTAGTACTTCAATCTAGAGGTGTCTGTCATCTGTTTCAGTCAACTTTCATTTCCTGCCTCTTCCTTGGTGCATTTTGTAAGTACCAGTCTCAGAAATTAACTCCAAAGCATACTTTACCCCACTGTGAGAACACTTGATGTCTTTCCCTGTTTGTCTCAGAGACCACCCAGCATCATGAAGTGCTTTAATGTGGGCTCCTTCATTTTCAGTGATCTCTCGACATTTTACCATTTTGGACAGGAATTTCAAACTGAATTCATCTTTTTATACCCAACTTTGTGAGCCGACTCAGCGTGCTTCTTTGAGAAGTCAGAAATTAACCAAGCATGACATTTAACCCTAAAACTCATTCCTCTGTTCAGGTATGCAAGTAAATAACTATAACATGACATCTTAATTGAGGAAATAATAATTTGCTTTTCTATTTTTTCTCTTATTTATTGTAAAACAGTAATTTTTTTCATAGATAACAATAATAAATATATTTAAGCATTAAATATATTATTTGGGTTAAAGAGTTTCTACATACTGATGTATTACCCTTGCAGAAACATAAAAAATGATATTGATAGTTACCAATGCTGTTAATTTAGAGCAGCTGTGGCATAAACATTACATTGGGTGGTGGTCTAAAAAATTCATTAAGCACTTTATATGGTCCCAGGATCTTTTCTTATTGTCTGTTCCAAAAGTAAGAACTGAGTTGGGAAAAAAGGCTTTCAGGTTTGTGGCTCCACATGCTTGGAATGATCTACAAAAAGACCTGAAACTAAAAGATCTGGTGTCACTGGACACCTTAAGACAATGTTGAGCAACTTGGAGTCGGACACATCTGGCTGCAGATGCTTTGACTGATGCACTTTATCGTACTCATCTGGACAGCCCAAGCAAAGTTGGCTGTCTGAAATTGTGACTTTTTCTTTCTTAATGTATTGAATTCTTGTTTTATGTGTTTGATGACTACATGTGTTTGTATGAAACTGTTGAATGTGCTGCTGTCTTGGCCAGGACACTCTTGCAAAAGAGATTTTTAATCTCAATGGGGTTTTCCTGGTTAAATAAAGGTTAAACAAAAAAATTATATATATATATGTTTTTCTTGTTGTAAGGCGAGGCCTTAGTCTTCAAATTCATTCATTCAAACCTTTATTTATTCTCGAAAGGACATTGAGGTTTCCCTCATTTCCAATGCCGTCGAGATTACAGACACATTATAGCCACAGCACAATAAAACGAGTACAGAATAATCACTGTGAACAACAATCTCATCAGTGACGAGGTAGATAAAATAGAATCAGGTAAAACAGTTGCAATGTGAAACACAATGGTTAGAAATCAAAGTCCTGAACTCTGAAAGAGAAGGAATTTTTAGAGAGTGTTGGAGGATGTTCCATGAGCTTGAAGCATCAAAAGAAAAAGCTGTTTTACCAAGTTCAGTACATGTACGAGGAACTTTAAGAAGTAACAGATCAGTAGAGCGAGTTGCATAGCTACCAGCATTCCACTCTAACAAGGTTGAGATGTAAGGTGGTAATTTTCCAACAAGGGCCTTAAAGATATATAAAAGCCAATGTTTGTTGCGCCTCTCTTCCAGGGAAGGCCAACCAACCTTCTCATACAGAACACAATGATGAGTTCTGTACCTGTCACCAGTGATAAATCTAAGAGCAGAGTGATATACACTGTCCAAAGGCTTTAGAATTGAAGCTGCAGCATGTCTGTAAATCACATCACCATAATCAATTACAGATAACAACACAGCTTCAACAACTCTTTTCCTACAGAATAAAGGAAAGCTGGATTTGTTTCTGTACAAAAAACTGATCTTTTGTCGCATTTTAGAGACAAGGTTGTTTACGTGATGTTTGAATGTTAAATCCTTGTCTATCCATACGCCAAGATATTTATATTCAGTGTCTCTTTCAATTCTAGAGCCTTCTATAGTAACCAAATTCAAAGTTTCATGGTTAATATTTCTGGCTCTGGAGAACAGCATGTACTTTGTTTTTGTTACGTTTAAAAGAAGTTTATGATTTAAAAGAGATTTTTGAAGCTCATTAAAAGCAAGTTGCAAATTGTTGATAGCGAGCTGTACAGAGTCTGCATTACAATAAACAATGGTGTCATCTGCGCACAAATGGGCATGGCAACCCCCTAAAGAGGACACAATATCATTAATATAAATAAAAAAGAGTACAGGGCCCAAAATTGAGCCCTGCGGCACACCCCTATTGATAAACAAGAAGTCTGATTTGGTGTCACCTGATTTAATACATTGATGCCTCTCAGACAAATAGTCCTGAAACCAGGCACATGCATTTCACTCAGTCCTATGTTAAACAGTTTACTTAACAGTATGTCGTGATCAACTGTATTGAAGGCCTTGGACAGATCTACAAAAACTGCAGCACAGTGTTGCTTCTTGTCCAGTACTGATATGATGTGATTTGTGACTAATGTGATGGCTGAAATTGTGATATGATTTGTTCTGAACCCAGACTGGTGTAAGCTAAGTACAGAGTAGGTTGAGAGGAATGACTTCAGTTGATTGTTTACCAGGGATTCCATCACTTTTGCTAAACAGGGCAATTTGGAGATCGGGCGATAATTGTCCATGTCAGCTCTTGAGCCTCCTTTATGCAGGGGAATTACATGTGCAGTTCTATTTCATCCCTGCTGACCGCCAGAGGGCGGTGCTGAAAGCACTGAATGTTCCCTTCGCGCATGCGCAGTCCGAGTATGCATACCAACAATGTCACCTGTGACCCCTGGATGACCCGAGAAAGGTAATAAGTTCCGGTGTCACCAGAGGTTCGTTTCCTATTTTCTTCTCGCGTGCTGGTCGCATACCGCTGGACACAGCAATACTGAGAAAAAAGGAATTGCCTATACGGATTCATAAACCGTCGCTGGGAGCCTTGGGACCGTGTTGGTCGGAGCAGCGAAGACTCGCCCTCCAAAGGCTGCGACGGCGGTCCATTTTCTTCTATTTTGTTTGGAGGTTTGTTAACGCCGCTGAGGCGTCTCTCTTTGTTTAAGGCCTGTGTGGTCTAAAGGCTCTCTGACCTCGCCCTACATAAGGTAAGATTATTGAAGCAGCTTTAATCATTGATTAAGTGAATAGCATGTTTAATGCCAGTGTGTTTAAGTTGTGATTTTGTCGGTGTAGACAGCGTTCGCGCTCTCTTCCCCCGAGAATCACTAGGATACCTCATTTTGTTTGTACGGTGACGGCAGCGTTTCGTCCCGCTCCCTTTCCTTTCTTTGACTGTTTGTGCTCTGTCCTGCCTTTTATGCCCTGCGGGGTGGCGGACGCGTGCTCTCTCCGTTCGCTAGCTCCGTTGTTAGCCCGGTTAGCCTAGCGTTAGCGCCCGGGCTGTGGAGACTCGCCTCTCATTGTGTACAATTCCCCGCAGCTGGGTTAGACGGCGTTCGCGCCCTCTTCCCCCGTCTTATTATTACTGGTTGATACTTTTGTATTCTATATCGCAGCCTTTGCTGGTGACGGCAGCGTTCGCGTCCCCTCTCCCAGCTTACGGTTCTGCAGTTTATTAAAACATAGAAACAATTATTACAATAATAACATTAGAAGTATCCACGCATCTGTAGTGTGGTGGATAAGCTATTCGCCCGTGACACGGGGGACCTGGGTTCGCATCCCCTCCAGGGAGGTCCATTGGTGCTGTGTGACTTGCATCTGCTGTTTAGGCGGTGTCCGCGCCCCCTTCCCTCAGCTTATTGCGGTCGGGAGCTATTAAGCCACTTACAATGGAAGGCTCCCACTGTTGTGTTGCCTGTGGTGCTCCCCTTCAAGCTGGTGATGGCCATGACCTCTGCCCAAGGTGCCTCGGTCCTGACCACCTTAGAGAGGGTTTATCTGATGAGCCATGTATGAACTGCAGCTACATGCCTCAGGCCCTGAGGGTCGCTAGACTGGAGCAGGTGTCCCCTGTTGGCGAGGATAACCCCTCCCCCCAAGGACAACTGCCGTCTTTCCAACCAAGACGCTCGAAATGCCGCAGTGTGTCTGCTACTACGTCTGGCCCCTCCAAGAAGAAGGCCAAAGCTGAACGGCGGCTTGCCTCAGAGGTGGATCAATTATATGCAGAGTTGGCTGAGATGAGGTCCCTCCTGCAAGAACGTGAGCCTGCCACTCCGACAGAAGGAGCAGGGCCGTCCACCCCGCTTATGCCAGTGCTTGCCCCAGAGGACGATGTTATTTCTCTGGCAGCTTCAGCCTCTCACTTTCAGGATGATGAAGTTGGCCAGGCCTCCATGATTTCAGAACAGGGGTCCCCATCCTCGGCTCGGAGCTCGTCAAGTGGGACAATGGATAGCTCAATGCAGACTATCATGCGCACAGCTTTGGGACGTCTGCACCTGGATTTGCCACAGCAGACTCACTCTGCTCCTGAGAGTGCCTTCTTCCGACGCAGGCGGCCCTCCTCTGCTTTCTCTATTCCCCCTTCAGGGGACTATCTGAGAGAACTACATGCTTGCTGGAGAGATACTGGGGCTCTCTCCCGGCTTTCAGCGGATGGCCGGACTCTGGCGGCCATGCATAATGCAGCTGGAGCCGGCCTGGAGCGGATGCCTGATGTGGAGCCAGCCATAGCATCTCTCATTGTGTCCCCGGAGGAGTCTCTCCGGCCAGCTGTGAGATGCCCACGACCACAATGTCGAGTAACAGATGATCTTCTCACAAGAACCTATAATGCTGGTGCACGGGCTGGGCGTATCGGAAACTCCTTAGCCCATCTTATGTTCGCACTCTCTGCTACTTTGCAGGATAGCAGCGTAGACCCTTCTGCTGTGAGCTTTAGTGATGCAGCTTTACATGCTTTTGCGCTCATGTCAAGAGAGCTTGGGCGCATGATGTCATTGCTAGTTCAGACACGCCGCCAAGTGTGGCTGGCACAGTCCCCCCTGACAGAGGCATCCAGGAGGACACTCGGAAGCGTTCCTGTGGAACCAGGAGAGCTTTTCGGTTCAGCTGCAGTGGATGCACTGGAGAGAACCGTGAGGACTCGTGAAACCAGGCAGCAGCTTTCAGGCCTTAGGAGGAGCATGGCACCCCCGAGTAGA
The DNA here is from genome assembly GCA_037902135.1 of Cetoscarus ocellatus. Lineage (NCBI taxonomy): Eukaryota > Metazoa > Chordata > Actinopteri > Labriformes > Labridae > Cetoscarus > Cetoscarus ocellatus. The sequence continues at coordinate 273,965 of JBAMNC010001672.1, forward strand.
CCTAGGGGCCCCTCTGCTGTTCCTCGGCCTCCACCACATGTTCATCCCATGGGGAGTTATGGTCCCCGGCAACCCTCACATAGATCAGCCAGGGACTTTCGTGCCCCCCCCCCCGCTTGCCACCCACTCAACCCCGAGCTGCGGGTCCTTCCCACCGTCCCTCCGGGGCCCCTAGGGGCCGGAGGGCCAGAGACTGAGGCCTGGGGGCCGGTCGTCGGTTACTTTTCCCACCAGCAGCTCAGTTACTGGGCTGCTATTGCTTCGGACCCCTGGGTGGTCTCAACCTTGACCCATGGGTACAAGCTCCAGTTCCGACGCCGGCCCCCTGTCTCCAGCCGGGTCAAAGCAACTGTCATCAGCGACCCGGCAAAGGCCTCGGCCCTGGACCAGGAGCTGTCTGCCCTCCTGGCAAAGAAGGCGATCGAGGCTGTAGATCCTCTAGTACACCCAAGAGGCTTCTATTCAATATATTTCCTCGTGCCGAAGAAGACTGGTGGATATCGCCCAATACTGGACCTGAGGGGACTCAATCAATATTTGAAGGTATTACCATTCCACATGCTGACTACGGCAGATGTCCTAAGAACTGTCGCCCAGGGGGAATGGTTCACGTCTGTCGATCTGGCAGATGCCTACTTCCACATTCCCATAGCACCTCAACACAGGAGGTTTCTTCGTTTTGCTTACAAAGGCCACCACTGGCAGTTCCGAGTTCTCCCTTTCGGGCTCTCCCTCTCCCCGAGGGTCTTCTCTCGGTGCGTAAAAGCGGCTCTTGCACCCCTACAGTCAGGCGGCATGAAAGTGTTGCCGTATCTAGACGACTGGCTACTCTGTGCACCATCACAAGCCCAGGTGGCCCAGGATACCACCAGGCTCCTTGTCCATGTGGCCCGATTGGGCCTCAGGGTCAATTTCCAGAAGTCTTGTCTGGACCCCACCCAAAGGACGACCTTTATTGGGGTGACCTTGGACACCTCAGCCATGAGGGCTCAGCCATCCTCTCACCGGGTGGACGATGTTCTTCGTCTCCTCGCACTCTTCCAGGGGAGCAGACTATTACCATATGTCACTTTCCTGCGGCTTTTGGGCAAACTGACATCCATGACGGCTGTGGTCCCGCTGGGTCTGTTGTCGTTGCGCCCCCTGCAGAGGTGGCTGAACAGCTTCCATTTGGACGCCAAGTGGCATCGACACCGGAAGCTAAGAGTGTCACGGCAGTGTCTCCTTGCCTTGGCCCCCTGGAGAGACAAGGCCTTCCTGTCAAGAGGCGTTCCATTGGGTGTGGCCCCAGCCCGCCGCGAAACTGTCACTACAGATGCCAGTCTCTTAGGGTGGGGGGCTGTCTGGCAACACAGGACAGTTCGGGGACTGTGGTCTGTGCAAGACGGCACCGATCACATCAATGTGTTGGAACTCCGGGCAGTGCACCTGGCTCTCCAGCATTTTTTACCACACCTCAGGGGACGGCATGTGCTGGTACGGTCAGACAACACCTCGACTGTTTTCCACATCAACCACCAGGGAGGCACCAAGTCAGCACGGCTCCTAGAGGTGTCTCAGCGCCTTCTCAGGTGGGCTGCCCCCCGTCTAGCCAGTCTGCGGGCCATGTATCTGCCAGGGACTCTGAACCATCTTGCGGACTCCCTCTCCCGTCAGAGTCCTCCACCAGGGGAGTGGCGCCTCCACCCAGAGGTGGTGCACACAATTTGGGGTCTTTTCGGCAGGGCGGGGGTCGATCTCTTTGCCTCAGAGGAATCGACCCACTGTCCCCTTTGGTTTTCCCTGAGGGAAAACACCAGCCCTCTCAGCCAAGATGCACTGGCGCACCCTTGGCCAGAGGGTCTCCTTTATGCCTTTCCACCGCTTCCTCTGATTTGGCCAACACTTCAGAGAGTCCTTCAGGAGGGCCACAGGCTGTTGCTGGTGGCCCCCTTCTGGCCGGCTCGAACATGGTTCCCCCTACTGCGCAAGCTCAGTTGCAGCGAACCGTGGTGTCTCCCCAACAGGAAAGATCTGTTATCCCAACAAAGCGGTCAGGTTTGGCATCCCAATCCTCACCGCCTCCGCTTATATGTTTGGCTCCTGAAAGGTCCGACCCGCTGCTGAGCAGCTGTGTGGAACCTGTCAGGCGGACCATTCTGAATGCCAGGGCGCCATCCACTCGGCTACAATACGACAATAGGTGGAGATTGTTTGTAAAGTGGTGCGGCAACCACGGGGAGGACCCAGTGCTATGCCCAGTTCCCACGGTTCTAGAGTTTCTGCAGTCACTCTTGGATGAAGGTCGAACTCCATCCACTCTAAAGGTGTATGTGGCAGCAATATCAGCCCGACATGTTAGAGTCGACAAAGGCACAGTGGGGAGCCACAATCTGGTGTCTTTATTTCTTAAGGGGGCTCTGAGACTTCACCCCCCTAGAGCTCCACGTGCCCCAGCATGGGACCTACACTTGGTGTTGGATGGCTTGTGTCAGCCTCCCTTTGAGCCTCTGGACAGAGCGGAGCCACAGTGGATATTGCGTAAGACTGCGTTCTTGCTGGCCATTACCTCGGCAAAACGTGTCAGTGAGCTGCACGCATTGTCAATCAGCCCATCATGCCTGAAGTGGCACCCTGATGGTATGGGCGTCACGTTGTGGCCAAATGTTGCTTTTATTCCGAAAGTGCTGTCAAATTCACATTTTAATCAGCCTATAAGGCTTGCACGATATGAACCTCCATCAGGTGATGGTGGACACAGACCAGAACTCTTGTGCCCAGTGAGGGCTCTGAGATGTTATATTGCTGCTACTGCAGGCATTCGTAGGTGTGATCAGCTTTTTGTTTGTTACGGAGGCCCAAACAAGGGCTCTGCTCTCTCCAAGCAGCGCCTGTCCCACTGGATCTTGGATGTCATTCGGCACTCTTATCAGGCGTCAGACCGCCCCCTACCAACAGGTGTGCGCTCTCACTCTACCAGGAGTGTGTCTACATCTTGGGCTGCCCTGAAGGGAGTCCCCCTGGAGGAAATATGTGCTGCTGCCTCTTGGACATCGCCTGGCACATTTTCCAGATTCTATAATGTGAATGTCGCCACTCCCCATCCACTTGGTGTGGTCCTTCAGTCTTCAGAGGCTTCTCATTGAGGTTGGTAGCTAGGATTCCTCGTGACTAAGCTGGGATAAGTCATTCAGTGCTTTCAGCACCGCCCTCTGGCGGTCAGCAGGGATGAAATAGAACGAGAGTTACGAATGTAACTACGGTTCTATGAATCCCGAATGACCGCCAGAGCGTTCTGTCTCTCAGAATCCTCGTGGTCACGCGAGAAGATTCTGTAGGAAACGAACCTCTGGTGACACCGGAACTTATTACCTTTCTCGGGTCATCCAGGGGTCACAGGTGACATTGTTGGTATGCATACTCGGACTGCGCATGCGCGAAGGGAACATTCAGTGCTTTCAGCACCGCCCTCTGGCGGTCATTCGGGATTCATAGAACCGTAGTTACATTCGTAACTCTCGTTTTCCATAAGGTAGGAAAATTTCCTGTTGTCATGGACAAATTAAATATATGCCTTAATGGCTCAGCAATAATTGGAGCAGCCAATTTTAGAAGGGAGGAATCCAAATTGTCTTCTCCAGTTGAACTCCTGGGGTCTAAGGCTTGCAGTGCATTCAGAACCTCAGCATAATGGAAGGAGTGGAAGGAAAAACATGAGGTGCGGTCCCCTGCATTCAAACAACCAACATCAACTGATGGGAGGTCAGGATATTCTTTTTCAAATAAATATGCAACATCTGCAAAGTGCTTATTAAAGGCATGGAAAATGTCTGACCTGTTAGAAATCACACAGCCATCAGTTCTTATACTAGTGGGCATTGTATTTGAGGTCTTCCTTTTTTCTAGGTTCACTGCTTTCCAGAACATAATTGGGTTTGAGTAGGAGCTAGTGATTAAAGATAAGAAGTATTCAGATTTGGCTTTTCTTACAGCCGAGGTGCATTTATTCCTAAGTTGTCTGAAGGAGAGCCAGTGTCGAGGGTCTCCTGAATGCCTAGCACGACTCCAGGCCTTGTTTCTGTCATTGAACAAAGTTGACAGCTCATTTGAGAACCAGGGAATGGTTCTGTCCTTAATTCTGAGCCTTTTAAAAGGGGCATGTTTATCAACACATGAAATAAAAATATCTGTAAAGGACTGCAGGGCCACCTGAACATCAGAGATCTCGGCTGTAAAGTTACTAAAATTATTTGCTAAATTTTCCAGAAAGTGTTGCTCATTAAAGAGCCTAAAATTTCTCCTTAAAACTGTCTGTATATTTTTTTTTCCAATCTGGCATTTCTCACACAAGCTGTAGGGCAGTGATCACTTATTCCCAGCTCAAAAACTCCACTGCCTACAATTTTGTCAACTTTGTTGGAAAACACAAGGTCGATCAAAGTAGATTTTGAACTGTCTTTTAGATTGGGTCTAGTGGGCTCACTTATGATCTGAGTTAAGTTCAGGTTAAAGCAACATTCCTTTAATTTATCTGATGTGCTGTATAGCCAGTTCCAAATAAAATCACCCATAACAAGCATTTCAGAATCCTCATACATTGAGATTAAATTTGCTAGTGAGTCAATCGACTCTGAATCTGCAGATGGGGGTCTATAAACACCTATTACCACCAGTGGAGATGACCCCATCTGGATTTGCAGGGCAATAAATTCAAAACATTTAGGCTTGGTGACTGAGTCTAAAACAGACACTGACAACCCAGATTTTGCATAGACTGCTACTCCACCTCCTCTTCCAGCTCGATCCACTCTAAACAGAGTGTAGCCTTCAAAAGCTACATCACAGTCTTTAGTGCTTTTTTTCAACCATGTTTCACTCAGAACTAAGATGTCAGCATTCGTTTGTAGCATTAAAACATTGACATAATCTAATTTATGGATTAGACTCCTGATGTTTAAGTGGATTAATCCTAGGCCATTTCTGCTTTTGAAGGTATTTGGATCAAGTGGGGGTCTAGGAGAAGGAACAGGAGCAACAGTGTTAGGCTGTATGGGAATCATAACCAGGTTTGAGGTGGTGACATAAGTTAGTATGTTAGTAATATTATTATAGCATACAGATTTAAGTCACTCACTGGTGGTCAGATAATCCTTCCCTTCATGAAGCTTGTCACAAACACAAATGCACGCACCGCTTGTATTTTGAAAGACTTAGAAGAAACAACGGGGGGAGTAGCTTATTTTCCATGTTTGTCAGCCCAATTCCAATATTTTAAGCCCTTGTCACAGATGTTAGTTTGGGAGTTTTGGCACAAATATGCGACAGGTATTATGTATTAAGGAGCTTCTATATCTTAAATGAAGCCTTGTCTTTTCAGTGTTATTGATAAGACAATATGCATTATACACTCAACAGACTGAGTGTAAAAGTTTGTCATGGCTCATTGTTAGAAAAAAAAGAAACTTTGGTTGTTGAGGGAGCCACCTAACATTGCTTTGAAGCTGATTCTTCAATTCAAAAGACCCTCTTCTGTATCCATTTCTGCATTAAGCATTACTGCATGTTTTCTCAAAGTACAGACAGTACCTTAAGTTATTTTGCACATTTCCCACCATTTGCAATGGATTACATTATACAGTAACATAACAAATATTCTGTCCTACACAAAACTTTAAGTTTCTTCTGTCATCCTTACAGGCTTAAAAGATTAGAAGACAGATTTCTGTGTTTCAGTGTTTTAATTAACTAGCCGCTATATCAGGCATGATTTGTCATTCAGTGCTCTAAAGCTATTACCTGGCAGCACATGATGTATCAGGTTCAATCCTCAAACCTCATGACTCCATCAAAGCCATGGTAGGTGAAGGGTTCAAGCACAGGGCTGCATGTCTCTTGAGCAAGGCATGCCATTCTGTTGTTTTCACAGCTATTTTCTGTGCCTCGTGCAATGTACACCCCATCAACAGAGTGGATGGATGGGTCCTCATCAAAATAGTTGTGTGGCCGCAGTATGACCCCACCCCCGTTACCTACAGTGACTGTGTTGGGGATGTCCTCTGAATGGGGAATATGGAGGAAGCCAGTGGTTACCCAGGCAACCAGATCCTATGGGCACATCAACATGTTCATCATGCAGATCTTTTCAGACAAATAATCAAAAAACAAGTGAAAAGAATGTTTATATTATCTGATAATTTATGCACTTCTGAAACAAACCTCATTTTCAATGTTTTCATTGTCTTCAATGTATTTGCTGAAGTCAACAGCTGGATTCCACATGTTGTTTTGACTGTACAAACTCGAGCTGGTCTGCTCTAAGTCCTTATGTTTGGTGATGGCAACCTTATACCTAAGGAGAGACAGATGAGCATAAAAATAAATTAAAACAAGAGCCCTGCAGAGCCATGCATGAAGATTTAAGGCTCATTCAAAATGCATGCCCTAAACCAGAAATCAGTGTTGCAATTTGTTATTGTATCACTCTGTTGCTTGCATTAATGTTTCCGGAGAATGAAAGTATTTTTAAAAACTAGAATTGCTCTGAAAGCACTAACCTCATTCAAGGCATTCCTGACACTGTTAACAGAGTAACAAGTGGAAAAAAAAGTTAAAAAAAAAGTTAAAAAAAAAAAAAAAAAAAAAAAAAAAACAGAACTGTTGCTTAATGTTAACTAATGTTTAAAAAAAATCCTGGATCCACATCTGTATTAGGATCACCACCAAAATCTAAATGCTTCTTTCATGACCAACATCCCCTGTAACAGAGATACAGTATATAAATAAAAATAGTCTGACTGAATTCTATGTCCTCATTAAGACTCGTATCCCTCTATCCCTCCCTTTATTCCATCTAGGGCAGGCCAAAACACGCTGACTGTACTCCTCTTCTTTCTTTATTTATTCTGTTAAATGTAGATTAATCAATTCTAAATGAGCCTTCAGAGGGTGCGATGAGGTGTTTCTTTTATACTGAATATATAATCTTTATTTCCTTTGTGAGACTTTGTGGCTGTCTCACCTGGCCCAGGACATGGCCTTCTCCTCTGCCTGGCTCTCTGGAAGGTGGTCCCCTGTGAAGCTAAACACCTGCAGCCTGTAGGAGCGCCGATGACCCCAGCGGTTTGTCTTTTCGCTGGCAATATGGAGATAGCGGGGAGTCTTGGTGTCAAAACGGATAGCAGCTTCCTGTGGGGGTATATCATTATATATTTGTATAGGGATTACTAAAACTCCACAAATAATAACAAGCCTTCCCATAATGCATTACACTCAGTCTGCCACCATTTTATGTTTTTTTTTATTTGAATTAAATGTTTCTGTTCTAAATCATCAATTTAATTTGTTTCTTATTATAGAAAAATGTCATCAATACTCTCTCAAGGTTTGTCCTTTGTATAATAAAGATGTGCTATGAAGTGTTGAATCTCTTCATTATGTTTTAGTATAAATTTCTGCCATAGTAATTCAACATAAAGACACTTTTTTTCTAAGCAACATTATTTATAGTTCTGTCTAACCTTATCATTTGTCTCAAACTATAATTTATCTATTGATAAATATATACTGGACAATGAGCATCTGGGACAATCTCATCAACATGATAACTTACTGTTGAGAAAAAATTCAAAGGTGTCATTTTCTGTCATGTTTGTCTCTGATTTTTAAGATAGGTACAACCTTGAACAGATAATTTGGTTTGACAAATTAGCATTCAGTGGATATGTTTATTTGTTTATTATGTTTATGTATCATGTAACCTTTTGATAACCACCTTGAATCTACAATCTTGTGGCTGACTGGGATTAATGCAACACTTTGCCAGTCCCTCTATTTTTGTATTAAAGGCAGTTCATGCTCAAAATGATTTTTTTTAATATTAGCAGCTAAATTCTGTACCACTTAACTTCCTGATATTATTCTGAAAATTGATGTTAGACGGATGATGCAACTAACTCTCTCAGGTCATATAATGAGGTGGGCACAACTAAAATGTTTCTCTTTTAGTTGTGTATTATGTGCTGATTTTCCAAGTTTGAATGCTGCTGCCTTCTGCTGTTGGAAACCAGTTGTTGATACTGTTTGCTTAACCTCAGAGGAAAACAACAAAAAAAGGCACACAGACAACTATGATGAGAAGTTTATGTGCCTTTGTGTTATGTACAACCACCATTTGTTCTTGACATTTGACCCAGTCTGACAAATGTTTGGTTATTGATTCATGCAGCACTGATGTTTTGGCTATTGTTGAGTTTTCACAAGCCTTTGACGGGTCAGTCAGTGTGGTTTTGTGCTTCTTAGGGCGATTTTACTGATATCTAGGCCAGCTTAAAATATTAGGGTGGGCCACTGGTTCAATATCAGCTGATTGTAACAAAAATATTTTATTTAAAAAAATGCACAATGGCTGACCTTTTCTGTCTTCAGTTGTTTCTCCACAAGCTGAGGGACCATGGCGTAGTGATCAGGCATCCAGGGCAGAGATGTATTAACAAATTTCATGTCTTTGGTCTGGAAAACGTTCTTTACACCTACAAAAAGATTATACAAAAACGTTTGAGTTGGACTGTTTTCTGTTTTAATTTCACAAAACTGATATCATTAGGGATTTTTTTTAAATCCTTTGAGTTAATGTCCAGTGCTTTTTTAACGATTAGAGGCAACACTTGGGACCATTTTTTTGTTCTTATTTACACACATTACTAGCTTTTTTACTGTGCTGCCAATCTAAAAACAAAGTATTCAAAAAATAATACAAATAATATACTATATATATAGGGTCCCAGCCATTTTTGTGGGGGGCCCTGAGAGTATCGGAACAAAACCTATACATAAAGAGATTCTGCGTTGCAATACATGTATGAAATAAAATCAAACAGTCCAAAGTCTCAGTAACTTAAATGCTCAATGGTGAATATGAAGTCATGCATGCAACCAGTGAGAGAGATTAAGCATGCTCCATTTTTATTTACTGCTAACAGAAACTTCGCAAACTGAAGGCAACAAAAATATTCTGAGCATAGATATCTATTGATAACAGATGAGTTTGGGTTAAATGAACGGATTCTTTCAAAGAGGGAAAACACATCACAGAATTTAACTTTTTTCCCTTTATGTTCCTTCATCAGGTTTAATATATCACACTGCTACTCACCCACCACGTCCAGATCAACTTTGTAGTTGATGAAGTGTGTATGGATATTTCCAAGGACCTTATCAGCCACCTGGTGTCCATGTTTTAGACTACCGTCCACCAGGTAAGAAGAAGAGATGTAGCCGGTGGCATGCACTTTGGCCTCCACTGACCCACTCTGGTAGAAGATGAAATCCCACATGTAGTCATAATTTCCTATAGCTGTGATTGTCCTAAACACTAAGGCGCTGTTCACCATCCCTCCATAACTGTTGTGAAAAAAATCTGCAAAGTGTCTCCGCAGAGGCTGACCCATGTTGTGCTCAAAGATGCAGATCGAATTGCGAAATCTAACCGGGGCTGGGACATCGATGTAACGGTACGTGTCGATGTAGGTGGCATCGTAGGGACAATCAACTCCACGGGTAAGCTCATGCGCAAAGCGACCTATACCGATGCTGGAGTCTAAAAACTTAGTTACAATCATCCCCGGGGTTACGGAGCCGTACACCGACATGGCTTCTTGAATACTCAGCTCGTAGATGATCCTGTCACCCTTGAAACGCACATCAAAAACTTTGGCACCTGTAAGCGAACTAAGTCCAAAGGCAAAGCTCCAGTCCAGATACACAACGTGATTTTTGCTGATGCTGTAGCGTTTGCCATCCACGTTAAACAGCTGCGGGCCGATCTGCTGAGGCTTGTGCTCCGGTTTCAGTGACCCATATTCTGCTGACTCCTTGTAAATAATTTTTCTCACAGTAGTAGTTTCATATCTCCGTTTGAGCTCTTCTACAGTGTCAAAGTATTGGCCGTTATACATCACCCGGTCCACTCTCCATTGGGACGCGTTGACGCTCTCGTGGTTCACCAGCACCTCAAAACCCACTGGGTGGATGTACATGCCGCTCATATCCCTGAAGAAAGACACCCAAGTCTTTCTGTCCCCGGATCGAACTCCACGGGGCATCTGCTCAAATGCATTTAGCTGCTTTTTTGCATCCACGTCGAAGCTCTCTTTCATGAGCTTCGGAAGTTTGGAGAAGACATGCTCCTCAATAAAAGCAAAAAGCAATGCATATTCACCAATGGTGACGGTGCGTGCATTAATGGGCAGTTCATTCACCTTGTACCTTTCCTGGGTGACATCGTTGTGATAGGTTGGGTTCGGAAGAGGTCCCACTACATACTCTTTTATGTAGCCTCGTGCACCGTAAAAGACCACCACCGTTGCCTCCCTGACAGGCTTGGCAGCTTTTCCGTCCAGGAAAGCCAGCGCGTCCCCCTTCTTTGGCAAAGACAGGTCTATCAAGAACAAGAAGTTTTCCCACGGCTTGGTGACCTGGTTGGTGGATATTTCCAAGTCTTTTTGCTTGAGCATGTATTTCTGGACCTGCACGTACTCCTCCCGCGTGAGGTCAGCGAACACGACGCTGCGCTCGTCGTGGTTGACGCGCAGCGGATGGACACGGTGAACGGAACATTTGGGCGCCCTGCTAGAATGGATCCCGATCAGAACTATGTTAAGAATGATGGAGAAGAGGACAAAGAGGATAAGTGCCCATTTCACAAGGGAGTTCATCCTCTTTTCTACCATCACGCACAGGGTTGTAGAGAGGGAGGAAAGGAACGAGGCTGAGAAAGTTCTAATGCCTCACCGAATTTTGAGAAAGAGAGGCGCCCCCCTGAATCTTTCGTCCCCTCCCCTTTCTATTTTGGATAATAATGAAGTTTTATCCCCGTTCCCCCCTTTCAGTTAATCATATAACTCACCGTTTATTAGGTCAAAAAGCAAGTTGCGCACCCGTTTAGATGTTTTACGCAAGCTGCTTAAAGTTGTTGGTGGTAAACGTTTGCACCCTTATTTTAAGATGTTTCGACTCCTGTTTTTTAGAAAACAAAACTTTATAAAATAGACAAAACTAATGCAATTATTTTCAGAAAGAATATGTTTGTTTTAAAATACACAAAGGAAAGTCTGTTTACTTCATTCATTTATTCGTACTACTTTTTGTCCCTTATTTTCATGGCTTTTCCCATATCATTGGGACCTTGTCATTATAGTCTCACAGTAAAATAATAAAATCTAAGAAAATTTGTCCTAAATTTTGCTATTGTGTCTGATTTTTCACAGCAAGGATAGATGATAGAAAGGTATTTACCTTTGCAACGTAAGAGTCAGTCACATATTTAAGGAGAAATAAGTATGGACTAGGAAGATTCCCACAATAAAGCTAGTGAAAGAACAAAAATGATTAAAATCAATCAATCAATCAACCAATTAATTTGAATTTGTATTGCACCAGTTCATTACAAGTGTTATCTTAAGACACCATAGACCAGGCTGAAGCCACAGTCTTCATATATATATATATATATATATATATATATATATATATATATATATATATATATATGTATATATCTTTGAAATGGGTTAACAATTTAAAGCTGTTCTGCAGCAGTGAAGGTTGAACAAGCCTTATAAGCTGGCTCTTCTCATTCCTACAGGTGTTCCAACTTTTCTTGATTGCTTACAACCCTCTCTGTCTGCATAAAAGCATACCCTTTGGTACCATACCCTTGTGAGCATCAGCTGAACAGCACTGTACTGCAGATAATCAGATGTTGCTACAAAAATGGCAAGAAAAGGGCAATTAACAATGGAAGGGAGACTGACCATCATAACACTTAAAAGTGTAGGCCTTTTTTAGAGACAAATTGCAAAGAAAGTCAAGGTGTCAGTGAGTACAGTTTTCTTCACCATCAAAAGGCACTCAGGAACTGGGGGAAACTCTGACAGGAAGAGGTCTGGCAGACCCAAAGCCACAACTAAATCAGAGGACAAGTTTCTGAGAGTAACAGTTTGCGTGACAGGCAGCTCACAGGGCAACAGCTTCGGCAGCTAGGGTGCCAAAAAATTACCATACAATAACAGAAAATAGCCTTCTCATAAAAATACGGTTATTTTCCATAACTAAAATACAGTTTATGGTTGTAATTTTCAGGAGATTTTGCCTTTTTTGAGGTTGTTTTTAATGTTAAATTAGAAACATTTTCATGTGGTAAAACAATGAAATCACCTATAAATATGGTAAATAAATGTTGTAATACGAATGTTTGAATTTATGGAAATGTGCTGTTATTAGTTGGTTTTAAAGACATCATTTTATGTAAAAAGGCTGTATATATATTTTTATTTGATGTAACATAACAGTATAAAACATTGATTTTCTATACCGCTTATTCCTTTCAGGGTCGTCGGGGGTGGGGGGTGGGGTGGGGAGGCTGGAGCATATCGCAGCTGTCACTGGGCGAGAGGCGGGGTAAACCCTGGACTGGTTGCCAGTCGATTGCAGGGCCAGAGACAACCATTCACGCTCACACTCATACTGAAGGGCAATTTAGAGTCACCAATCAACCTAATGAGCATGTTTTTGGTCTGTGGGAGGAAGCCGAGTGCCCAGAGAGAACCCACGCATGCGCATGCGTGGGTTAGGGTATCTGCCAAAGGTGGCTACTTTGATGAGTCAAGAGTTTAGAATACATTTTGGCCTATGAAGTGATTTCATGATTTCTTTTTTACTTCAATTGCTTATTTGTACTATGCTTTCATTTCAGAATGCAACGAGACATTAAACTGAATACTATTCAGTAAAAAACTGGAAAAATTGGGGTGTTCTAAAACTTTTGACCGATAGTGTATACATATACACACACACACACACACACACACACACACCTACACGCATGCACACACACACATACACAATGTGTTTGAAGTGGATTAATACTCAGCTGTTACAGGATTCTTCATAAAATAGTTCATAATATTGCCACAAAAGCACATATGACTTACTCAGGGCATCAATAATCTAACAAACTTGTGTCTTTGCCTGCTTTTATTCATGTTTATGTCTGCTTTGGCTAATAGTGAAATTAATGAGTACTGCACTCAATGTCTTCCTAAGGAAAAGTTGACGTTTTTTAACTTTCATGAACTCACAAAAAAGTGTAAAAACCCAGCGGAGAAAAACACCTGGGGAGTGTTTGTTACATAGAAAAAAAATAGTTTTTCTGGCGATGCTTTTCTGGCCACACATCCGTGTGTGATTGCCACCTAAGTTTGTCACCCTTTTCACCCCCTGGGTCTCTCCTTGTAACTAAAATCCTTATCCTGTTTCGAAAATTCAACTCATGCCCTTAAATGCTATCATTAACCTTGGCGTCATTATTAACAGCCAGCCAACCTTAAGGGTCTATGTGTCCTAAATTGCTCAGTCATACAGCATGTTCTTTTTCAACACTAGAAAAATCACACCCTATATCTGTTGTGACATGGAATTGAACTCCTGTTGTGATTCATGCTACGACCTCTTGGGATATCCCACATCTAAAACTTCTATGTCTCACAGGCACATATAACTGGAAGTGTGTCCATTAGGGATGAGAAGATTAACCGATACGTATCTATACGTGGTCATGCGAGTGCATGATGCAAATGCACCGATAGAGCAGCTGAGAATGAATGCAATTTTGGAAGCATATTGAGATGCATCGGTTATTAAGTATTTTTATCGATACAATCCGATCAAGTTAATACATAATTTGTATTTCAACATTTATTAATAAGTGTTACCAACCCATTTTGGATGCATTATTTATCCGACCCACATAACATAAGCAATGGACTTATGGATGTGTACAATGCAAACTAAAGTATCAGTTCCGCTGATGCACTGTAATACATGCGGCGCAGATGAATACGTGTAGTCAGGGAAGCGTGAGGAGTAAACATGCTGGATGCTGAGTGAATTCATCCTCCACTAAGTTTTAAATCTAAAGTTTGGCAACACTACGGATTTTACAAGAGAGACGGACAACTGAACAAGACAGATGCAATTCGCAGAATGTGCCGCGCTGCTGTAAAATACACGGGCAGTACGACTAATCTGATAACTCACTCAAAGCGGCGCCACGGTGTTGTCGTGGAGGTGTCTGCTCCCCCGTCTCCCCTGCTGTCAGCTTGGATTCGCCTGCAGCTGCTAGCTCCAAAAGTGGTGCAAAGTATTACAGAAGTATTGCAAGTGCTAAAAGACATCTTTGTATTCATAGTTCATGAAAGAACTCACTTTCAGCTGCTCACTGGTGAGCCTTCTTTCTGCTAAATGAGTGCCATTTTTGTATATATATATGTATGTAATGGTACTGCTCTGTAAACTTAAAACAGGCACTCAGGCTCTAAGAGAAAAGCCAGTTTGTGAAAAGTCCTGGTTTTACTTGGTAAGTAAATAATCAAACTTATTGAACTGCACCACATCCTCTTTTACATCTTTTACTACTCCCTATCCTCCCTCTCTTCCTCCACATCATCATCATCATCATCATCATCATCAGAGCCAAGCAGCTGCTACAGACAGATGTGCCAGGGTTCAGGTACTGGACTGACTGACTCTGCCCATAATAATAATAATAATAATAATTATTATTATTATCAATAGTATTATTAGTATAGCCTTAAAATTGATTGAAAACTATTCAAAGGTTGTAGGTTCAAAACTAATCTTGTCAACAAAACCAAACATTTGCCTGCAAAAGCTGGAAAGTCCTCAAAGTTCCATTTGACCATCTTTTGATGGAATTTAGACTTTATATTTGTGTTGTTCTCTGCTAAACCCTGAACCTCATAATGAACTGCTGCCTAAGAATTTACAGATATCTTGAAAGTCAAACATTCATGACATGTCTCAGTCTGGTCTTCTTCATTGCACTCAACAGAAAAATGTGTTCTCAGAGTTTTAAACATCTCACTGTGTGGTAACGGTTCACACTCCTCCGTGTTTGTGTTTTGTGATTAAGCAGCTTTTTGACCTGCCTTATAAATACAGTCATTGTTTGCGCATGATGGATGATCCTTTTCTCTGCAGGAGCTGGTACAGGGCTCTGGAAGAGTTTGAATTCCTACATCAAACCAAAGACATTTTTTAAACTTGAGGTTTTGATCCAATCATTTGCCTTTACCTGATCTTGGCCACTGCAGTGTGGATCACATATGTCTTAATTCTCATTGTATTCTGTCATTGGTCTGATTACAGGATTAGCTCAGTATTTCTGAAGTAAAGTTGTATGAGGTTCATTTTAATAGTAAACATAATAACCACAGTTCTTGTGATCAGCTCTGCCTAAGTTAGGAAATGCCCAGCACAGAAGTTAGGCAACACATCACTGCATATGGGGCCATGGGGTTTGAGTTCTGTTTAGTTTTTATTTTTTTTATTGTGTCCAAGTGGGTTGTAGGTGAAGAACATCTGCAGTGTGGACAGTGTCTACCTCCCATTCACGCCTATATGGATGACATGACCAACTTGACATCTGCAATTGCATGCATTAAACAGCTGTTAGAGAAGCTTCATGACAACATTGCCTGGGCAAGGATGAAGCTGAAATCCAGCAAATCCAGGATCATATCCATCATCAGGGGATAACTTATGGACCAGAGGTTCTACATCAGGGATACACCCATTCCTTTGGTGTCAGAGCTGCCTGTGAAGAGCTTAGGCTGCTGGTACAACAAGAACCTCAAAGACTCAGACCAGAGTGAACAACTGAGGAAAAAAAACATCAAAGGCCTTGCCAGCATAGACATGACCTTGCTCCTAGGTTGAAACTGTGGTGCCTGCAGTTTTGTTTACTCCCCTGCCTGATGTGGCCTCTAACAGTCTATGCTGCCGTACGAAGACAAGGTGCAGTATCTTTTTTTTTTATTTTGCACTAATCAAAAGTGCAGTATTTGCTCTTCAATCTCTTAAAGTTTCATAGGGCTCCTGCTTATTTTCTCTGAGATATTGCCATTTGTTACTTTGCAGTAACTGCCAAAATGCACTGTAAAACCAAGACAAACTGCAGTAACTGCACTTACTGCAGTTTGCCTTGGTTTCACCATAAAGAATACCAGATACTGCATCCTTGGTTTCACCATGAAGAATACCAGTTACTGCAGTTTGCCTTGGTTTCAGGACTAAATTTAAGCCATCTCCACTCAGACTTGAGTTAAAAGTTAACCTGTTACTATAGAACATGTACATTATAGTGTTCATTTGTTGATCGGCTCTGCATTTTATGTATTAGATCCCAATGTAGAATGTTGTTATAATGTCTGATGTTCTGATTTTATGTTTTATTTTGTGTTAGTGTGAAGTGAAACATGAAATGCTTGAGAAATAAACACAGTTCTGATAACAAATAACAAAAAATACATTCAAAGATAACTACCGTTTTGTTGTTGCTTTTTATCAGCATTAAGGAGGAGATAATTAGATATTCGGTGTTGGCAGTAGCAGTGTGTGCAGCGAAAAAATAATATATCAATATTGAAAATTAATATGCCAAATATTATTATAATACTATTTAAAAAAAAAAAACTAAGCAAAATGGCCTTACTTACTGCACATACTGCAGTGCATCATTGTGTGGTCATGTAATTATACTGCAGTAAAACAAAGGCAAAGTGCAGTATAGCCTATAAAACTGCCAAATTTAGCATGAATGACAATATACATTATGCATTAAATTCCCTTCCCTTTAACCTAATAATTCATACACTTGGTAAAGAGTGACATCAACCCAGAGGAGAAAGTTGGTGGTTACAGAGGTTCAACAGCAGGAAGGGGCAGCCAGACGTGCAAAGGCAGTCTCACAGTCAAAACAGCTGGCCAGTGGACCAGCCTGGAAAACCTGGAACATCGTAAGATCACATGGAGGGATCTGTGGGAGATGGAAGGAAGTCAATTCAGCTTCATCATCAGAGCCACCTGTGATGTTCTTCCCTCACCCAAGAACCTAAACCAGTGGCTAGGAGAGGATCCAGTATGTGCTCTCTGTCAAATTCCAGCATCACTCAGGCACATCCTCAATGGCTGAAAAACCAGTTTGGCCCAAGGTCAATACACCTGGAGACACAACCAGGTCCTGAGGCAGCTGGCAATCATCCTTGAAGGAAGAACAATGCTCTTCCTTCCCCAATGTCCAGATTTCCCCACACCATCCCTTTCGTAAGAGCAGGACAACTCCCAGCAACAACATCTGCTAGAGTGGAAGAGTCCCTCCTGGACAGTGCCTGGGAGTGGAAAATGCAGGTTGATCTAGATCAGAAGCTAGTCTTTCCTGAGATAATTACTACTAATCTCAGGCCAGACCTGGTCTTGTGGTCAACCTCGCAGAAGTTGTTTTTCATTGTGGAACTGACTGTACTGTGGGAGGCTGCAGTCAGTGAAGCATATGTACGAAAACACCTGAAGTATTCCAATATAGCAGCAGAGGCAGAACAACGAGGCTGGCAGGCCCAGGTGCTCCCTGTTGAGGTGCAGAGACTTTGTTGCCACATCCACAACCAAGCTTCTGAAGGGGATGGGAGTGCAAGGACGGGCCTTCCAACAAGCCGTCAAAACACTATCAGAAACTGCTGAGCAAGCAGCAGCTGGCTGTAGAGCAAAAGAATGGACATCAACTAGGCTGCAAAATGATCACCAAGGGATTAAAGCGGAGGGGGGCACACCAGGGACGCCAGGTGTCGCTGTTGAGCCCTGTGGAGGTGTCGTGGGCCCATCAAAGAAACACCAGTGAAGCAGGGTGTCAACCTGAAGACCCCAGTGAAGCAATTACCCCTACCCGACGCATCGAATGCCAATTACACCAGGGATTGAAAAATCAAGTCCTATAAGGTCAACTGTCATACATATAGTAATTTGTTCAGCCTGCAAGGGCTTACATGACACCAGGAGCCACAATAGGCCATTCACAGTAACGGAACAAAAGAGAAAAAAATCAAAAACAGCTAAAAATAAAACAGACAAACAAAAAAGACTAAGCACTTCCTAAACAGACTATTTTGCCTTCTTTTCCAAGCTTCTGAGGCAAAGTTAGTGAGCTTTACCACATCAGACGTGAACAGTTCAGTTTTTGCTCATCTGGCCACAGCAATACATTAGGTAACAAACAAATAATTTCATGAAACAACTAGAAAAGACGCAGACCTCCGCCAAGCAGCTTCAGTCCTATCTGGCAATGTTAAAGAATCTTTAAACAATTCCTGTATCCGGATGGTGATTTGGATCAGTCCCAAAATCTAATCATTTCTTCCTTATCCCATTCCACATATTTCCTGAAAATTTCATCCAAATCCGTCCATAACTTTTCAAGTTATCTTGAACACAACAAACAGACAAACAGACAAACTAACCAATGCCGGCAAAAACATAACCTCCTTGGCGGAGGTAATGACTCTCTTGAGTCACCATATTTTGTACAGTGCAGAGGGAAATGAGTCCTTTTCCACTTCATTCAGGTCACACAGTTCACAGAGTCAGTTTTCCTTTGGAAATAATTTTGAATCCACCAACCTAAATGGCAGGTTGTGCCATCAAGGACTTCTGGGTAACCAAGCTAATTATATATGGCTCAGGCTGAAAATTGTGTTTGATCTGCACATAAGTCCTTAGTTTTGATTTAGACAGAACACTTCTAAACCATTTTTCTTCAAATTTATCAAGAATTTATCCTTAATGGAATTAAGATTACAGTGTAGATCATTCATGTAGATATGCATATCCACCTTCTCAAAAATAGAATAAACCTCATTTGTGCTTGCAGATTTTAGTGTTTTACCACATAAAACACTCTCTTGCTTATACTGTCATCTGCCATTTTGATTAGTCATTTTCACTTAATGAATTCTAAGTGAGACCAAACCAAAAAAACAGCATTAGGTTGACTGCTCTCTGTACTTGACACATTTACATTGCTTTGCTTCAATGCAAGTAAGACCCTTTTTCGGTTCTACTTCTCTCCAGGTGGTAGGATACTTAGGCAATACAGTGTACTGAAGCAGAATTGAAATGAAGGGGCTTGCTGGCAGAAAAGTAAAGTGTTGTAAATGAGTTTATTACAGTGAACAGTCACCCCACTGCTGTGTTCTTTTTCTTTATTTACACCTGAAATCCAGTGAAGTATCCAGCCCTCTTGGTCCCCTTGTAATGCATAGCTTTGTCTTTGTGTTGATTATCTCATTACATAAGCTGAGCTTATGTAAGGAGTAGTGATCAAAATCACAGCGGTTCATGTTATTGCTATTAAAATGGACCTCGAACAACCCTGACTCAAAAACAATGAACTTTCCCTTCAATGTTAGTTTGGCTATTGTCACATTCGAGGCCGGATATCTTACTTCACCACTGGTGGGGAGACAACAAACAGGAAAATTTCTATTGTGCTATTCTTGAGGGAGACATCAAAGTTAGTAACATGCTCCTCAGATGCTTTTTTTCTATTCAACCTGCAATACCATTTCATTTTAGGTCTTTAACTGAACTGGTTTTAGTGTTTAAGTGTGTGTACTCAGCTGCTCTGTTGTCTGTTTTATTGACCTCATGAATGTATATTCTGATATTTGTATTTGGAGAGAAAATTTCCACCTAAGGTGGATAATGAAGACTTATTCTATTCTATTCTATTCTATTTTATATAAGGGAGAGCTATTTATTCAGTAACTGAAAATTGTTCTTCAAAGACCTTGTGACCTCCATCTGACTGTCCCTGCCTATCTTTGCTGAGCTTTGTTCTTTGTGTTGCATTTGCCAAAAGACAACATTATAAAACATTTTCGGATTACTTTAATTCAATTTTTTAAATAATTGAGCAACGTGACCTTAATATTACTGAGATCTTTCTTCTAACTTCACAATTTTGTTCAGTGAAAAATGACTTGTTGATTCGATGTTTTTGTACACACACACACCCCTACACCTACCTTGTTCTCCAGAAATCTCTAATACTTGACTTGAAAATGAATCCAATGAAACCTGCTGGAGACTCAGTAGGAATATTTTGATAGAAAAAAAAAGTCTTTTATTGACTTAAGTGTCCTCAATCTCAAATACATTAGAAAGTAGATGTATAATTATAGGTAATTATTAAATCATTAAGTAAATATTAATCATGTTTTGAATTTTAAAGTTGCTTGCTATGACAAGCTAGCTTTCGCAGCTGTAGCTACAGCTATTGTCACATCTGCCTACAACACAGCCAGTGGGCGGCTCTGGGTGATGACGTGGCGGGAATCGAGTGCATCTCTTTTCTTAGGGGCATGTTTTCACCCCTTCCTCTTGGCCTTCAAGACAGAGGGCCAAGGGGAAGAGGTAGACAAAGGGGCAAGACAAAGGAGGAAGGCTAAGGGGTACAATTGGGATTGACCATTAGTGTTTTAGGGGGTTGGCTTGCAGTTAAACTAATCATCTCTTGCTTCAAACATCTGGAGTTCAATCTCGCAACACTTACTCCAGCACATCTCCATGACCCATTAGATAAGTCTTATCTGTAGGAAGCCATGATTTGTTTGGGCAAGGGTGTGGATGAGTAGGGCTTGGGCCTCTGAAATGTTGATTTGCCACCCCAGGTGTCAATCCATAATTATGCACTGTGATTGGCTGTTTGCTATTTAGGAGGAGGGATTCATGTAAAAATCATTATTGGCTGTGTAACAGCAGGCTTCCCTTAGCTTTCTTTTGTTAATGTTGATAAATGGGGACACATTTACTTTGTAAGAACTTAATATTATTGATCTGGTCATAAACCAGAGTCTTTAAAAAGAAATTAGTATTTAAGTAGTTATTTTGTTGTTTTTGTCTTTTCAGACACTAATTTCTATGTTTAGAAAATTTGAGAACTGCCTCTGTCGTGGCTTCTTGGGTGGTGGGTGGGAGTAGCATGAAAAAAAATGTTAATCTCGAACTGAGCACAACATAAATTAACAGAACCACAGAGGTATAGGGACTTTTGAGTTCCTTGTACTTGAGGGAAAAAACCTCCAACCTAACATCTTATATAACTCACAAATCCTGGTACCTTTAGGAAAAGGAACTGCTTTCCCAGAAGTGCACAAAGCAATCAGGGGCTGGGAGCCTAGGAATCCTGTTTACTGACTGGGGAGTGTTTCTTGCATAAAGAAAGGAGACACAGTGGAATTTCTAACTGCAGCTGAACTTGAACTTGGTTTGCATCAGACTTAACTGTGCTAAGTAAAAACAACTGCATGATGGAGGATGCATGAAGTGAAATAATGTGCATATGCAGGAAGGGTGAGTTTGGGTGAGCCGACCATATGGAGCTGAGATTGAGGCTGGGAACCTTTCCAAAGAAAGCTGGAATGTATGAGGACCACTGGGTCAACTGAACAACATTTACAGCTTAACAGGGAACATCTGTGTATTTGTGTGTGTTTTGTGTCAAACAGTACATGCCCAAATATGTTAGAATTGTATTGGCAAGGTTCAAGAGTTGCTGTCAGTGTGTTCAGTGTGTGTGTGCACAGGTGTGTCTAACACATTAGTAGGGAACTATCTTGTTGTCTAAACATTTCCAAATGTGTGTGTGTTCTAACATGCGTGTGCTTGCTGAAACTTTTTTGTATCCTTCTCTATTCTCACAGCATTTTCTAGGTATGCACTGCAACCAACAAGAGGGTTATTTTCAGGTCAGCTGCCATCAGAGGCCATTCAAAGAGACTCAGTGCTGCCAAGAGGAGTTACACAACCGGTAGGGTTTTGGTGGGAAAGAAAGCCAGACATACTATAACTGTTCTGTGATCCAGCAGATCTGAAACTGTGCTATAAATCCTTGGTTGTATTTTAAACCTAAGGACTTACTTTGAAAATGCAAGCCACTCTGATTTAAAGAAAGCAGAATGCTACCATAACAGGTGTCCTAATAATAAAGATACCATGATTTGAAAAGAATTTGAGACAGAAATGTCAAGTGAGTTGACCAGTAGACCTTTGAACCCTTAACTCTAAGACAATCTGTCAACAAGAAATTGATAGTAACCTACAAAGAATATAATGGCTTTAACTGTCAACTTAAAAATAACCCTCTACCAACTCAGTTGGTCCTGTTGTTTATGTTGCATGTTGTTTGTTTAGGAATTGGGCAATAAAAGATACACATGTGCTTTTGTTCTTGGGTATAAATATGATGTGCCTTTAGATTTTGACTTAATCTCAGGTGTGCCTTGGTCGAAAAACCACAGTACAATGTAACTAATTTACTGCTTGTTAATCTGCAAAGAATAATCTTTGTTTTGAGTTTAGGTCTGTAAAATTTTCAAAGAACATTTTCTTCTGTTCATTTTTTAATCCAACTATTTACTTTATTTAAAATCTAATCTATTGAAAGGGTAAAAGTAGTGAGTGACTTTATAAGTAATTAAAAGATTTTAATACATTTCCCAAATATGCTCTCAATATTTACCTTGTATGACAATTTCGGTTTCGTTTTACCACGGATTATTCGCTGGAAGTGAATGCTTGTTTCCTGGAGCAGTCACTTACTGATGGTGATCGTGATCACTTAAACGTT
Organism: Cetoscarus ocellatus; assembly: GCA_037902135.1. Lineage (NCBI taxonomy): Eukaryota > Metazoa > Chordata > Actinopteri > Labriformes > Labridae > Cetoscarus > Cetoscarus ocellatus. Next base: position 296,481 of record JBAMNC010001672.1, read on the forward strand.
TGACCAAATCAAATAGAAGAAAAACAACAGTAGAACTCAGGGGTGTGTTTTATAGTGAAAGTAAGAGCATTTCCACACACACAATGTGAAGGGAACTCAAGGGATTGGGACTGAACAGCTGTGTAGCCTCAAGAAAACCACTAAACAGTAAGGCTTACTGGAAAAAAAGGCTGCAGTTTGCTAGGGAGCATAAAGATTGGACTCTGGAGGACTGGAAGAAGGTCATGTGGTCTGATGAGTCCAGGTTTACCCTGTTCCACAGTGATGGGAGCATCAGGGTAAGAAGAGAGGCAGGTGAAGTGATGCACCCAACATGCCTAGTGCCTACTTTACAAGCCTGTGGGGGCAGTGCTATGATCTGTGACAAATCTTGTGACATTGCCGAAGCTTATTGAAACAATGCCACAGCAAATTTGTGCTGTAATCAAAGCTAAAGGCAGTACAATGAAATATTAGAGTGTGTGACCCTGTTTTTTGGTGGCGACTTTTTTGGCGGGCAGTGTATGATATATAATATTACTATTATAGCAAAGAAGTCTACAGTAGAACTCTCATTCCAAATAAACAGCATTTTGCCTCTGTATCATGTTTTGCCTGAGTATTCTAACCACACTGTAACTGGAATCATTGACTTCTTTTCCCCTGAAATAATGTTTCTGCTCTACCTCTACTCTCTCTCTCATTTGTTTTTTTTTTGTTCGTTTTTTTTTTAACAAAACTACTAGACAGTAGTGTAAACAGAATAAATTATTACATCATATTATTTTATCCAAGGCTTTCCTGGAGATAAAAAAGCAACTTTCAACATTTTGCAAAGTATTAAAATGAAGCAAAATACATTTTAGGTGTATTATTAAAGGCAACTCTCAGATTGCATAGCAGCTCCACACTTCATATCACTATACTGACCAAATAAAGGCAAATATGCCTGGAAATTTAGATTTCCACTGGGATCCCAACATCAGCATGAGTTTTATCTTTTTTTTCCGTCCACCGTGTTTGTCAAGCTGGTAAATTTCCCAGTGCTCCCAAGGGCTTCTCCCCCTTTGTTCAAACACCACATATGCACATGCTGTATTCCAGTGAATAAGACAAAAGTTGTTTTTGAAATAGTTCAAAGTTCTGCAAAGAATAGTTTATACAGTATAACATACAATCAGCTGTTCACCCCCTGCCTTAATAATGTTAAACCTGAGACTGCACAAATGAGGCATGAGAAAGAAAGACAAACGTCTGATAGCCTCAAATTTCATTCAAGAAAGAATTGCATTGTGCCTTCAATGTGACAGAGAATATGTTACAGCAACTCTAAATGTCACATAGAGGTGGCATATGGCAATCTTTAGGTATAAATATTAAAAAAGTGCATAAGGAGATCACATCCTTGTTGTATGAGATGATGTATTATATCACTGTATTGGTATTACCATTGAAATGTTACAGATTTTTTTTTTTTTTTTTTAACCCAAACTGACCCTTATATGTGCCAAACATGTTTTATGTCCTTTTGCAACAACATTGGAGCATTCATTTGGAAGAGAATGCTTTGTGCAAGCTTATCTGAGAAAAACATGTCCCAATAGGCTCACAGGAAGCACAGCAGGAAAAACAGGCCAAGTACAGCTGCCTTCCTCATCTGTATGATCTGACAGGCCCTGGGACCACTTATCACTAACAACTCCCAGCTTCATCAGTCAGGAGTCACTAAAGTTAATGTGGAGTTGGTCATGCATTTGCTAGAACTATGTCGGACACCATAGTTTTCTCTGCCCCCCTCCCTAATCAGACCAGTGATGACATGTATAGCTGCATGTCATCATTTAACCACTGGCTATCAAGGTGGTGTCCAGCAAACTATGTGGGCTTCATAAATAACTGGAGATCTTTTGGGGAAATCCTGGTCGGATAGGAAGATATGGCATTCATCCCACTATGGGTGGTGCAGCTCTTTAATCTAGAAACACGGTAGAGTTTATTTACCCTAAATCATGACCTCTCAGAGTTGAAACCAGGTCGGAGAGCTGCACTCCTAAATGCTCCTCTGCACTTGCTTTACCGCAGTTTTCCAGCCATTGCTGTTATGATAATAAATATAACAATTATTCCAAAGAGACTGAAAAACGTATATAACTGTTAACACAAAAACAAGTGTTTGTGATGCCAATCATAATAATGTAATTAAAATTACAACTCCAAATGTAGCAGGTGTAGCAGCTATTTACCATTCTGGTCTCCTTATCAATCCTAGACCAAAGGCTAGTTACAATTCTTTTAAAAGCCTTGTTCTGAGCTTATTTCATACTGATTCAAAAGTTTGCCAGCCAGTCTTATTTGTGATAATTTACTTTCCTCCTGGCCCTTATTCTTTATTCTTATCAGAATTCTCTGAGTTTATAGCAAAAGTAGTCCTTAGCACTGATAAAATATTTATTGTAGGTGATTTTAATATCCATGTTGACAAAGAAAGTGATAGCCTTAGCTTCACCTTCATGTCCCTGATAGACTCAGTTGGCTTAACCACAACCTTGTTCTAGCATACAGCCTTGATTTGAATGAACTAAAACCCTTTTCTGAAAATCCCCTGCTATCTGATCATTTCTTTGTAACTTTTAACATCTTCTTGCTTTTTGTAACAAAACGGTGAAGAGTAGAATTCTGTCCAATGTGGCTAAATTTAAAGATGCCATTCCTGCTGATTTAAAGTCAGCATATTGGCCAATTGAAAACTCTTCTATTAGTCCTTTCCAGCTGGAAGAGCTTCTCAATAACCATGCTGATTTACTTAGATCCACTTTGACCTCAATTGCCCTGCTTATACAATAAACTACTAAACTTCAGAGGATGTTCCTTGGTTTAGTTATGAAACTTTTGCACTTAAACAATCATCCTGCAAATTAGAGAGAAACAAGGGAGGAGTCACATATACTTTGGCAGGATAATCATAATAAATACATGACAGCCCAACGACATGCTCGAGTGGCCTACTACTCTTCAAAATAAAAACAATCCTAGGTACCTGTTCAGCACTGTAGCCAGGCTGACACAGAGTCAGAGCTCTGTTTGGACTTTATGTGCTTCTTTAACCAAAAAATTCTTAAAATTAGAGATAAAATGAGCAACCCCCTGCCCTTCCTGGGCCTGCCATGCTATTAATTTTCTTAAATCTGACTTAGACTTCTTTTCTCCAATTGACCTTAAGGAACAAAGTTCAATTATCTCCTACTCCAAACCATCAATTCAATCCGAACTAAGCTTTTCAAGGAGGTCTTTCCCTAAGTTTGTTCATCCTTGTTGGAGATGATCAATGTGTCTATATCGACATTTTTATGTGCCACAGTCTTTTAAAGTAGCTGTAATCAAACCTCTTCTTAAAAAAACCTACCCTTGATTAAGGCTCATTAGCTAAGTACAGGCCTAAATCAAACCTTCCATTTACTTCAAAGATCCTCGAAAAAGAAATGACTAATCAGCTATGTGACTTCCTTCAAAACAACAGCTTGTTTGAGGACTTTCTGTCAGGATTTAGAGCTCATCATAGCACAGAGACTGCTCTAGTTAAAGTAACAATAGATTTACTCTAAGCTTCAGACAGCAGACTTCTCTGTGTGCTTGTCTTGCTAGATCTCAATGCAGCTTTTGACACCATAGATCATCACATTCTTTTACAGAGATTAGAGGAATGATTCAGGATTAAAGGGACTGCTGTAAATTGGTTCATGTCCCACTTATCTGATCAATATAAATTTTTACATGTGAACAGTAAGTGTTTTGAGGACACAAAAGTCAGTTATGGAGTTCTCTGAGGTTCTGTGCAAGGTCCAATTCTTTTCTCCTTACATATGCTTCCCTTCATATCATGAGGAAACATATAACAAATTTCAAGAACAGCCTTTTTTCAGCCCTATCCTGTCTCAGAGTGATACTGAAAAGCTAGTCCATGCTTTTGTTCCTTCCAGACTTGAATATTGTAATTCTCTTTTATCGGGCTTTATCATACCCTTCAGGTGGTTTAAAATGCTGCAGCATGTGTACTGACTAGAACTAGGAAAAGAGATAACTTACTCCTGTAGCTTCTCTGCATTGGCTTCCCATGCAATCTTGAATAGATTTCAAGATTCTTCCTCTCATCTATTAAGCTCTCAGTAGGCAGGCACCAATTTATCTTAAAAAGCGTGAAGTGCTGTACAACCCCCCTTGAATGTTATGCTCCCAAAATGCTGGCCTGCTCATGGTACCATTAGTCTGTAAAAGTAGTATGGGAGGCAGTGCTTTCAGTTGTCAGGCTCCTCTTCTTTGGAATCATTTATCACCCACAGTTTGGGAGGAAGACACCCTCTCTACCTTTAATGCAAGGCTTAAAACATTCCTCTTTGATAACGCTTTCAATTAGAGCTAGGTCAGGCCTGGACCAGCTCATAGTTAAGCTTCAATAGGCTTAGACTGCTGGGTGATTTGGTACACTGAGCTCTCTCTCTATCTCTCTGACACTCTGGGCTCTAATTTCCTGGCGCAACTCAGGGTTGCACAGGGTGGTGTAGCCTGGCGCACCCTGCGCAGTGGTAATTTTGTCATGCGCAGCCAATTTGGTAATTTGGTAGCCCGGCTGCGCCAAGGTGGGTGTGACGGCGCACCAGGGGGAGGCGCAGTGACAATTTTGTGCCAAAAAAATGCGCAGAAGCTCCAACCTGGTCTATTCTCGGTGCAGGCGTGACGCAGGGCAGGTGCGGCGCAGGGCAGGTGCGCCCCGCCTGCACCTGGTCTACAAAATTAGAGCCCTCTCTCCATCCTCCCTCTATGTATCTCTTTGCCCCTTTTTGTTTGCTCCTGTTTTCATCTGTGGTTCTTGTCTTTTAGGTAGCCTAGGACCGCTGGTGTGGATGGCATGCTGTTGTGGACCTACAAAGCCTCTATTACTACAGTTACAAATATTTGGCCTTTCCTTAAGTGCCATTCCATTATACAGTATAAATATATACATATATCTATATATTTATCTATATCTATCTATCTATCTATATATCTATATATCTATATATATATATATATATATATATATATATATATATATATATATATATATATATATATATATATATATATATATATATATATATATATATATATATATGTATATATATATATTCCTGCTCATATATATATATATTCCTGCTCATATATATATATATATATATGTACACATTTATATGTATATGTGTGTGTGTGTGCAGGTGTGTGTGTTTGTGTGAGCAAAGCACAGAGCACTACATTTGTTCAAACCTATTTTTCCTTTTTAATTTTATTTTTGGTGTGGAAGCAGATTCTCTCTAACACTCCCTGCATTTTTGGAGCAGCTGTGCCTTGATTGACATGCCTTTTTGTGATCTTCCCCTATCCACTTTGATATATCCAGGTGATATGAAATTTGTGCTAAGACTGAATGAGAGAGAAAGAATGAGTATGTCAGGTATGACAGAAAGAGCTGATTAATGTCTGCATATATAATTGTATAAGAAACAATGGGTAAGGGAGACTGAAATGAAAAGATGTATGTTGAAATACAGACAAAAAACCCACCCTTGAGGTATCCCTGTAGATAAGCTGAACATTTCCCCTATCTAAGAGAGGTAGGGCATGAAGCAAAGATGGGAAATGTTGAGATGCAAAACTTAAAAGGTATCCTTAAGTAAGGCAGGGGTTTTCATACTCCTGGTTTATATGGTAAAAGGCAACTGACAGATCTAACAGCAGCAGAGCTGAAGGACAGATGTAGCAGCAAGAGAGCCGATGATGGACTAGTAGCTCAAACAAAGGAAGTGATTATGATACAGAGTCCTTGCAGTGCAGTCCCTGTTTTCTGAAAGCCACACATGTTCAAGTTAATGGAATCTGCACTACAATACTTAGAAATATGTATCCTCTATTTGACAGTTATACATGATCTGAAGGCTGAGAATATTTCACCAGTGACTGCTGGCTGATCTCTGCTCTCTTAGACATCCCCTCCCTGCATTCTTTACAATCCCCTCTCCCAAATGATGTGATAAGCAAATCCCTCTGTCCTTCAAATGGTACTCCCGAGGAATCTGTTAAAAAAGAGAAGTCTTTATCTGTTGGATATAGTATGGTAACAGAACAGGGCACAAAAGTGATTATGGAGATTTTTAGCCTTTAGCAAAGTTGGTTCCTGTAAATGTAATTCCCACTACGTACACATCTGTAACATGTAATATCAGGCCATGGAGAAGAGAGTGGAACTTGTTTCCCACTACAGAGTGACAGTGTGTCACTGACTTTCATTGTAGAAGGTACTGCAATAATGAACATGCACTATATTACCCCAAGTATATTAAACTGAGAAAGGGCCTTCAAATGCTTATTATATAACCTGTCATAATGCCCATCTCTGCCTAATAAAACAGCTAATACCATCAAATACAACTTGACCTGCACAAGGTAAAAAACGTATGGAGAACCACACGAATAACAGAAAAACGGTGGCTATCTCTGAAGAAGTGGTTTATCATTTGTGATTCTCAATTCAGATGTGTTAGTCATAGTTTTCCAAGTCACCAAAGCCGCTTAACCATAATGATTTACAGTCACAGACAGCTGTAAACAAATTGAACTGATGAACTACTATTGAAGTTAAAATATTTGTTTCAAAGGACAACAATTAACAAAGTCAGAGCATTGTAAAGATTTATTCAGCTCTGGTCTTTGACATGGCCTATGAGTTCTGAGAGTGGCTATAAAACTGGTTGTTCAAGTTTTGTAGTCAATTTTTGGTTGGCTATGGCTTGGAGATGGATAAGATAGCCCTCTCATTGGTTCACTGGAGGTTGAGACCCTAGTCCTGCAGTCAGCATTACCTTTGGAAAAACTTCATCTTAAAATGTCAGGTCTGGCATTGGGGTTGCTTTGGGCATGAGTAGTAATTTCATTCATTGTTTCAAGCTTTGAACTTTGGTAAAATGGACTTGAGCTTGAATTTTCTAACAATCTAACCACTCAAAGCGCACTTGACCCTGCAGGTCATGGCTACCCATTCACACAAACTCATGTTCAATCCATTTGCTGAAGGTTGAAGTTTCTATGTAAGTAGTCCATCAATGCCATCGATGAGCGGAGGTATGTTAACCTTTTAAATTTCTCCATTGTGGGTCGTATAAAGGATTATCTTAATTTATCCTATTTTTTTTTTAATCTTATATGACTGTCATGAACTAAATTCACCTAGAGATTTCAACAATTTACCTCCAAAAAAATACCCCAAAGCTTCAATTGATAGCATAGATTGATAGGCTATCAACTAGGCTTTACACAATCAAAATTTTGGAGCTGATCACTGATTAGTGAGTTTAAAAAAAAGGTTCACTGATCCAATCACAAGAAGGAGCAATATGTCTATTTAAATAATTAAGTATTATAGCTGATCAGATCGATGGAAAGCCATACGATCGCCAACTGGTCAATTATTAACCTCTTCTTTTTCAACAGAGATGAATGTATATGATGTTAACTAGACATTAAATAAATGATAATTGGGGCCACAGGGAAATTTAATCTCCAGTCCACATCTAGGTTTATTCTAATGTGTATACTCTGACATACTCTGATGGATTTTTGTCCTCTTAGGGCCCCCATACACTGAAGAAATGTTTGCCACAGTTTTACCTGATTTATACACCATCCACTAAAAAACAGCTCTGAGACCCACTTATGGGCCTCCACCCACAGGTTGAGAACTGCAGCACTAGTAGATTGTATTTGAAGCTTGATCCTTCAAAGATTGTTCTTATATCATGGAGAATAAGTGATCCAGGATACCTCAGGATTAACTTATCATTTAGAAAACAGTGAGTGAGTGAAAACAGCAGCTCAGAGCTGGGCTGCTGAAGAAAGTTGAGTTTTGATTCATCAACAGGCTGACTCGCCTTTTTTTAAGTCTTTGTGTTCACTTAAACCGTGCACATGAGCTGTCATGACACCGTTTAAATTATAGAATCACACAAAGTGACTGATGATCCCTCACTGTCCTCTGCAATGCGCCCCTATCTGCGTCTTTACGCTCACCAGCAGATGGAGGAGCGCGTGCACACAGACGCTGTGCAATTTAGGCCGTATTTAGATCAAAATACGGCCTAAATGTGCGTTGGCTGCACTGCAAAATAACATTACTGACAGACAGCAACGGTAACAGCCACACTTTAAATGGAAAATAACATCAGACAGCGGAGAATGCGTCCCCTTGTGCAAAATGGGGGCCCCCATGGATTGCAGGGCCCTATGCACAGCGCGTGTTTTGTGTTTAGGGAGGGGCGGCACTGCTCATTTACATGCCACTGGCACAGTAGTGGGATCAGTTAGGGTTTGAGTGTCTTGTCCAAGACGCACCAGCATGTGACTGCAGGAACTGAGCTCAAACCCTTGACCTTCAAATTAGCAGACATGCCTCTTTTCACAGAGCCACCAACATCCAACGTTGTGTCATAACCTTTACTTCATTTCTGTAATTTTGCTACACCAAGCAGAAACAGACACTCAAGATAAAAAACTGCATTGTAAATTTCTGCTGGATGCTGGCTGCAGAAGTATCAAAACTCAAATACAAACTTCAAATACTCATCTTTATGTAGAAAGATTCTGCTGTTGATGTTCAAATCAATCCAAGCGCTTTATTACAAACTGGGTTTTGTTCTTAGGTATTAAATTGTCAAATTAACAAAAGTATGGAATTTCTAGCAGAAAAAAATGACAAGTTATCACAGGAAGCAAGAGTAATGATGTGCATGACAAAAATAAAGTTATCAGGGCAGGGCCAGACAGTAACAAACAGGTGAAAGAGTCAAGGTTACAAAAATAAGTCGTTTACCAAAATAAAGCAGGAAAGAACTGAAAACAAAGAAAAGATAACCTAATCATAAGGCCAGGGTGTCAGCTTTCTGAGGATCTTTTGTGGTCGCAGACTATTTTTAACTTTGTCCTGTGGTGTCCATTTATCAGACTATGAGAAAAAAAACTTGCGCACAGCAAAGTAGAAGTAGAAGTAATGTCACTTTATCATAGTATGACAAATATTTTTTTATTTTATTTACCTTCACCAGTTATTTTTTTTCTATTTATTTATTTATTTTGCTGGCATTTGTCAACATTTTTGTTTGTTTTTTAAAGAAATTTTCAGGAAATGTTGGTCATGGCACAACAAAGAAGTAATAAGATTTTGGATGCAGATTGTTATAAGGATTTGTTCACACTGCAAGCTAGAGCAGATTATACATTTTCACTAATAACTCACAATGCTCCCAGAACAGATTTGATGAACTTTTCAGGCAATGCTGGTCATGTCATGAGGAAGGAGTGATCAGGTTTTGGTGGTCATCCAAATGCAAATGTGGATCCACTCATTTTTTACAGGATTTACAACCACTACGGGCAGTTTCCCACATTTCCAGAATAGCCTGGCTTTCAATGTCAGAAAGACCTTGGTAGAGATTTGTCCCCAGAGAGCAGCATTTATCAAGGCAGTCAATCTTCAAAACACTTTATTCTTGTGACTACATCAACTAAATTATCAAGACTTAGCTGAAATCAAAATAAAATAATCAGTGATGAAAAAATATTCAGTTAATGCGACTCCTGTTTCTCGCCACAATGACCGCAGCCCTCTGTGCGTAACTCTGCACCTGCTTTTCAAACGTCCAAAATTTCGACACAAAAACACTGCGCTCAGTCAGTTGGGGGTTTGATGAATCACATTTGCATCTCCTCCTCCCAGTATTTTGCATGTACTGATCATCTGCATGTATTCTGCATATTCTTGAAGGCAAACACACTAAATGGACTGCACGTGCTATTTTGCTCATTTGACAGATGCAATCCTCGGTGCACCCTGTTAGTAGATCAGCTTTGCGCGCGCTATCAAGTTTGCACATGTTTTTATACACACAAAACCTTTAGTAGATCAGGCCCTTGGTGTTGTACAGTCAGTGAAAACAGTTAGTTATATACTATGTCTAAGCTTTTTATTTGGAGTCAGAGTTATATGATACAGTAATCATGTAGGCCACTGTATCTTTTTTGACTTATAACCTGGAAAGATAGATGTGCTCTAAACACTTTCCAAGGATTGACAGAAATATATTACTTTATTACACCTTGCACAACAGGTCAGGTGTTAAAGTAGAATTTAATTTTGGATAGATAAAAAAATTTGGTAGCACTTTATAATACGGCCCGGGTCTTACAGCATAGTTTCCCGTCTCTTACAGTGTAGTTTCCTCAACTTTTAGGGTAACTGTCCGAAACGTACATGTCATTTCCTGTGGAGTAGTTACACTTGTGTCTTAAAGTGTAAGTGCTGTTGTCTTACAGTGTAGTTCTCCATGTCTTAATGTGTAGTTTCCTCAACTGTTGGGGTAACTCTCACACAAGTACCAGGACATTTTGCAGAATCTATGGGGTAGTTACGCTCCTGTCTTACAGTGTAAGTATTGGTGTCTTACAGTGTAGTTTCCTCAACTGTTGGGGTAACTCTCACACATGTACCATGACATTTTGCGGAATCTATGGGGTAGTTAAACTCGCGTCTTACAGTCTAAGTCCCGGAGTCTTACATGCTGTAATGTATTGATGCGTATATGTTTCACATAATAATGACAAGACATGCAGATGTATAAAATATCTTTACTTTTCAAACACACAGAGACCCCACTTAGTAATTCACCTTTTAAGTTACCCAGCCCTTAAGATATCACTTGTCTTTCCTTACTGTCTAACTATCCAGTACTTCCACTGCAACAACCCAGCACTTTACCTGGAAATACTGGTCAACATCTGGAACTGGGCTTAATTATAAAGTGAGCACTTGTTGGCTTTATGTACTGTCTAAGTACCCACTACTTTACCTGTAAGTACTAGTCAACATCTGGAACTGGGCTGGATTATAAAGTTAACAGTTGTTGGCTTTACGTACTGTCTAAGTACCCACTACTTTACCTGTAAGTACTGGTCAACATCTGGAACCGGGCTGGATTATAAAGTTAATAGTTGTTGGTTTTACTTACTGTCTAACTACCCACTATGTTACCTGTAACTACTGGTCAACATCTGGAACCGGGCTGGATTAAAAAGTTAACTCTTGTTGGCTTTACTTACTGTCTAACTACCCACTACTTTACCTGTAAGTACCCAGCACTTCCCCTGCAACTACTTTGTGTTCCAATTATGGATCAAAGTCTAGCTGTTTGAATCTTTAAACAACAAACACCATGCAAAACATTACTAAGGAACTCTATTTCTAACATACATTGAGAAAAAAATACTCGCTCTGATTAAAACATTGTAATTTTAAAAAACAAAACAAACATTTTACATTTCAAACAACAGCAAAGCAACTTGAAACAACAGCAATACAACAACAATCAACTGAACATTAACAACCTAAAATGCCATTTCAGTGGCAGGAGTTTCATAAACAGTGTTTATAACTCATTCTCTTCGTGAACGCATTCTCTGCATAGATGGAATTGTCCGCATCACCGTAACCTGTGCTGACGTATCTATGCATTCTCTAACCTGAAACTAGGACCCTATAGCTGAACCTGGGCTGACCAACTAGGTGCCTAACTAAAATTAACGGGTCTACATAGCGAGTGTGATGTGGTCATTGATCAAGCTGTAATACATTAATGACTTGGAAGCAGTGTTGAGTGTTGGCACACAATTTTTTTTATCAAAATGTATTGTTTTTTCTTCATTATTGACAACAGCAAAAAAGAAAGACCTGGCAGCCTTATCTAAATCTTCATCCCCAAATTCCTCATCAGAGGACCAATAAAGAAAAACAAGAAGAAGAACAAGAAGAAGAAAGACAAAAAGGATAGAAGTCTCGAAAGTAGAAAATCTGTTTTTATGAAAAAACATTGTTCTTGGTGTATTTTTTGAGGGGAGTTTGTGTGATATTTTTGTTTTTGGGAATTGGGCACGATTATGTTTTTTTTGTGAAACTTAGTATTACTTTTATATATGATATAGTTAGTTTAAATAAATAGAATAATATTTTGTCTGATATTTAAGAATATTCATAATAATGCATAATGTTTTAATTATTTTGCTCTGTTTTGTGTATTTGTTATTTTCAAAATAAATTGATTTAGTACTGGAAACAATATTTCATAATCCCTGGTACTTATAGGGGAAGTCTTGGGTACTTGCAGTCTAAGTCTTGGGTACCTAGAGTGTAAGTACCAGGTACCTGCATGGTATGGAAGGGAGGACAGTGTGCACTTTATAATCCAGCCTGGTTCCAGATGTTGACCAGTAGTTACAGGTAAAGTAGAGGGTAGTTAGACAGTAAGAAAAGCCAACAAGTGTTCATTTTATAATCCAGCCCGGTTCCAGATGTTGACCAGTATTTACAGGTAAAGTGCTGGGTTGTTGTAGTGGAAGTACTGGATAGTTAGACAGTAAGGAAAGACAAGTGATATCTTAAGGAGTGGGTAACTTGAAAGGGGAATTACTAAGTGGGGTCTCTGTGTGTTTGAAAAGTAAAGATATTTTATACATCTGCATGTCTTGTCATTATTATGTGAAATATATACTCATCAATACATTACAGCATGTAAGACTCTGGGACTTAGACTGTAAGACGCGAGTTTAACTACCCAAAATGTCATGGTACATGTGTGAGAGTTACCCCAACAGTTGAGGAAACTACACTGTAAGACACCGATACTTACACTGTAAGACAACAGCACTTACACTTTAAGGGCTCTAATTTCCTGGCGCAACTCAGGGTGGCGCAGGGTGGCGCACCCCGCGCAGTGGTAGTTTCATCCGGCGCACCGCCGTGCGCAGCCAATTTGGCTATTTGGTAGACCGGCTGCGCCAAGATGGGTGTGATGGCACACCAGGGGGAAATATCGACAGATCCAGCTTGGCGCAGTGACAATTTCGTGCCAAAAAACCGCGCGGAAGGTGGGCTGAAAGCTCGCCAGCTCCAACCTGGTCTATTCTCGGTGCAGACGAGGCGCACCTTGGGCAGTGGTAATTTGGCTGACAGGCGCACAGTGCGCACACGTCACCAAAACCTCACAGGCAGGTGTCCACAGTGTCAGGCACATTTCAATGAAATAAACAATCACAGTAACCACTATTTAATGTAACCGTCTGAACCAGCATATACATTTGTATCTATATTCACTGTCCCATCACATCTGATATCAGATCAGAGACGTTTGTCATAACTAATGAGTTCACATCTCTCAAGCCTTTCACAAACAGCCACATCATCCGATATGGAGTATCCGGCTTCTGTCATCTCATGAAATTCAAAAGAAAAGAAAAAAGAGAGAGACGCTCGCTGAATAAATGTATGTCACTCAGTGTTTTTATAAGGATTTACCTGTGATTGCCCATATTTCCCTCTTTTAATCTTTATTCTTAATGTGATCTAAAAAGATGGAGTACATTATTGCAAGGAGGATGAGGAGGAGATATATTTTCACCAAAGCTTCTGCTATTTGGCGATGACAGACCAGGAATGCAAGTGGATCACAAGCATTATGAATGGATTAGCCTGCTGCTGTGTTTAAATGTAATTATACCTTAATTTTGTACTCCTATTATGACACAGGAACAGATTATATCTGTTCTGTGAGGTGGTCCACACGGTGACGCGCATCGTGTCCTCTGATGCGGGGCCCGGTGGCCCCTGCACTCTCCTAGCTGCTGCAAAAGTGACAGCGGCTCTGACCTTCTTCTCCACCGAGGTGAAATTGTCACTGTGCCTCACCCGCGGTGCATTTAAAGGCGAGGAGAGGCATTCATTTGATTGGTGAAGATCACACTCGGCTGGGCTAAACCCTACTCTCCTCCCTCTCTGCCATTTGCGCCGGTGGGAGAGACGGAGGCATGGGTGCGCCTCCCTGCGCAAGACTGTGCCGTGAACGAAACTTGCAAAATGCCCTGGACACACCCCATTGGCGCGGCGCAGGCGCGGCGCAGGGCAGGTGCGCCGTGCCTGTGCCTGGGCTACGAAATTAGAGCCCTAAGACACAAGTGTAACTACTCCACAGGTTCTGCGAAATGACATGTACATTTCGGACAGTTACCCTAAAAGTTGAGGAAACTACACTGTAAGACGCGGGCTGTATTATAAAGTGCTACCAAGAATTCAAACAAAATATATCAATTAACTCACAGTTCAATACATATTTAGTGGTAAAGCACAAACGTAATTAATACCATGCATAATAAAACTACTGGAATCAATGCAAATAAATAAATCTAAAACAAATTTTCTTTTGCTCTTATAAACATAAGCAAAGTCCCTTGCAAAGATATGCAATGGTAAATGCCCATGTGCCAGTGCTTGCCAGTTTCTTTTTTGGAGCTGACTTGAAACTGCCTTCAGGCTGTCTAGGGATAGCTTCAACCTCTTGATGCAGATGCTGCTATGTGACAAAATGTCACGGATGGGGACGTGACATAGAAGGGCTGGTTACACTCTACTGGCTTGCCTGTGGAGCCTCCTACAGGGTTACTGCTGACTTCTTTTCTATGCCCTTGGCCACAGTCTGCAAAATTGTACACAGCCTGGCAGGCAATGATTACCATTCTCCATCAAGTAATTTATTTCCCCAAGCCAGAGGAGATGGAGGAGGTGGGGGCTGGCTTTGTCTGCCTTGCTGGCCGTAAGGCATTCCGATATGCGGCTGGTGCCATCGATGGGTGTCACATCAGAGTACTTCCTCCTGTAAAGCCACAGAAAAAATGTTTCAGTAACAGAAAAGTCCTTCCATCTATATGTTGCAAGGCATCTGCAATGCAAAAGGTGCATTTCTGGACGTGTACATTGGAAATCCAGACTCAGTTCATGATGCACTTGTCTTGCGCAGATCACCAGTGTACTGCCAGACCCTGTTTCAATGTGAATTTTGACTTAAAGGCCAAGTTGAAGCACGGTACGACAAGCATCATGCCAGAGCGAGGAGCATTACAGCGCACACCTTTGGCATCCTGAAGACACGCTGGCACTCCATCTTCTCCACAACATCTGTGTGAAAGCAGGTGATATCTTGAAGGAGGAGGAGGAGGAAGTCTCAGTCACTGATGGCGGCAAGGTTGAAGCAGACAATGCTGACACTGATGAGAGGACCCTGTCAGGGAACGGTGTTCAACGAAGGCTTGCTGCTCAGATTTCTGCTTCAGAGGCACTGCCATTATTTCTGGGTGAATATGACTACATCTAGACTCCTCCAGATGTGGTCATGTTCACTGGAAATATTGGTGCTGCCACTATAGAAAGATGCTGCTTGCTGCACAATTACTCGTCCTTGCACTATTTTTAGACAGACAGATAGACATAGACGGATAGACATAAATAAACAGACAGACATAAATAGACAGATAGATAGACAGATAGACATAGATATAAATATCTTTTATATCTTTATTTTTTTGCAAGTTCTTTTTTATGTTTTGACACATTTAAATTTCACTGCATGACTATAAATAGTTGTTAATAACTAAAATAAGGGCTATTTAATCATTTTTGTAAACATGCACGTAATTACTTTCAAGAATGAATTGCCTCAGTTGATTAGAACATGGAACAACAGTATTTATTTAAAATTTATTTGCAAGCTTTTCAAACAAGGACAGATATCTTTCTGCCTGCTCAGTAGCTGCTCTCTCCCTCTCCTCTTCTCTGGCCAATGCATCTCTTGTCCTCTGTTATTCCTTCTCTGCCTGCTCCCTCATGAAGGCAAAAGGACTGTCCCTGTCCCTGGGCCTCTTCCTCTGTGGCTGGCTGACCCTGGCCTCTTCTGCAGAAGGGGCAGAGGCTGGTGTGCTCCCTGTGCCACTTGGAGTGGCAGTGAGGTTGGATGCAACAACCAGGGGAGGACTGGTTGAGTGCTTCCCCTGGAGTGCTGCATCCATAGTACTTGTACCATTGCAAGGTGGCAGCCATCACACTAAGCACCTCTACTCCTTTGCCCGTGGATGAGTCCCTAAGCTCCTAAAAACAGGATGTTACTAACAGCTCTGTGAAACTTATAGTTTAAATGATTTCACAGTTCCAAATTTCAAGGTTCATGTGTTTTGATGTCATAAATGGCATGGTAACCTCAAGCAAACCTTCACCACTACTACTATTGGTCTAATAATGTAATGTCTTTAAAGGAAATTTAAGAAAGACTCTCACAGGGTATAATACAAGTAGAGAAACAGGTAGTTATCTTGTATTTGTCTTTTAAATTATTCCATTTTTTAGCCTGAGTGGCTGTTACGTTCAGTGAAGTGGTAATAAAGTCCCTGGATTTAACAGAAAACATAAATGTATCAACGATAGCCATTATAAATGGAAACTGGACCAATCTGGCTCCAACATTTCACCAGACAAAGAGGAAATAATACAAGCTCTCAAAACCAATACTCACTCCCCTCCACTTGTAGCTGAGTTTCATCTGCCCTTGACAAGGCTTTTGTTGGCCGCTTGCCTCAATGAGGACTCAGGATTCTGAAGACGCCCCTTGATTGAAATAGTATTTAAGTTTTAGTTTTAATGTGGAAATAACCATTAGAACAAGTCTGAACAGAAAGGAATTAATGTACGCAAACAATTTGTGAAAGGTAAAAAGCCTGCCCAACTACAATCAATTAAAATACAATAATGTAACAATATAATGTTACAGCTGGACCTAGCGTGTCTGAAAACATTAAGCTGCGTTCACACCGAAGGCGACTTTGCAACTGAAATCGCGTCGCCCACCCAAGTTGCCTCGCCTGTCCATAAATACCTCATTTTTCGCTCAGTGATGTCACGTCCGCTCGAGTTTCACCGCGATCATATCATATCATATAATAAGATGTATTAGCTGACATTATTCCAACTGTATCCTTTTCACTCACCTACCAACCACAAAACACTGCAGCTGATGGCCCTGCAGCAGCATAGCCTGTGAGTTCTCTGCGGTCCGTCTAGGCGGAACTAATGCACTCACTAACTAATGTTTCCCACATGGACATGGATTGTCACTTTGTGAACCAGAATAAAAACAGTCTGTCACAGGTGTTGTCACACACCCACACAATGCTGATTGGCTGTTGCGGCACAGCCACACGCGATATCACCTGAAGAGTTCAAACTTTTCAACTTTGGCAACCAAGCGATGAGCGACACGGTCATCAACAGAGCATGTTCGCACATCGCGGGAGGGTTAACCCTTCCCCATCGCAGCTGTACATTGACTTTACATGGAGAGTGGTCGCCCCGGTCGCAAAGTCGCATTTGGTGTGTAGGCGGTTTTAGTGAAAAATTTTACCTTGGCTTCATCCTGATACATCAACCACATATTTAAGGTTTAAATATCTACATTTTCCCCTGAAATATCAAAACTATATTCTGTGACAAGAAAAATGTAGTATTTCGATAATTATAGCTTACAGTTGTGGGTTTTCTCCTCAGCCATTGCTTTCTCAGTTGCCGCTGGTTGCAGTGAAATACAATCTGGGATACTTTGCTGTTTCAGGTCCTCACAAGTTACCATCCCATGCATCCTCTGTAAAATGCACATGTCTAGAACACATCTGGAATTGTAACCGTTTTTGACAAAATGCGAACTTGTATATTTGAACAGTACTTGGGCTGTCACTGATGATGTTTTAAATGTCCACCAGAACGCAAGCACAGAAAAGAAAGCATTATGAGAAAGGCTGTATCTGTATTTGTTGTCCACACAGAAAAGCTCAGCATTTTTAGATTTAGCCACTCTGGTACCCGTTTTTAAAAATGTGTAGTTGCAGGCAACTGAAATGCTGTATCCATGTGGATGAAACGCCTGTACGATTAAATTCATCTTTGATGCTGGGATTGAAACATAACAGAAAATATATCAGTAACTGAGATCCTACTGGGAAACTCAAACAAGCATCAGAGGCCCAGAGTTCATCAGCAAACATGTCTGCTTAGTATGGGGTGAGGGGGCTGAAGGTGAGTATTTTAGCTCACAACGCCACCCAAGGGAGTTTCACCTCTGGGAAATTACAACCATCAATTTCTTTGCTCACTTGAAACTAGAAACAATTTCACAGATTCGTGAGACCACTAGGCAGAGGCAGGTTACAGTACAGGGTCAGATTTTTATTCTATGACACATTTTTTAAAATGCACAATATAATAAACCACAAAATAAATCCCAAATAAACAAATTCTAAAGTAGCTAAATTATTCAAATCAACCCAAGCAACAAACTCAAAACAAACCAGTAAAGCAGTGAAGTAAACACACTCATGCAAATGAAAATACAGAAATAAACCAGATGCAAAAAAAAAAAAAAAAAAAAAATCAAATCAAAATAATCACACTTCAGAAAAAGAAATTAACCACACTCATGCAACTAAGGAAAACAAACAAAATATCTCTAACTAAACAGATTACTGCAAAATACCTGGATTAAGGAAAAAGAAACAAATTACCCAACACAATATGAATTAATCACATAACCCAACCCCAAAAGAGAAACAAACTGTTTTAAAATAATAAAACAACCTGCCCTGGACTGCGAACAGCGGGCTGCAGAGCCGGCAGAGCGCTGAAACAAGGACACTGATGTGCCAACCTTGAGCCTCCGTAGCAAGAGGAACAGCAGCGCCAAAACTGCAGACAGAGTCCATTCATGCAGGGGAGATTAACAGAGGATCAGGATTAGTAATTAACTTAAGAGATTTAAAATGATCATCAACCTCAATCAGAAACAACTTGAATACTGGATTTGCATTTTGAATTTTACATTTATGGATGTAAAACTTCCCTAATAAAATATAGAAATTAACAATAGTTTATTTTCCTTGAATTCAAAATAGAAAATTGTTTCCTTCCCTTCAGTGTTGATTTTATGAGATGTTTTGCACAGAATACAGTTCTCAAGTTCTTTCTAAAATGTATTACTATATGAGCAATCATAAAATAAATGAGTTGCTTTCAGGCTCAGTTTCACAAAAGGTACATTTGTTGTCGATGCCATGGAATCTTGATATGTATGTGTAAGATGGATATATGTTATGTAGTATTTTAGGTGTAATTCTCTGATCTTGTTTGTAACACAAAGTTTAAAAGGAGCAAAACATGCCCTGTGCCAATTAATATCCACAAAAAGAGCATTCCAAAAGAATTTCCCTTGTGGTGTTATTTTCTTAGTGTTATAGAAACATTCTCTGATTTGTTTATTAGTGCATTTTTTACTCAGGATGTCAATGCCATTGATATGAAGAGTTCTAACAGTTGTAGATTGTAAGTTTTGTTTTTATAGTTTTTCATTGATTCCACATCATACCACTGGGAATGGAGTTTATTACTGTGCTCAGTTCTTTAAATTTGACAGGGAATGCTTTTTCTGTAAGAAAATCATTATAACCAAGTAGTTGGCCATTGAAGTTAAATTACTCTTTTAAATAAATTATATTTTTATCAATCTAATGTTGTAGACAGAGTGATTTGTTCCTTTCAGTGATATATTCATTAGAATCATAGAACATAGATTTATGTGGACAAAATTTATTTGAATAACACATTTTTCCTGCTATCAGAGCTTGTTGATAAAATTCCGACATCTCAACTGGTAACCTTGAGATATTACAGTTACACAACAATAAGAACTGAAGACCTCCAACATTGTTAAATATGTTATGTGGAATGAAATATCAGAATGAATCTGGAGTTTTTCAGCATTACTTAAGCCATTTCATCTTAAAGGTAAAATTCAAGTCCATGAAGTCTAGTAAACCAAAACAACCTTTGGCTTTAGGTCCAGAGTGCAAGGCTTTCTTCAAATGGTGGTGCTTGTTTTTCCACACAAAGTTTACAAACATATTTTTAATATCCTTACATGTAGAATCATAAACATTGAGGGAAAGGGCTGGGTACACAAATCTGGAAACACCTTCAGCTTTAGTCAAAAGGACTTTCCCTAAAACTGACAAGTCTCTTTGAAGCTATAAGTTCAATATAGTTTTAGTTTTTTTTTCATTTCGGAGGAGAAGTTAAGTTGTAGGCACTCCATGACATTCTTACAGACATGAGTACCTAGACATTTAACACACTTTTTAACAGGGATATTAAATATTCACATTTAGATTTGTTTAGTTTTAATCCAGATGCAGCTGAGAATTCCTGTATTAATGAAATAGCAGTTTCAATCTCACATTTGTCCTTGAAGAATAATGCTGTATCATCAGTTGGGTCAGTCTTACTTCCTTGCCAAAAATAGATAAACCTTTAATTACCGGATTATTTAGGATATGTAATGAAATTAATTCAACCACAATTAAAAACAGAAAAGGCAAAATCGGACAACCCTGATGGACAGATCTCAGGGCTGGAAATCTTTTGGTAGCGTTTGGATATAGTATAAAACAACTGTACAATCTTTGTAAAGCATTTTAATGGTTGACACAAAGTTTTGACCAAAAACAAAAGTTTGGAGTGCTTTAAATAAAAAATAATGTTCTACTGTATTGAAAGCTTTATAAACATCAAGAAAACTATGAGAGAATCATTATCAGTGTTGTCAGAGTAGTAGTCTAATAAATCAAGAACCAGTCTTATGTTGGAAATAATGTGACGGTAATAATAATACTCCAGAGCAATGCAAATAGACCTTTGCAATTTAGAAATGACCTGTGGTTTATTTCACCTTAATGTCTACAATTTGTTGATTTGATTGATTGTTGAATATGTTGATTTTGTTCCATTATCTGATCACAAATTAATTACAATTCACTTAGAAGGCACTAAACAAAACAAAAAAATGTATGTGGATTCTGGAAGCTAAACAATGATTTATTTAGTGATGATAAATTTGGTAATACAGTAAAAAACAAACAAAAAACAAAACAAAACAGTGGAACAGATATTTGGGGATACCAAAATGAATCACACAGAATGGGAATTCTTTAAATTCAAGTTCAGAGAAGTAGCAATGAGACAGAGTAATGAAATAAAAAATAATAATAATGCTGCTAAAAGAGGTCAGTATCATGACTGAATTAAACACATTAATGAAGGAGGATAATCTATAGTATCTTTAGTATTATTTTTATCAGGATTTAAGTAGCGCCAAACGTCCAAAACTTAAAGTTGTTCACAGATAAATGCAGTGCTTTTGAATCTTGAATTTTGAATTGTTCTTACCGATACTCTGTCTACAAGATTGTCTGGAGCATCATTATAATCTCCCCCAAGAATTAAATGAGCATCTTTATATATCAATTTGAGGGCTTCAGTTTTCTGACATAGTTGCATACACATAATTTTGCCTGAGTTGTGTTGTTATGATTATACAGAATGCAAATTATAAAGGCGTTATCAAATTTGAAAAGCATAATTTCACCTTTAAATTTGTTTAAGAGAATGGCAACACCTGCTGATTATTGAGAGGCATGACAAAAGTAACACTGATCACCCCACTGTGCTTTCCAAAATTTCACATCTTCGTTGCTTGAATAAGTCTCTTGTAAAAGAATCAAGTTGGCATTTCTCTTTCAACAGAATTTAAAAATAGATTTCGTTTGGTGCTGTCACGAATACCTCTGATATTAAGGGATATTATTTTTAAGGAACTAAAGAGTAAGTCTGCCATGGAAAAAGGGAAAATATGAACTGGATGTCTGTTAAGATAACGTAGAACTTGTGAAGTGCTAAACCATAAACACTTTGGCAAGATACTCTCAAAAGGAAATCATCAAATGCCGAGTAGCCTACCATAACAATATTATAAAAGAACTTTTCTAATCTTTTTTTTTTTTTTAATAAAGAGAGCAAATTCCTTGCACAACCAGATAATTGTACCACTGTAGTAAGTAGGCTGTTTATTTACACACGGTATACATAATATTAAAATTCACATAAATGAATCACAGTATTATTGTAATTATGTTTAACAGTGGACAATAGGTGATTTAATAGGAATTCTTTTTTCTTAAAATAGAACAAGTTTCATAGATAATTTAAGAAAATTTTTAATGATCATAAACATGTTACCCAATGAACCTCTTATTAAATTTTAACAAGTGTCATAGTGAACTTGAATTAGTTATTACTAATTGTGAACAGTTGCATCATGAGCCTAAAGTAGTTGAAATGCCTTATAAATGTTTAATGGTTTTCATAGTAAACTTTGGATCTTTAGATCACCTTATTGATCAATTAGCTTAGGCAGTGTTTCTTACATTGTTGATAATAGCCACCCGGCCAATCTACTTAGGTCGTGTTCACAGCAAAAGGTCCGTTTTCTGATTCGAACCAAAGCGAGGATGATACATAGTTGCAATTTCTCAATTGGTCCGGTTCGGGTTCACAAACGGTCCAAAAATTGTCACGTGGCAGCAAATGCCGTGATTGCTTATACAGTTCAGGCGGATAGACAACAAATTCCTCGCAATTTTTACTGTACATCATGAAGCATCGTCTGCTCATTTTTATGTTGGTGCTAATTTGGACTGCATATCAGCAGATTTTAATGGACCGTGCATATGAACGGCTGATAAGACTGCGGCAATTAAATAATGTATTAATACATGCACGTCGCAGAAGACCCTCTGCAATTGAATGGTCATATCACAGAAGACGACAGGCAATAATGAGAGCCCACCACGATGTTTTTTCTTTTGCCATACAAGCGCAACCAGTGAGGTAAGTGGACAATCACATACATGTAAAAATCACAAAGTTGGCTCATCATAAAAGCAGCTCTTGTTTACTGAATCCATGCATCTCCCTGAATGAATGAAATGGCCTGCCCCTATACCCTCAGCTACAAACACAAAAAATGTGTTAAGCTGCTCTCCCTTCATCAAGAATAAATATTAGCCTATACATATTACTAATAACAACATAGTGACAATAAACGAAGACCATGTTAAAAAATATTTTGCTGTAAAGCTAAAGCTGATCAAGCGGGCCTAGATGTTTAACCAGATGCTTAGTATTAACATTTTATTGTTTTTAATATTTCATCTATTCTTTTTAATATTTCACCTAAAAACTGTGGGACATGACGTGTAAAACTGTGCGCTTCCTATGATTGGTGCGGATGGGGTTCACACCAGAAGTAAACCGCTCTAGAGTTTACTTGATAGTGGTCCGAGACCACCCCTACCAGGCAGACCCCAGAACGATTGGTCCACAACAGAGTTCGAGGCCAGCGTTCACACCAACCAAAAGGAATCGCACCAAGGAGGTAAACGCTCCAGGGTTCAGTTCAACTGGACTGAACAAAGCTGATGTGAACGTGACCTTAGCCTTTTTCCTTTGCTGCGGGCTTGTTTGACAGTTGGCCAGAGTTGGTTTCTGCACTGTCTCTCCGTGTAGGTGAGATCCTCTGCCATCCTGAGACTCTTTTTCTTCTTCACGTCAGAGTTGATGGAAGCCTTTCACACTTGGTGTCGGACGGTGAGCATGGTGAATTGCAAGATGATGGGGCATGAGCTGTTTTCATCTCTTATTCGTCCAACTCTGTGCACAGTATCTAGCATGAATCCCGATTTATTTTTTTTCCTCTGGGATGATCTGGGCAGTACCCATCACCTCCTTTCTCACATCTCCGTTGCTGTGCTCCACAAGATTCAGAAGACGGAGGTTCCACTACAGATTGTACTTCTCCGTCTCCTATTCCTCCTGGAGTGCAGAAATCCAATCATGCAGCTTTTTCACAGCTTTTCACATGTTCTTGCACAGCAATAATCTCTGCAGAGTTTTTATTCACCATTTGTTCAAATTTGAAAAAATGGTCATTCAGCCCATTAATAGCTTTTAAAATGTCAGCATTAGACTCAGTTTCCTCTCTCACCTCAAGAGCTTCGGTGCGGATCTTCTTTGAGTTGGGGCTGTTAAGAAGGGTCTCGGAAGAGGTTTGCATAAGCCTGGGAAGGATTTTTCAGGCTCCATATCCATTATCAGTCCTCTTTTTCTTCTTACCTCTTTTTTGGCCATGTTCGCAGGCGCCTCATTTCTATAGCTAAACTTTTCTTTACAAGCTAATAGTTAACTGTTGCAAAAAGACTTAGTTCTGTCTTTTTTGGGTAGGGTAGTCCTACTACTACAACTATCTGCATAAAATACAAGTGCAATTGTTCACTTCTTAAAAAAGTGTTGTTTGGGTCCGTCTAACTAATTTCAAACGTTTGGTACTCATCAGAAATTCACGAGCTCACAAGACAGCATCCGCTGTCCACTGGTTGCCATCTCAGCCAACTCCAGTTTCATTGTCCTTTCGTCAGGTCCCAAACCTCTTGTGATGTTGGGTAGTCAGAACAACAGCGCTAGCAGTGAAACCAAGGCCAAAGGGAAGAACCAAGTGAAGGGCTCGCTGTTCTGGTTAACTAGAGCAGGGATGAAACCATGAGTTTGCAGCAGGGAAACACGGACACCCCAAAAGGCAGACAACGGCCACTTACCCCAGGAAAAGAGATGACACACAACGGAAAGCCTCCCGCAGGGCAACCTGTCCACCACAGCAGCAACAGCTAGCCCCGGCCGCACTACAACAGGTGGGTACAGGTCACCAATACGCACAGAGCGCACACTCAATAGCAACATACAGGATTCCACATGCCAAACCCAGCAAGACGCCGAGACACTTCAGGGAGTGGACGGGAGCGAGAGGAGATGCCGAGCAACTACCCTTACCTGTATATGTGGACACGCTGGGCACCGCCACCCCCACCGTGGTCGCAAACCGTGCACAGTGCCAACAGTGGCCAGGAGGAAAACACACCTCCGGCCACAGCAGTGCATAAGCAGGACATAAAAACATTGGATTATCACCTAAAAACAACTTAGGGTTGTTCTTATGCATTGAAATCAGTCTTAGTAGTATTGTACACCATCTACATGTGGGCATATTTTGCTATTGATTTTTGCTCGAAATTGTCTTGCAGTGTGTTGTTTATGTTAATTATAAGCTAACAATGCTAACTGCAGCTGGAGCTTGTGTGGGTCAGGGATGATCTATTAAAATGTCACAAAATGTATGCTAGTGTACTAGCACAAAAGTTACAGAAATAGTTGTTATTTTATCATGTAAGTTTTATTAAATTAAAAGTGCTTTCCGACCTCTGCTCGCGGGTAAAACTAGAACACGCTTTAACTCAGATATGATGTTATTCCCAGTTCCTCTGTTGGACCTTCCATGTAAATAAAACGAAGATGTTTGATGAAATCTCTTATTTAAATTTATTAATCAGGCAAGCCCATCTACAAATTGCATTTAGTCTCGCTGTTAATTACGCAGATGTTGAATTGCCATTACACACCATCAGGCTCAGCTTTATGCATCTGTGCATGTCCTCCAGAATTAAATGACTCAGGTAAGAGAAGCACTAACTCAGTCTATAGCTCTTCATATGAGCACAAAGTGTCTGTTCAGAGACAAACATGTCCAATAAATAAAATGTAACAACTACACTCTGTCGAAGAAGTTAATGTTTAAACTGATCAAAATAAGATAGTAAACTAAGTGACCTTGATGACTAGGGACTTTTAGATGAGTGCATCCACAGCTCTGTTGTTGTTAGTTTGTATTATAACATCAAATATATATCTGATAATGCTAATTAGCTTAGCTCAAACAGTGGGAGTCAGTGATTGCAATGTCAGTCTGCCTCTGTCTACAGTCATCAGATAAAGTCTTCAGCAACTCTAAACTGTCCTCTGTGCTTGTTGTGACTGTTTTTTTTTTTTTTTTACCGCATTATGTTACATTTCCTTCTACTATCAGTGTATTATCTTCTTCTACTTGTAAACAGAGGCTTTGTTTTGTTGACCTACTCCCCTGGTAGTTTGTACCAAAGATGTTAAGTTCGTGAATGAGTAAGTCTTTTTTGAACAGCTCTTTTAAGTGAACGATGAGAACCAGTTGGCAGTTGTGAGTGAGTTGTTGGTTTGCAAGACATTCTTAAATTTGCAGACAATTGCACTGAGTGTTGAAAGCAAAGTTTTGTTCTGTCAATGTAGTATTTTTTGGTTCATAACTTTTTTTTAAATCTTCTTTTTCGGATAAAGTGTATATTGCAAGTGAGGGTGTCTTTGGCCCTGCAGCTATTTGATTTTTTTTTTGTGTGTTTTATAATTTAAATTGTTAATTACTGTCAAGTAAAAAAAGGGGCAGATCATATAAGACTATTCTTCTTTCTGCTCCTTTTAATTTATTTTTGCTTTATGCTTGTTTGTGTTGAGGTGCTTTCTTTCATTAATAAATGAAATAAACATTGAAAATAAAAATGAAAATAAGACCAGGGATGCTGTTTTTCAGAGCTTTGCAACCTCTCCTGTCTTGTAGCTCTCAGTTTGTTTACATCTGTGATCATGGTACATGCAGAGCTCCCTGTGCTCTTACTGGCCAATGTCTCTGAGGTGGAGGGAAAATCACAAGAGGCAGGACAAAAATCGAACCTACTAGACTTTCTGCTGCAGAGTCATGTGGTGTCTCAGACTGATCTATTGTTGTAGGTCATCATGATACACTACTCAAGATGGTATGACCAATTTTTGTGGCCGACAGGTCTTGAACCCCTACAACTGTCAGTTCAGGTCATAATTGTAGTAGTAGTTGACTCTAGCATAACACACCCCCAACATGTACACAAGCATTATGCCCAATTTTCCCTAGAAACCACACAAACCCTTCAAGACACTAATACTAATTGATCTCCTTATGCCAGTCATTCTCAAATAGTATGGTGAGGCAAACTGGCATGCATGAGGACAATTCTAGGTATGCCTTAGGAAATTGTGCTTTAAATGCTTTAATTTCTGCATTAAAAAAACAAATTCAGTAATTCTTAAAAAATCCCCTTTAACCTTTAATAGTTTTTCAGTTAACAGGCTACCTTGTGGGCTGAAAAGATTTGGAACCCTTTGTATAAGCCCTTTTAATTCCTTTTTACTTAAACAGATTTTGCATGTCTTTTTAACCGTCTGTATTCCATTATTAGGGCATAATGAGTCAGTTAATGATCATTTGGTTACCAATGAAAAAAGGTATAACAAACTCTTTCTTTCTATGTATGACTGTGCAAGGGGGTTTGGGTTTGACTGATTTTTTGTGAAGGTTTTTTATTTATTTATTTATAAGCAGTGTTTCTATTCCTGACAAACAAGCTCTCAGTCTGTATTAGAGTGTTACCTCAGGACTGTAGTAAGTACCATTTTTAATCTGTTAAAACAGACATATAAAAAACACAACCAATAACACACGTGTAACAGCCCCTCATACCTGAATTTACTCAACATTTTTCAAACTGTACAACTTTACTGAAAAGGAAAGACCCGAAATGTCCGATCATGTTCTTTGAGTGTATTTCCCTTTGGTCAATTTCCTGTTAGTATCAGTGGAAAGTAAAATCAACCAAACAATGAGCATGGTCATAACTAGTATTCCCCCCATTCTTTTGTTGGATATTACGTATATTGGTCAAACTTTATCATGTTGCTCTGGGGCATAAAAACAAAAAAGTCCTTAAACACACTCACGAGGACACTGATTCACTTTCCAATAAGTGCCTTGTTTCTTTCAACTAATCAAGAAGATTTCATACAAGGACTTTGGGAGGTCCAAAGAAAGCTTGTTCCCTGAGAAGAGCACCTGACCATAAAGGGTACTATTTATTTCTGTGTCGTCTCCTCTTGCTACACTGAGGAGGGATTGGATACAGCAGAGAGATTTGACAAGCTGTTTACAGTAGATTTATATCTGTGATGTTTGAAGCTGAGAGGCTTACAAGCTTTTCACACCACCATACTGCTTTGTTCAGTCCTTTTACAGAGAAGACTGGCCTGGTTTTCCTCCAAAAGTTCACAGGATTAAACCAGTGAATATTTGTCATGCTTTTGTTGTGTGCTGAGTAATTAGGGTTTAAGACCTCTGAAAATGTGCTTTGTCTGCCAAATTAGGTAGCAGGCTCACAGTTTACGTACATATGAAAAAATAGAAGTACACAATTTTCACTGCAATGCATCAGCCCAGCTCTAAGACACATTGACCAGTTATCCCCTTCTCATAAAATGTGGAGAAAGTTTCTTGCCTTGCTCTACTTGTTTTGCAGGAAAAATGAACAGCAGCGGTTTGAGTCTGCAAGGCAAACTGCAAATTGCAGCTATTGCCCCTTAGCAACTGCGCACACTTTGATGACAGCTGCTACATTTTCCAAGAGCTTGTGATAAGTTTAAACTAGTTGTAAAAGTCCTGGTTGAGCCCAAACACCCCAAACCCAGTTGAGTCATAACAACTAAGAAGAAACTGTGGGCTTCACCTAGAAGCAGTAAATGTTTTTAAAGTGCCTTTATTAAGAAAGAAGTCTCTGTTTTTAGATATAAACTTTCTATATTTTTGTCAAATATTTTTTTAAGCAGATGGCTGCACAGCATATGCGTGGTTCTGTATGAGGTCTCAGTAAGTATAGGAGGGTTTGTCCTAGCACTATATTGCTAACTGCTGTTAATATGAGCTAATATGTGTTATTGCATTTATAGGACCGGCCCATGCTGTTAATGATAGTGTACAACATTGTGGATCTAGTGCAACACTTGTAGAACAAATAAAATTAGGAGAAACTCACAAATTTGAAAGCTAACATTAGAATATAACACTTTTAATATAATGAGAATATTACAAATATGATACTGCACATCTAGGAAGCAGTAAAAAATAACGTGTTTTTTTATTTATTTATTTTTAACATACATCATATCCAGATTGACAAAGCTTTGGAACCTTTTAAAATTCCTTTTAATTGTATTTGAATCTGTTGTGACTGGGCATAGTATGTATGTACAGTGCCCATTACTTCAGAAATGATAAAAAAAAAAACTAGTACATAAATTGAAACTTCATGCTAAATAAAGCTTAAAGTTGCACAATAATTTATGCTGTACATGAATAAAAAATCTTATGTCGTATAATGGTTTGCTCTTGTGCAAGTAAGATAATATAGATTTAGTATAAACGTTAATTAACTTTAACAAGGCCAGTTGTTACATGATAATGTATCATGAACAGATCCAGGTCCAAACACAAGTCATGGCAATTAAAGTTCAGTTTAAGCATAATAAGTTCTCTGATTCAAGAAGATGTTTTTAGTGATGATAACTTAATTTATGGTGGGTGTAACAGGTTGTCCAACAACGCTGTATATGTAGCAATTCTCATATTCATCATATTTATCTTGTCATATATTGAGGAAATCTTTTGTAACATGCCTGATGAACTCACAAACTCCTGGATTGGCTACTGTAACAATTTTTCTTGGACCAAATTAATTTATGTATGAAGGACTTTTTTAAGATTATTTTTTGTGCCTTTATTGACAAGAGAAAGAGAGAGAGGGAGAGAAAGTGGATAGACTTGTGAAATGGGGAGAGAGAGAGTAGGGGAGGACACTTTGCAAACCATCCACAGGCTGGATTCAGACCTGGGCTGGCAGAAGCATGTATATGGGACGTGCCTGGTGGTACCACTCAACCAAACCAGCACTGTTTCAACCCTTTTAACGCCTTTTGTATCATATTTGATACATACTTTTATGATACCTCTATCTAATCAATATGATCAACAAATTACTAAAAAAAATCTTAATACAATCAGATAAATGATTAAAAAAAAAGTCCTCAAATGGATCATCAGTCGCCAAAAACACCTAATTTATCAAATGAGATACAAAAAAATATATATGTAAAATTTTATGGAAATTTTTATTTTTTTTAGGATTTCAGTAGAAAGTGAAACAAACATTTCAGCCCCCCAAAAATAGAATTTTCTGGCTGTAATTTGTGTTTTCAGGCAATAAAGGGTTAAGGACTTTCTAAATGCGTGTTCACACATACCATACATACTGTATATTCTTTTGTGTGTGTGTGGTATATACGCAGTAGTCATTAGACAGTTAAATTTATCTTCTACAAGCCTGGTTGGAATGCAGCTGTAGGACCAGGTTGTCGGCTCAGATGTTTTGGGAGTCTCAGGAGGCCAAAATTTAAACAAGGAATGTACAGTATGCACATAAGGTTTGTCCTGCTTCTAACCTTTTCTTCATGTCTCTCTTTCAGATTC
Organism: Cetoscarus ocellatus; assembly: GCA_037902135.1. NCBI lineage: Eukaryota > Metazoa > Chordata > Actinopteri > Labriformes > Labridae > Cetoscarus > Cetoscarus ocellatus. The sequence continues at coordinate 326,588 of JBAMNC010001672.1, forward strand.
TGTAATCTCTACTGCGTCTTTCATGAATGACAACAAAGTCAACATAACTTTACACCAAAACTTCTTCAGGAAGTTATAGACCTATTGCAATTTTCAGTATTTTCTATAAAGTGCCGCAAAGAATTTTGCCTTGTGATCCCTTTAAGTTGTTCTTTATTAAAATACAACTCTAATGTTCGAAGTTTATGATACAAATGAAACAGGGAACTATTGTGCGTGTTCAGCCATGTAAACGATGGACTATACAAATGATGATAGCCAACTTAATGCTATCTCAGCAGGGTGTCAATGTTTATGATTGGGATGAATAAATATTGGCAGAAATATTTGCTTTTGTAGATATTGGATAGAGATTATTGTCTCTCAAATAGCATGACAGTAATCCTGTAATGGAAGAAGACTTTTGAATAATCCAAAGATTAGAAAAGCACTATATAGCCCTAATCTGATGTCCCATTACTATATATCAATTTGTCTATTTATCAGAATGAAAGAAAATGACCCTTGAAACACCATTTTTTACTTCCTGGGGTTTATTTTGTATTAGCTGTAGAGCCTCCACACGCATGTCTGTTTTCACTTATCACAGGAAGAAGCCATGACTGTTTTGAAAGTTCATTCTGCTGCCTGTAACCTGCCTCATCAGGCTTCTTTGTGCAGCCAGTCAGCGCAGAGCATAAAGTAGCCTCCCTGCCCCCTCAGATCAGAGCATTTCCAAAGGGCAGGGAAAAAGAGCTGTATCTGATCCAACAGGGACTAAATTTTTCTTTTTTTAATTCAGCTTCAATAAAATCTTTGGCTAATAAACACCTAAGACATGATGTAAACTGTCAAACACACCAGGACAAGGGGCGTTTAAAAAATGTAATACTTTGTCATATTTTAGAAAATGTCTTAAGTCAGTTTTATGCCTTTTAGATTATTCAAGTCAACACTTTTATTTGCATATAAGTTAAACATTTTTGATGTTGTTATAATAAATCATGGTGGGAGTAAGACTTATATAGCCTTTTCTGTGAAACTTTAAGTAGCAACAATCAGAGGAACTTCTCACTGTTGACTTCCCTAAGATCAAGGAAAGCACTTACTATCATGAAGTAAGAGCAATATTAAAATTAACCATTAACCTTTTTTTTTATAACTTTAGCACTGAGGTGACAAAAGACATCAGGTGATTTTTTCTTTTTAAGTTTGGCATTCACCATATTGTGACAAAAATGCTGTACCAAAGTCATGCATAAGAACACACCAATTCAATGTATATTTTATTTTTAAAAAAGTAATTAATCAAATGGCAAATACCCAAAAGTTTGTGAGGTGACTACTAGATTATTCAGAGACTTCCCTCTCCCCCCACAGGTGTTGTCACATGCTTTTGTCAGCTCAGGTGCACTCAGTTTTTTTTCTCTGCGGGGGTTGACACGCAGTAGTGATTCTTTTGTAGTATTGATCAGAGGACAGTGGAAAGAAGACAGAGATGGAATCCAAGGGCAGAAAAAGAGAGCAGTGGAGCAAGAAAAGGGAATATATTTTGGCAGCAGCAGGCAATATAGTGGGCCTGGGAAATGTTTGGAGGTTTCCTTACCTGTGCTTTAAGAATGGAGGGGGTAAGTTAAAACACAGTGGTTACCTTGTAATATTTGACATGGTAGCATAAAAATGAAACAGCTACAGCTACAGGCATATTTCAGTATATTCATTTGTAAAATAAACAATTTGTCAATAGCAAAAATCTTTCATTAATTTTATTAGAAATGTTTCTGAAATGATCTTATCATATTGAACAGATGTAGTGGTAACACTTTTGTCTTAGTCCATGAATCCATGAGTCCATGAATTATTATAAATTCACTTATGAATGAATTGCTAGTGCATGCAAAAAAGAGGCATTTGTGTATGCACTGATGATAAAATATCAGTTATGCACATGTATTTATAGTATCTCATGCCTGATTTTTCCATCAGTTGATGCTTTTATTAGGGTGTTCCAGTCATCATCATTCATGTTATTGAATGTTTATGGTGTTTGTGACTTGTTAATACTCAAGTCTGTAGTGAAAGACTTCATCATGTTCGCTGGTCCTCAAAAAATTGGAAAAATGATTTGTCTGGGACAAATCAAACAGCAAGAAGATCATTAATAATTACAGATGACTGAAGCACTTTAGTTGATGCACTATCTCTTGTATGAATTGTGCTCAATTTTTAAGTATTTCTGATATTTTATCATGTCACCATGCATGAACCCAAGCTTTATTCATACATTGATATATGACAGAAACTCATGATGAGTTTTTGCCCTACACTAAAGCTCTACAGATATAATTATTGTTTCCCTTTTCATTGTTTAAGTTTACACTTTTTTCAAACCAGCCATGGAAAATCTTTGTTGCAATTACTAATTTGTGATTTCATTCTAATATCTTTGTCTTATTAGGAACTACAGCAAAAATAAATAAATAAATAAATGACAACATAAACTGTAAATTGCATGAGGTAACCATTTAACCACTGAAATTGGGCAGCTGTTGCAGAGTAGACAGAGGCGGCCATCTCATCTGGAATGTTGAGGGTTTTGAGTTCTGACACTTTTGCTGCAGATCTGCATACATTTTCCGCCTATCAGATGATATTTTTAATGGCCCTGGATGGAGGACCCAAACGCACGACCAAAACACAGGGGGTAGCAAAGTTTAAAGTCCGTTTTTTGGCAAAAAGGGTTCGGTTCACAAAAAGGCAGTCAAAGCAGGCAGAGGTATCCAAAAAGCAAAGAGGCAAGATCAAAAAAGAGAAAACAGATCAGAACTAGGAACTAAGAACATGAAGGAATGCTTTAACACAACACAAACGAACTGTCAACAAGACAGGGGAAGACACAAGGTTTAAATACAAGAGGTGATTGGGGGTGATTAGACACAGCTGGGAAGGAACAATCAGAAATCATGAGTGACGAGACCAGACAAGAAGCAAAACCTACAGACAGAGACAGAGGTTAGTGACATACCAAAATAGTAACACAAGACAAAAAATGAAACATGAAAGGAAAGAAAAAACACTTAACTAAAGGGTGACCATGACACAGATACTTTGTTAAATGTAGCCCAGTCTCTTTCCTAAACCAAATCACAGGTTATCAAATGCCCTGGGGAATCAAACAGGGGAAGTAAAGAATAGAAGGATCTATTTGTCTTACCATAAGCCAAACATTGTTTACAGTCATATCACCGATATACTCAGCCGTTAACAAACAAAGGCCCCCTACAACTTACAAAGACTTGGTGGGTAACAGAGACAACTCCGTGATTAATGGAACACACACTCCTTTTTTCTCTCCGTATTACAGCTTATTTAGTCTTTATCTGATGGCATTGTCATTAGTATATATAATGTGTTATTGTTTTTTTCTCTCCCCACAGGGGTCTTCTTGTTGCCATATTGTTTCTTTGCTATGCTGTGTGGCATACCTCTGTTTATGCTTGAGACTGTGATTGGTCAATACACACAGGAGGGTGCTATCACCTGCTGGACCAAACTCTGCCCAATGGCAAAAGGTGATAATATGATTTCTGGGAAAGTCTGTTTATGAACAAAGACATATTTTTCACATTTTTCACGTGATGCCTAATGTGTTTCATGCCATTTGGTTTATAATTTCACAGAATGTAACTTGTTGAAACTGGGAATCATCAGATGAATATTGTCTCAATGGCAATGCATGTTGGCCAGCAAACCAGCTGCATAAAAAACTAATGTAATGGTATTCTGATATGTCTTAGATGTTGTCATATAACAGTCAACTAACCACCAGCTGTATAATAAGTTTAGCATACTTAATGGACTGTGTGCTAGTGCAGCAGGTTAGTGCTGATGCCTAACAGCAACTGGGTTGCTGGTTAGGTTCCCTCGGTCAATCGAGTCCTTTCTGTTTGAAGTTTGCATGTTCTCCCCATCCATGCCATGTGTTTCTCTGGGTACTTGTTTTCTTCCTACAGACCAATTCTATGACTGACTGAACAGTAGTAGTTTGTTACCAGTTTAGACATTGCAGTTTGGACCAAGAAGAAGTATCTGTTGATGTCATGTACTAATATGTTGCTAACAGCACACCACTGATCTCAATTAGAGACATCATCTTTGTAACATGCTTTGGAGAGTCCTGTGACTGCAGGATATGATATTCTATATCATCTGTAATCAATTGCGGCAGGAATTTATTCAACTTCTGGTGGTGTATGCGTGAACAGCAGTCATGGTGATAGAAGAGCATGTCACCCAATAAAATGCTGCATTACTGCTGTGTTTTAGATTGTTTCTGGACAAATAACCAATTAATCTGTAAAGCCAGAGCCAATTTGACCAAATTAACAAAGATAATGTCACTTGCTTATAAATGTCGAATCTTGGTTATATCTGTTGAGGTAAAGAATATACTGTAACTAAATATAGTTATCATTTGTCCAAACCCTATTATGTCATAGAGTGTTTGCTGATGTTTTTCATTAGCACACTCTGTTAAACAAACTGACTAACTAGTCTTTACCTTTGACTGGACATGCCCTTAACAACAGCTGCATGTCTGTATGTCTTTGACAATGTTTATAGGGTTTTTATAATATGGTATTCAGATATACATTTAGTATGTACTTTCTTTACCTATTTTTAGCAGTAGTTTTTCCACTGAGCCACAAACAATGTCCCTTTACCAGACAGTCAAGACTAGGGCAGCAGCATAACAGTCACATACCAAGCACAAACAACAGAGTATTACAAATAGAGGTGCAGTCAGATAACTCAAGTTTGCATTTGTTTTAAACATTGTTTGTGACAGAAGAACATAATTTAAGTTTGGTGTCTAGACTCCAACCCTCCAGGTGGATGCAAGAATAGTAGGGAGTTAAAAGCCAGAGCAGAGTAGCTGTAGGGCAGGGCAGGGCTGTTTGGGGGAAAAGGAGAAAACAGGAATTCTTCAGGTATAAGTAGACTGCTAATTTGTAAGATATTTATCGTGAGACTCCATAATGATGCGTGCCAGGTGTGAAATCAGCACAGTGCAGTAATCTGCCTGAACTAGCTTGCAAATGTCACCTAAACAGACATGTCAGATGGACAGTTCCATATATCCGCCACGGAAATAATTCACTTATCCATCTGGGAAAGAGCCGTCTGAAAATGTTTTCAGGGGCAGAACCTTTGAAAACAACAGCAGCTTGTGATTGGACAATCGTTCAGCTCATCACACTCATCACAGACTAATCCATTTCAAGCAACGCTGCTATGTATGACGTAGCTTTCGTAGCGGCTATACGTAGCGAACAGCTAACAACAGTTAACGGCCATAAGCCGTAGTGGCTATCAACAGTTAGCCGCTACAGCTTACAGCTAACAACAGTTAGCCGTTAGCTCAAACTACCTTAGACTATCATCTTACATTAAATTATACCACACAGATGTATCATTTAACTCTTATATGTGACATGAACCTCGTCAAAGACAATCCCTACCAAGTTTTCCCGGGAAACTTCTGAGGAGAGCATATTTCGCCGAGTACCACGGAGTAACCATGACAACCATAGACCAACCGGCATGTCCGTGGATGATTTCCGTGTTCTCTCCCAGTTTCCCAGCAGTGATCCCTGGTCAGGAGAAGAGCAAAAACATGATTTCCCGTAAGACAAGCTTCAAGTGAAATTCTTTGCTCCTTTTTTAAAGAAAAAATTAAGTCCATTTTTGATTTAAAAAAAAAAAAAAACACAGTTATTGAGACCACTTCAGAAGCCGCCATTGTTTTCAAACATGCAGGCACTTCCTGTTGTTGTCACGTCCGCAGCTTCCGCCTCTCTTCCTTGATTGGGCCATTAAGCATTTAGCCGAGTGAAGTTGTTGGACAATGGATGTTGGCAAGACGGACATGCAGGATTTCAGAATCAAGCAGGTCCATGTGCTATGCAAGGCTAAATGTCACCTGCCTTTACAGAGCAATAGCATTTCTGCAGCAAAATACTGCATGTGCCTTTACTGTGCATATAATCCTTGATCTAAATTTTATAGCAAATGTCAAAATGGTTCAAATTTTTTAGACTTTCTGTCAGACTGAGATTTGTGACTAAAAACAAGAAAATCACTTTGACCTAAAACAATGGGATGATGTGGACTGACATGCTTGCTGTGGGGGATTGATACAGAGCAGAGGGGTTGAGCATACACACACAGGTACATATTTGATTGGTACAAGTTGCTGGGCTATCAAAGCAGTAGTTGAATTCAGGTATTAGTAGTACATGTAGGATTTTTGTCAGTTTTTTTCCATAAACTGTGGGCTTTAACCCTGTCTTGACCTAAGGAAAGTAGGACACCGCTAAGATGACTTTCTTTTTCATTTCCCTTGGTGAAATCTGATCTTACTTCTGATAGTGTTCTCTCTTGTTGGACACACTGAGGTGTTTCCTTAATAGTGCTGCACCAAGGGTGAGTTTCTTTTTTATTGTTATCCCACTGCACAAGCAGAATTCACTGCTTAGAACTGCACTTGACAATTCAAAGCTGAAGTCGAGATTTGCTCTTACATAAAGCAACTCAAGACAGTAAATAAGTACAACATGGCAGCAACAATCCCCTCATTCTATCTGGAATTTTATTGGACATAGTGTGTTAGTGCTCCTTGATAACAAAATCCAAATCTGTTTCCTACTAAACACATAGACTGAGTGATGCCCTAAGCTCAGCTGTTACATCATTATGTTATAAGACTGGTGTAAAGCAGAAAACACATCACTTACCAAAGAAATCACTTTAGAGAAGGTGAGTGAGTTAAAGTGAGAGGTCCAAAAACAAAGAATAATGTTCTCCAAGCATGGGTTGAGCTCTTTCCCAAGGATGTTACTCCCCACCCTTTCAATTAAGAGCTTATGTCTGTCATAAGCCCAGCAGGTGCTTTGTGGTTTGCATCTGTCACTTTCACATTTATACAGTTCTGGGAAATGAAGGATCTGCTCTTAGGTAAACATATTCTGTCATGCAAATCTTTTATGTATAGCTATCCTTGTTAACAAATTAGTGTGGACAAGCCTCTTTGCCGCTAGACTTTGTCTTGCAGTCTACTGCCATGAAGCACATCCCATGGGACAAATGTACGGTTGCATCAGCAGCCTCAGACACTCAGATACATAAAGGTTTTATATTAAATGTTTTGACCAGAAGGGGACTGCTGGCCTAGATGTGAGCCTACAATTCTCATATTTAGTCAAATTAATGCATAAACATGTCCTTTTATTTTTTTCTCCCTTCAGGGACTGGCTATTCAATCATAGTGATCCAACTTTATTCCAGAGCCTACATTATCATCCTTGCATGGGCCCTCCTTTACCTTATATATTGTTTCAGGGCCCATTTGCCCTGGGCAACCTGCAACAATCCCTGGAACACAGGTCAGTAAGTAATGAGTTTTCTCTGTGTAAAAGAAAAATGTACACACAGCTTTCCCTTTCCTATGGTTACTTCTTTGTCATAAACTATATCTCCCCTAGACTGCCAATCTGGTGTCGGATATTAGATAGCCATGTAGCCTATTGAATGACGATGACACTCGCTGTTTTGACTCTGAAAGTTTATTGTTGATCAGTCAGTGGTTGAATTACAATTTAAAGGAAGGACAGTCTTGGTCAAATAGACATTAGACATTGTGCAGGTCATAGTCAGGGTCAACATGACATGTGAAGTTAAGTGCTTTCCCTGCTTTTGTCAGAATACTGCATACAAAGATTCAATTGCTTTCCTGTCAACAGATCTTTGTGTTGATCTCACTTCTGTGAACAACACTGCAGTGCACAATGGACATGGAAACCGGACATATGGAAATGTTACCAAGTCTTCAGTGTCAGAGTTCTGGGAGTGAGTCAGTGTTGAATAATGTTCAGATACAACAATAGTTTAAATACTGTGCAATAGTGCTCTGCTTGTGTTACAACTGAAATTCTTTGTGCATAACCCATTAAGGAGGGGAGTGTTGTCCATATCTGGAGGGATAGAACAAGTTGGTTCAGTAAAATGGGAGCTGCTGCTGTGTCTCCTTGCCTGTTGGGTGGCATGCTACTTCTGCATTTGGAAAGGTGTCCGCTCTACAGGAAAGGTCTGTAAACAAGAGGACAGAGACTTAAAGTACCATTTCTTTGTGGCCTTTAAAGTAAGTTCATACTCTTTTTTTTTTTCCGAGGATAAGTTTGGTCAGGACAGTTTGCCTTGCTTGTTCAATTCATATGTCCATTTCTGGCCCATATATACCTTTAGGTGTTTTGAGTGTCACTGTGGTCCAACCCTGTATTAATATAAAGCTGAGTCCACATTCACCTTTGGTGCCATAGCTAATCCACCCAACTATCACAATGAGTAATTTCAGTTGAGTGTTCATCAGAGTGGGTGAAGCAAAGTTAAAACTTGTAGCCACATATGATGAAAGATAAACAGCTAGAAAAACAAACTGGTTGTGTTCCAAACAAAAATCTTCTCTGACATTCCAGGTGGTTTATTTTACGGCTGTGTTCCCATATGTGACCCTTGCCATCCTGCTTGTCAGAGGCTTGACACTGCCAGGAGCATGGCAGGGTGTGGTCTACTACCTTTATCCAGATCCCTCTCGACTGGCAGACCTGCAGGTGATACAATTTGAAAAAAAAATAAACATGCTGCTTTTTGTTCATCTGAGAAGTAGTATTTAAAGAATGTTTAAAGGGATAGTTCAGGTTTTTGAAGTGGGGTTGTGTGAGGTACATGGCATAAGTCTGGCATAAGCACCATACTCCATCGTTACAATAGCTGTGAACTGGTCTTTGCACTGCTGCAAAGCTAAAACATCACTCAAAAAGCTGTCTGTTTGTTGCCTTAGTGTGTCAGCTGCCCTCTTTATGCTGCTACTGTTTACTACATTTGTGTCTGCACTGGATCATTTATTCATTTATATAATTGTATATTGTGTCTGGATTTTACACAGTGGGTGGTCAGGGATTCAGAGATGGGGTTTTTGCACTTTATATATATTTCTTTTGCTAAGCAGTGTTTGATTGCTCTGAACATAATCTCGTTGTTATATTTATTATGACAATGACAATAAATAATAATAATAATAATAATAATAATAATAATAATGATAATAATAATAATAATAATAATCATAATAATAATAATAATAATAGTGTCACAGCTGAGACCTCTCTCTGTTCAGAAATTTTGGGACAGATGCTAATGCTATACAATGCTGTACATGGTGCCAAACTCTCCCCATAATTAATAGAATTGTGGGAGAAAACAAGCCTCAAAAACAGCATGGGGTCATTATATGTTACAGTTAATGGTTTGTATGGATGCCCCAATGCTGTTTTTGCTCTTTTAATTACGCTGAGTTTGATACCATGTACAGCAATGTATAGCATTGCTGTTTGTCCCAGGAATTTTTGAACAGAGATAAAAACTGAGCTATGAATCTGTGGCACAAGTTCAGTCTTAAGCTATGTACCTCACACAGCCCCACTTCAACAAACTTTAATTATCCTTCGAACAGCCTATTTTCCAAGAGGCCACTTAGAATGACTATAGAATAATGACAAAAGGAAAAATGTGGGTGTGAACACTTGCACTTACTACCTTTTTGTTAACAGGTTTGGATGGAAGCTGCAGCACAGGTTCTTTTCTCATATGGTGTTGCATCAGGCACCATAATCACACTTGGCAGCTACAACAAAGTCAAGAACAACTGCTATAGGCAAGTCATTTGTAAGCAAAATAACTGAGAGAGTTCACTAAGATTTTACCTACCAGAGTTGTATCTATTTTTTTTTACACTTCTGTTTTTACTATGCCATCATCAGTTAAAGAATGGTACCTGCTCCTCTGCTGAACAATTAATTAGAATCAAATTTATTGCCAAGTGCATCCATTCATAAAATATTGTTATTGTTATTATTATTCCTATAAGTGATTGGCAGCAACATCACTACAAATAGCAGTATGAACAGCTTCATTACATTTTCCTCTATGTTTGTGGTAATGTTATGATTCAAATAGCTTTTCAGTAGCTTAGTTAAAAAGTCTAATAGTGCTATAGCATCTAAAAAAGGTACGTTTCCTTCATTAACAAGGTGGAGCAGCAGCATGGGGCACTGTCACAGTCCAAGACACTTATAAGGATTGGTGATTGACATGACACACAGATGTGTAGTTGTAGTGCACTGTGTTTCTGCATGACACTGGCACCCTTTCTACATCCATCTTTATACTGCAGCTGAACTAATGAGCCGAATGCAGGGGCAGGAGAGTGGGGGCATGCTCGCAGGTGATTCATGAAAATAATCATAAAACAAAAAATTAAGTTTACCATTAACCATCTCCAATGAAATCTGTAATGATCAGCTGAAAATAATTGAATTACTAACTACTGACCAGAGAGGAGAGGAGAGGAGCGCAACTCTTGAGGAAACAGAGGAGAAGATGTTTAAAGATTAGGGGAGACAGGAGCAAGGTGAACCAATGAGGTAAGATTAGCATCCTCATGTTATTATGGGCAACTTTATGAGTTAGTTTGTGTTCTGTCTAAGAGTGTATGCACAGTTTATCAGACTGTTTACACACAAAATATAATTTCATCTACTATAAATTATTTCAGTAGGCCTTTATTAAGTGACCCATCTGATTTCAGACATTAAGTAGTTTTTTAATTACCTCCATCATATGGGAATGAGGTTGATTTTTGTTTCTGATCAAAACATTTTCTAAAACTGTATGTGAGTAATTAATTAGGTAATGATTATTAATACAGAACCTTAAAGGAGCAGAACTATAAAGTAAGAAAGGCAAATAAAAGAGATACAACAGAAAAAATGACAGCGGATATAGAAAGTAAAAATAAACAGAGCAATCCTAGTAAATATGCAAAAAAGCATTGGCTGTGGTTAAAATTGTGATGATAACAACGGGGCTAAAACACCAACAATAATAATAATAATAATAATAATAATAATGATAATAATAAAAATAATAATAACAATATTTATAAAAGTAATAAAAATATGATGAGATCTGCAAACTAGATGACAATAGCTTAGATGTAGTGTGATACTTTTGTTTTGTTGCTGTAACTTTGCTTGCTCCTTTAAATCTGGGTGTAGCTTAAGTTTAACTGGTAACTTAGCTTACTGTATTTCACAAAAAGTGTGCTCATCATTAATTATTGTTATAATTTTTATACAGTTAGCTTGAAGAGCCCATATTTTGCCTTAATTCTGGTTCATACATTCATTTTTGATGACTGCTAGGGTATGGTCAAAAAAAAATCTTTTGATATACAGAATACACCTGAGTAAGCTGTATTCTCTCTGTCTGAGATGCTCTGATATACGTAGCTCCTGCCCCTGTAAGGTTCCCTGCCCCCATTGTGAGCCCAGTCTCCTCTGATTGGTTGATCAGTCTTGTCTGCGATAATTGGTCCATTCAGTGCTGCTCAGTGCCGTGTTGTCAACGTCTCTGCATTCATTGTATTGGTCATGTGCTGAACTGGGCTGGACTGGGCTAGACTTCCTTAAGCCAATAGTATTAAACTACCAACACAACAATGGTTGGACATCACAACAGTAGGTCTGTTTAGGGGAACTTAAACATAACATACACATTCAAATAAAGATCATATAAAGCAATATTCATTATAAGAGAAACAGAAAAAAAAATGTTATTTTGTGCAGGACAGAGTAGAATGATGGTTTGTGCAGAAAAACTGCCATTTTGACTGACTATGGGGCTGGATAAAAGTTTGTGTGTAGTGTAGTTTAGTTTCGATTAGTTTAGTTGGCAAGGGACAATGTGACATTATATTGATCATCTATACAAATGAAAAGCTGGTTGCACCAGGTTTGTCAAGTTGTAGCTCCAATACAGAGGTGACAAACAAACAAAATATTGCTCAAATGATGACACAACGACATAAAAAAACAATGTTAAGTTTTGTAAACACTATAAATGATAAGTAAGTGTTATGTTTGGGTAAAGGGCAATGACCAGGGCAGTAGAGAGAGGGGTTCTGGTTATATGAGGCTTTGGTCCAAGTGGACTGCATCTTTTTGTCAGAGGTGAAGGTCTAATACCTTGTGTCCACTCCTCAGTGGCTGTGGCTGGTGTAAAGATCAATAAATATATGGATGATCCCTTTTAGTGTGTAATGCAAGGGAGTTGTTTCTTTAATTGGCAGCCTGGCTGGTAAATCTACCTGCAGCCATTCTGAAAAGACACATTTGCGTCTTTTTGGCCATAATAAATGTAAATATATGAGTATGAAAAATGACTTAGACAAAGACAGGACACATTTTGCATGACAGATAATAAGTGTAGATTTTGGCCTGCAAGAAATGTTGCATGTTGTGTAAAATGTTTTGTAAGAAAGTCGATTGTCACATGCCTGCTGTGAAGCATCTTATGTTTATTAATCTTTTGCTAAATACCACTGATCTTTTCACCTAAGTGGATATATCAAGCTGCCATGATAACCAGACTGGTATATCAGCTAAGACATCTGACTCGGTTAAATTTAACTGAAATATAAATAAATAAATATGATCTGAGTTTTACATAAAGTATAAAATATTTTAGTAGAATAACATGTTTCAGATTCACAATGTGGTATGACTAGATCAAAAAGACTTTTTTCTCAAACAAACTTTCTGATTGATAAATGCAACTAAATTGGCATTAAAAGCCTGTTGATTGTTGATTGGCTGACCTAATGGCTAAGTAATCAGGCAGCATTTGTTAGTATCTCTACCCTCTCACTCAACCAACACAGCCTCAAAAAAGGTTGTTAAACATCTGTCTGATTCTACTCAAGATTTCCTGCCTGTCAAACAGAGTTTTTTTATTTTCCTGAGATGATAACTCTCGCCAAATGTTGCATAGCGCTCATATTAGGTGGATTCATATAAGGTCTTAATCATAAATTATGATAAACAGTAATGAAAAATTACAGAAATGAAGAGCATGATGTAGACCCTTTTGTAAAGTGTCTTTACAAATTTACAAATTACATTTGCCATAAGTTGGCTCAACACTGATTAATTGGTTGTCAGCACATTGTGATACAGAATCTCAGAAATCCATCACCGGAGTTTTTTTTTGTTTTTTTCCATGTACATTATGGACAAAAAAATGTTTAGGGAAAGAGTTTCTCAGGCACAATGGGTATTACAGATAGTCCCATAGGAATGAATGGACCTCTGGCTTATTCACTTCCACAAACATTTGTAACACAAACTAGGGCTTGAAAACAGACCATATTTCTATCATCCAGACTGTAGCGCCATCTGTGGGTTTAAATCAAACCCAGGGAGGAATTTACACTGGCAATTAAAGTCCTTAAATGGTTACTGTATTAAACTTATTTTCATAGAAGGCATCTCTAGGGTTTTTTTTTCTAGCTTTTCAGCTCTATCTTAAAAAACAAAGAAAAAATATAAAGATTAACTGAATTCATCCAAAAAAAGCTCCAAATATAGAGCAGAGAATATGCGTTTTTAAATTTGCTTCAAGAATGTTAAATCATCATCATCATCGTGTCATCTGATACCTTAAATGTTGATGATAGTGAAGTTAATGCATTTGAACTTTAACATCTCTTCTTACAGTGTACAATAATCCCTTTACTGTTGTACTTTGCAGATATAAGTGTGGGATTCTGTAATTCCAAGAAAAGAGCAGAAACAAAAACAAAAAGCTGATACGGGCAGAGCTTTCTGCCACAGGGTTGTAAAGATGCTTCAAAGATTACAGGTGTAATATGAACTGTAAAAATATTTTGGGTGATGACTGAAAGTTATGAGGATGCATGTAACCAAATGTACCCATTTTTTTCTTGTGTCACACAGAGATTGAAACCTGAGCATGTCCCCTCTTAAAATAACCCAACATTTTCTACAATTATCTGACCTTGTATGTTTGGGAATAGAACTTGTTTTGCAATAATGCAAATTTATTTAGAGGCCTATTTTGCCCTGGGTGAATGTAAAGATGATTTGAATACACACAAACATGTACAGTGTCACAAGAATAATATTTGCTCTGCAATGTCAGTTATGATGCACTTAAAATTATAGTTCCAAAGACCATTAACATATTCAGTATCTACAAAGGTTATGTAATCTCTTTGTGTAGGTTCCCATGACAGCACATAAATGCATTCAAGTTTTTCCCATGTGCTAAGCTCCGTGTGTGTTTGTGCATGTGTGTGTGTGTGTGTGTGTGTGTGTGTGTGTGTGTGTGTGTGCGCGTGTGTGTGCAGGGATAGTCTGTGGTTGTGCTTGCTCAACAGCAGCACCAGCTTTGTTGCAGGTTTTGCTGTCTTCTCAGCTCTGGGTTTCATGGCCCACCAACAAGGACTTCCAATTGACATGGTGGTTGAATCAGGTATGATTTAAAAGTGAAATCAGAACCTGACACTAAAAATATGGGGAACATTTTTTTTTAAGAGAGGTAGATGTGATGCGATTTTAAATACCAGCTTTTGTCCTCTCTGCAGGTCCTGGACTGGCATTTATTGCATATCCACAGGCTGTAGCCATGATGCCACTCCCTCAGCTCTGGGCAGCCTGTTTCTTTTTTATGCTCATTCTGTTGGGACTGGACACTTTGGTAAGCAGGAGAGGAAGAAAACACAGATACATCTTCAAACACATTTGACATTTACAATAGTTTAGTGAGAAAATGGAACTTTTGTTGCCATGCTCCACTGTGATTGGCTTGGCTTTTTTGAGAAATTTAAGATGAGCATTTTATTGGTTGAATGTGTATTGATGAAGCCAAGGGCGTCAGTTTGTTTTGAAAAGTGTGTGTGTGGGGGGGGAGCATAAGTGACTTTTGAGAAGTGCTTGGGATGATGACTATAATTGCAGGCATGCAAACGGGTCGGAGTTGGAAAAGGTGAGGAGGCAATAACCCCTCTAGGGGGGTCTGGGGCATGCTCCTCCTTGAGAGAAAAATCAAGTAGAATACAAGACAGTATGAATGTATAATAAAGTACCTATTAAAATCTGGGGGTGACTATGTCCTTTTGCTGGAAATGAATAAAAGCTTTTATCATTAGTGAATTTGGAAATTGGAAGGAAACATTGATATTTTCACATTTTAGATAAAACATAAACTGAAGGGATGGCTCTTACAGCTCTATCCTGAGAAACAATCACCATTTTAACAGTCATCATGACCCAATTCTCAAAAAAAAAAACACTTTAATTTGTTTAGTGAAATAACATTGCAGTTAAGATTGAAAAAAAAAAAACGTATTTTTTGTGCAAAGAGTCTGGAGAAAAAATGTTATAAACATTAAATAATAATGAGAGCCCTGGAAGATCATACACCCATAAATCTTACTCACTATGTTTCCCATCATAACATTTATTTTTTGGTTGTTTTCAAGACATCTCAAGTCAAAAGTTTATCATAGGAAAATCCCAATTTCTATGCTAAGATGACAGGATGGGCTCTAATTTCGTAGACCAGGCGCAGACGGGGCGCATCTGCCCTGCGCCATGCCAACGGGGTGTCTCCAGGGCATTTTGCAAGTTTCGTGCACAGCGCAGTCTGGCGCAGGGAGGTGCACCCACGCCTCCGTCCCTCCTACCGGTGCAAGTAGCAGAGAGGGAGGAGAGGAGGCGTGAGTGGGTTTAACACAGCCGAGTGTAATCTTCACCAATCAAATGAACGCCTCTCTTCGCCTTTAAATGCGCCGCAGGCGAGGCGCAGTGACAATGTCACCTCGGTGGCGAAGAAGGTCAGAGCCGCTGTCACTTTTGCAGCAACTGGGAGAGCGCAGGGGCCACTGGGCTGCGCGTCACCGTGTGGACCACCTCGTGGGACAGATGTAATCTGTTCCTTTGCCATAAAGAGGAGTACAAAATTAAGTGATAATTACATTTAAACACAGCAGCAGGCTAATCCATTCATCATGCTTGTGATCCACCTGCATTCCTGGTCTGTCATCGCCAAATAGCAGCGCCTTAGGTGAAAATATATCTCCTCCTCATCCTCCTTGCAATAATGTACTCCATCTTTTTAGATCACGTTACGAATAGAGATTAAAACAGAGAAATATGGACAATCACAGGTAAATCCTTAAGACACCGAGTGACTTACATTTATTCAGCAAGCGTCTCTCTCTTTTTTCTTTTCTTTTGAATTTCATGAGATGAGAGAAGCCAGATACTCCGTATCGGATGATGTGGCTGTTTGTGGTTGGCTGAGATATGTGAACTCGTTAGTTATGACAAACATCTCTGATCTGTCATCAGATGTGACGGGACAGTTAATATAGATACAAATGTAAATGCTGGTTCAGACGGTTACATTAAATTGTGGTTGCTGTAATTGTTTATTGCATTGAAATGTGCCTAATACTCAGGATACCTGTCTGTGAGGTTTTGGTGACGTGTGCGCACAGCGCGCCTGTCAGCCACATTACCACTGCACGGGGTGCACCTCGCCTGCGCCGAGAATAGACCAGGTTGGAGCTGGCGAGTTTTCAGCGCACCTTCTGTGCGTTATTTTGGCACGAAATTATCAGTGCGCCAAGCTGAATCATTCGACACCTCCCTCTGGTGCGCCGTCACACCCATCTCGGCACAGCAATTACAACTGCGCAGGATGAGCCACCCTGCGCCACCCTGAGTTACGCCAGGAAATTAGAGCCCGCTTGGTGGAGCCCGAACCTCCACCAAGCAGCTTCAGTCCACTTTGGCAAAAATGGTCCTATCTGGCAATGTTACAGAATCTTTTAAAAAATTCCTGTATCCGGATGGTGATCGGGATCAGTCCCAAAATCTAATCATTTCTTCCTTATCCCATTCCACACATTTCCTGAAAATTTCATCCAAATCCATCCATAACTTTTCAAGTTATATTAAACACAGACAGACAGACAGACTAACCAAAGCCGGCAAAAACATAACCACCTTGGCGGAGGTAATAAAATGTATGGATGTTTGTCCGCTTAGGGCCTCTGAACACTGAAGACATTTTTACCTGATTTAGACACCGTCCACTGAAAACAGCTCTGAGACCCACTTTAGGGCCTCAACCCACAAGTTGAGAACCACTGCACTAGACTAAATTGGGGGCTTGATCCTTTACAGATTGCTCTTATATCATGGAGAATAAGTGATGCAGGGAACCTCAGGATGAATTCATCATTTAGAAAAGGTAAGTGAAAACCAGAGCTTGACTGATAATCTCTGGTATACCTCCATGTCCCGTCCATACCCATCATTATTTGACTAAGGCGGAGCTCAGCTCCGGGGTGGTGGAGCTCAGTTCAGAGGGGGCAGAGCTGAGCTCCGGAGGGCTCCGTCCCACTTTAACCCCTGGCTGTGTTCACTTAAACCGTACACATGAGCCAACGAGGCACCGTTTGAATTACAATAAACACACAAAGTGATTCACGATCCCTGTCCCGAGTGCTGCGTATTTCTAGACTCACTGGCACAGTGAGGCGCCCTTCGCGTTCATATTTCCATGCTCTTGCACTTGGTACCTCCGCCAAGGTGGTTATGTTTTTGCCGGCGTTGGTTAGTCTGTCTGTCTGTCTGTCTGTTTGTGTTTAAGATAACTTGAAAAGTTATGGATGGATTTGGATGAAATTTTCAGGAAATGTGTGGAATGGAATAAGGAAGAAATGATTAGATTTTCGGACTGATTCGGAACACCATCCGGATACAGGAATATTTTTAAAGGGTTCTTTAACATTGCAAGATAAGGACCATTTTCGCCAAAGTGGACTGAAGCTGATTGGCTGAGGTCTGCGCTCTCTGAGTGCTTTTCTAGTAGAGTGAATGTTTTTATTAAATTCAAGACTCCCTTCAGACGCGCGCACATGTTCGCAGTTCACTGATCATCTGTGGTAGGCTATACCTCCATGTCCCGTCCAAACCCCACCCTCCCACCCAAAAAAAAAAAAAAAAAAAAAATCTCATCGGATTTACATGATTCACGAGGTCACCTAATTTGATTTCAAAACGGCGAATTTCACCGAAAGGTGAGGGATTTTCATGCCTGGTAATTGATTTTACTTTTGGTATGACTACTATAAAATGTGTAGACGTATTTCATGTTTTAAGTGATTGTCATGTATTGAATAAAAACCTCTTGAGAACTGGGCCGACACTTTTATATGAATTACGAATCCCGAACAATGTTGAATTTCATGTTGAAATCAACATGTCAAATATATATCACTAATACATCTCAACAGGATTTACAGCCCAAGCAAACAAGTTTCATTTAGTTTTTTTTAAACTCACCACTGGTATTATCAGAAGAAAAAGCACACTCTGGCTCAGAGCTTCAACTTTGCATGGACACAAATTTACAGCAGCTGCACGTTTTTTTTTTTTTTTTTTATTTTTATTTTTTTTATCCTCGCGAAGGTACGGAGAAAAAAAAATGTAAATCGTGCGCATGAGATAGTAAAACATGCGCACGATATATTAAAATGTGTGCACGAAATACTTATTCGTGCGCACGTTTTAGCAAAAACGTGAGCTCGAAATAAAGTTATTTACCACGTTTTGACTTGTCCTTGTCCTTGTCCACTACGGCTTCACGTAGTGACGTCAGATGTTTACAGACACACACAATGGAGAGAAGAAGTGAGCTAGTTAACTTTTACTTCCACCTCGGAATGTCATATAATGACATTCTTGCTGCTCTTGCCATGAGAGATGGAATAATCCTAAATTGGAGAACTTTGCTGCGCATACTAAAAGACAACAGGCTCAGCCGGCGGAAGGAGTACTCAGATTCAGTCAGTGTCCTGACCTGGGATGCACAGGGGGGACTTGTTTGCTGCTACAGAGGCGAAGTTGTAGCTAACTTCGGGGCTAACTCCCTCCACCTTATTCAGCGGGTGGCAGCAAGACACAAGCTTTGCTTGAGTCTTGAAAGTTGTGCAGCTTTTATTGAAGGTACTGATAAATAGCCTAAGGGACTGTACATACCCTGCACTCCTACATTCACAGACACAGCTAACGTTGGCTGGTTACTGGGATGCTTCAACCGAGCCCGGCTGTCTTCTTCTTCTTCTTCTTCTTCTTGGTTTATACCGGCAGGTGACCACAATATTATGGGGCATTACCGCTATCTACTGATGAGACAGTGATGAGCCACTGTCTGTTGCCGCTTGCCTGTATAATTAAATCATGCGCACGTTTTATCTTAAACGTGCACACGTTTGAATATATCGTATGCACGTTTTACTATCTCTTGCGCACGATTTATATATTTTTTTCTCCGTGGCACCTTAGGGGCCCCGTACAAAGGTCTGCTGCGTCCCTCTGCAACTTTCAGACGAATGCAGATTCAGGAGCGTCAGATTTTTCTATACTACTGAAAATAACTGGGGTTACAATGGCTTACACGTGAAGGATTTGTGTGTGGTAGAGAAAATGACCCCTGACAAAAAGTGTGTGTGTGTGTGGTCCCCCCCTAAACTGACGCCTTCGGATGAAGCAAACGTTATCAAATTAATGTACAACATCAATTAGCCTATCTCAAAATGACAAAACACTTAAGAGCTTATGCCATAACACTTAAACAGCATTTAATTTGGATTGTTCTCCATTGATTGAACAATATCTTCTGTATGGTCTACATATAGTTTGATAGTAAGAGCCAAAGATTTTTAACTAAATTCTTAATGTTACATAAAATTAATTTTTCTCTCTGTCAGTTTGCAGGTTTGGAAACTATAACTTCGTCAGTGATTGACATATTCCCAGGACAAATGCGCAAACCCTGGCGAAGAGAAATCTTTCTCATATTCTTTTGTACTGCTGGCTTTATAATACAGGTCTCTCTCACCACTCAGGTACTACACAGACCCACATGCCCTTGAGCCTGGTTTTATACTTCTGTACCAAATCTATGCCTAGCAAATCTGTAGTGCCCCATGTTGTCTTGAGCATCTATGCTTGTGTGTCAGTGTGTTGCGGTACACTCTGCCAAAGTGCTAGATGGTAGTGCAATTTTTCTTTCAATCTTACAACGTTCTATTTTTTGATGGTTTGTGCCAAAGAAACCATGGAAACTGAGACCACAGTGTTAACCTGTGGTGCATGGCCTGAATTCAATGCAGAGGTAAAAATCAGGCTTTGCACTAACCCATATGTGGAAAATAAACAAGTTCTCGTATGTGCTAAGTACATTCCATTAAGTATTCATGCCTGTGTTGTATTTTCAGGGGGGTGTTTATGTCTTCCAGCTGATTGACTACTATGCAGCCAATGGAGCATGTATATTATTTGTATCATTCATCCAGTGTATTGCTGTTGGCTGGGCCTTTGGTAAGTGTAGGTAAAAACTGTCAGCTATGTAATTTGTTCCATCTGAGGAATCAGGGTCTAAATTTCCAAACTAT
Organism: Cetoscarus ocellatus; assembly: GCA_037902135.1. NCBI lineage: Eukaryota > Metazoa > Chordata > Actinopteri > Labriformes > Labridae > Cetoscarus > Cetoscarus ocellatus. Next base: position 347,016 of record JBAMNC010001672.1, read on the forward strand.
CCAAACAAAACTTGTTTTCACATTTAATGATATCGTGCTACATAATCTGTCATTGTAAATTTGTAAAACAAAGTGTGCTCGTAATTCAAAAATAAAATCAGGGTTGCAGATACTAACGTCTAAAGAAACTGGGTTGTGCTTACATTGAATCTTCTTTGCAGTAAGTTCAGCACAGTTGAAAAATCTCATGAGAAACTGTATCAGTGTCATTTTATGTTTCAATCCAAATCATCTACACAACAAAGCACTACTATTGTCATTTTTTCCTTTGGTAAGTGTTATTTAAATTTTGTTAGGTTTAAAAGCACCAATATTAATTAGTTTTTTTTTATTCAAGCAGATCAAGGATTTGTCAAGCAGCTGCCGATGGCAAAACTTTTGCAGATTTTGCTTTAAAGTAGATGTATAATATAAAATCCTTATAGTATTTTTGAAGATACATTTGGGTATCCTGAGTCTCTACTGACCCATATAATGTGAAACATGCCTTGTAGGAAATCTTTAATTGAAAACAAGACATCTGATGGTAACTTTAGCATCGAGGCTAATTATGACATCACAATGAGCCATTATAACAATACCTACCCCTCACCTGATATCGCCTCCTGTACTTGTGTCAGAACACCCATGATAGGGGCAGGGTCAGAAAGAGCCTATTTGCATTAAGAGAGATACACAAACATTCTGAGAAGGATTGCATCCATACTGATGCATATTATATTCTCAGTACAAAATGGCACAGAAATATCATTCCGACCACAGAGGATGTGTTAAAGACAGAAATGGGTTATGATAATATCTCAAACTTTACCCTTAAAAACATGATTAGCCCGCTAGGTCAGATGTATAATTATAATTGTGATGCAAGATTATTTGTCACTGTTTAATTTAGAAAAGAAGCGTTTTTCTGTATCCAAAAACTGTATATGAACATAGTTTAAGCTTGCAACATACTGAGATAAGTATTTAGATTTTCTTTAATGTGTTTTGCATTTTGAAAACTGTCTTGGTCTTGTCCATCAAATGTGAAATGGCTTATTTTGTTGACAGTTCTGGCTATAAAATGCTTAATCAGTATAGGGGCTGACATTTTAATTGTTTGATTTTTATTTTGTATATAGATGTACCACTCCCTGAGAGCCAGTGCCCCAGCCTGCCTCCTCATAGAAACATTTCTAGATACCCTCTAGTGGAGGAATGTGATACTGACGAACTGTCATTAACATGCAGGGGCTGAACAGATGTGTGAAGCAGTTAGAGAAATGACTGGACAAAGGCCATCTATCCTTTTTAAACTATGTTGGCGTTACTTCACCCCTCTCATCTGTGTGGTAAGTATTAAGTTCTATCACCAGAAGACAGAAGATTAATATAATAAAGAGTATTACAGTGAACACCATGGTTGGGCCATCAGCATATAACAGAGAAACAGAGTTCTCACTTGGGCTGCAGTTAATGAATTTCTTTTGATACAAGAGATGTGAGATTATAGATATTCAGGTGATGCTCATAACCGGGTAAATCAGTTTATGGTGCATTGAATGGAAGGTACAACCCAAAAATTTAAAGATTATTTAACCATTCTAAAATCAAAAACAATGCAGAAGTATTTCATGTTTTATTGCACATACATCGGATGTGTTAAACGTACAGCCCAACAAAAGGTTTTTATTCGGCCTGCTTGACCTTTTTGGGATCAGTAAAAAATATTGAGTTAATATTTGTATACATCAAAAATATTTAAATGCATATTTTCACTCAGTTATCATTATATGTACGTAATAAGCCAAAGAAGATGCTGATGTGATGAAAAATAAATCATTTATATGTAGCACTTTGACCAATCTGCTCTGTGAGGTGTTACACTGAAAACAAACCGTGCACGAGCCACAGAGCGCACGCCGAGCCTCTGTTGCTTCACCTCAACTCAGCAAATACATTGTCCAAAAAGCAAGACATGGTGGCCAGCTTCAATAACTCTGGTGTCAAATCGGACAGTCTTCAAACAGGTTACTATATTGAATCCTTAAACAGTAGTATTTCATATGTGAGTAATCAATAGGACATTACATATGAATTACACATGACATTGTTTATGGCTGTGTGAACACAATCACACCTACTTTGACACTTCCTCATGGCTATTTTTTTATTTTTCAAATTGGTGTGCTCTTTAGCTACAGTTTTATGAATTAATCATTTATCATTTGAAGATGCCAAAAAAGTAAATTTAATGTAGTGGTTTTGCTATATCAAACAATGGTCGCAAAATATTTTGATCAGATTTCATATTTATAACTGTTAATTTTATATATATATATATGTATATGTATATGTGTGTATATATATATATATATGTGTGTGTGTATGTATATATATATATATATATATACATACATACATGTATATATATATATGTGTGTGTGTGTGTGTATATATATATACATATATATATATATATATATATATATATATATATATATATATATATATATATATATATATATATATATATACATATACCCTAATGAGTTTGACCCCCTGACATACATCAACAAAGGATGTCTCTAAAGAAAGCTTTAATGTTACTTGAAAGTTTGTAGTTACAAGGTGGATAAGGTCAGCCAAAAAAACACCCTACGTGTGCACATTGCAATCTGGGACACAAGATAAAAACGACCCCAGAATTGGTTTAAATATAGGCAATATTTTACATGTTTAAATGACCTCAACACACAAGTAAATCCTGTCCCAGCATAAGCTCTTGGTGGTTTGGTAACTAAGTGAGCACAAAGCTATTCCAAAAGATGAGCGTCTATTTTTCTGAAGTGTTAATTGGTTTGTTTGTTTACAAAAGTACCACATTTCCTGTTTTTACTTCCAGGTTTGTTTTGCCTGCTCCTTCTTGGACTATCAGCCACTAACATCTAGTGGCGGTCGCCCATACCCAGACTGGGCCTACTGCTTGGGCTGGGCCATGGCCCTCTCCTCTGTGATCCCAGTACCCATCTGGGCCATTAGCATGATCTGCCTCTCCGAAGGAACCCTTCAACAGGTAACAGCACCACTACCATTGCTTGCATATTTTTGTTACACCTTTGTACATTTGTAGTGCATTTTTATTTAAATATTAATACATTAATGTTACAACAAGACGATTTTCTTTTTGTTTTTTCTAACAGCGTCTGAAAGCCCTGTGGTATCCAATTAGATACCCTGTTGGTCCCAGGACAAACAAAGAGCCTCTGATGAGTGAAACTGAATTAAAAACAAAGTCATCTTCACTCCCAGACTAGTTACTTGCATAAAATTATACCTATGGTTTTCTTACTGTTTTGTGAAGCAGAGACAAAAGCACTGTTTTCCACATACCTTGTGTTAATACGAATTATGAAACACCAAAACATCATTTAAAATTGCTACGCTTTTGTTGGATGCATGTTGAACTCGAGTCACTGCAGCCGGCCGGGGTCCACAGAGCTATTTGACCAAATTTTGTGAAAAGTCCCTTAACAGGAAATGTGTGTTAAAAGATTTCATGGTTACAATTATGTAAAATAAAAACATGTTTGCATATGGTAGAACTCTCGTGTGAGTTCCATTTATGGTTATGTTTTCTTGTAAATGTGTATTTTAGTTTTGTTGGATTGTACAACCTTTATTTTTGTAAAGTCAAGCATTCATCTCTCTCCATGACTATTATCAGCAAAAGGCCAAGCCGGTCATTTACTATCACCTCTTATTAACCAAGAAATATTGATGTTAACTATATACATCAATATTAGCATAATATTTTGTGTATGTAAACTGTATGCAATACATCTTAAAAGTTGGTGATTACTTAGCACCCTTTCCATTTAATCCATAATTTACTCTTGAGGGATTTTAATAGCGCTGTTTCAAGAGAGACAGGCTGAAGAGGCATGGATAGAGGCAGTTAACACACAGACCAGAAATATTTAAGACCTGTATTTTCAGTGGTATAAGGAAAAGTTGGGGGATTAAAGCACTGAACAATACTGGTTAAGTTCTCTTTTCTCTGATCTTTCTTAACTGTTGTATTGTACCCTAATTTGCCATGCACTTAAGTAATATGTATATTTATCATATTTCACTTTCATTTTTATGTGACATGCACCATGGATTTTAAATAAAGTGAAAAATATTATTTTGCAGGGAAGCACAATATTAAAACAATATTGGTATTGGCAAATAAATTGCTTAAAATATTGATTGTCAGTATCGGCAGAAATCAACATTTTTGACTACTTTAAGAGACGGCTATACAGGACATACTGTCATGCTCAATCTGTAATTTTGGCAGACGGTAAAAATGTACCATAATGGTTTAGTTCATGATCACAGAATGTCCACTTTTACAAATCAAAAGTACCAGTGGTTAAAGAATTTAATGTTGTTTTTTCTTGCTTCACATTTGTCTCTAAAAAAGGAACCTGTCAACTGAAGTTAAGTGGAGGCTTTGGACTGTTAAAAAAAAAAAAAATACTGGTTTCTGTGATAATGACTTTAGAGTGAACGTCTGGAGTTCTGCAGAAATACATTTTTTTTGCATCCCTAATATTTTGGTCTAATTGATGTACTTCTTCAATATTTTTATTTGTTCCCAAATGAATTTAACATTCCTAATGAAACTGGTTCAAATGTATTGTTTTAGGGGGTTGTGACAATATTTGGGTACCCTTAGAACAGTGGTTCTAAACTGGTTTGGCTCTGGGACCCACCATCATCCCTTAATGGCAACTGTGACCCAAATTGACGAAAATCTTCAGCTTCTCAAATTTATTTAATGAAAAGATCTTGCAGTTTGAACCTGAGGTCGTACGGGATATCACAGTAAGCCAACACAAAAAATAAGTTTATGATAAACCAAAATGACCAGCAAGTTGCAATAGAGAGGTAAATATTCCCTTTTACACTCAATTAGCTGCACTTTAATTACAACCCTAAAAGTGCATCGCAGGGACACAAGGTTTGAAGAGTATAAATGTAACTGTAGCTGTGATAACCCTGCATCAGCGAGTACACACTCATAGCTCTGTACTGAATTTAATCAGTAGCACTAAATGAGCCACTGATCATGAGGCTGTCACAGTACACGAAACACTTTGGTAACTTCAGCCTTTTTTAACAGACTCAGCAGAGCTTTCATGCAATAATTAATTTAGAGCTAAAATGACAACAATGGCGTGTTAACTTTGATTATCGGACTTGTCAACAAAAATAAGTCAATTAATATTAGCCTGTGTTATCACTGTTATTTTTGTCTTTGTTGTTACTCAGTGTTTTTCCACAGGATCATGTTTTACTCATAAATATTTATTTGACATCATCAGCTGGGATGGGGGTCAGAGGGTCTTCCCCTGACATTTTTAAACTTAAATCAATTCTTTCCTGCATTCTGACCACTTTTTATGCACAATTTTATAATAATCATGAGGTAGTCTTGTGATCTTTGAGATGCTTTTTTGAAATCTCAGTGTATTTGAAGCTTATCCCATTTAACTAATTTATCAGTTTTTTGTTTCATGTCAACCTTGATGTCTTATAAAAAAAATATGCCAGATCATCAAATTACACAATAACTCACACACCTGAGTTTGTAGTTACTGAATGAGAGAGAAAGTGAGGGGGAGAGAGAATGACAGCAATCACATCACACACAGTAGATAGACATGGTAATAAAAAAAACATCCACCTGATATCTTTGTATAAAAATCCCCCACTTCAAAAACGCGTTCACCGTTGCGCTGAATTTATCGTCTCCCCGTTTCTCTCGTCTTTGACGACGCTTTATCGCCGACGCGCCTCCGGTTTAAAAGTTTGAATCCCGTCACAGCAGCAGCCAGTGCTTTAAAAGTAAGAGAGTTCATCAAAACATCGGCTGGAAAGGCTGCATAAAAACTTTAAAACTACATCACGGGTGAGCTCACAGCTAAAGATGCAGCAGCGTCCTGCTCTCCAGAGCTTCTGCAGGTTAGAGGTCATGGGAGGAGCACATGTGACGCAAAGTTGACTATTTAAAAAAACAACAAATAAGCATGTAATAGAAAAAAACGCACATTGTTTGCAGATCGTGCCAAGATATGCAGAAATAACATCAGTAAATTAGAGTTTAATGTAAGACAAAGAACGACTTTTTTGCTCTTCTGTCCTCTGAGTCCAGAGAGCCACATGTCAGGGTCAAAAGAGCCACATGCGGCTCCGGAGCCATGAGTTGCCGACCCCTGGAATAGACGGTACTCAACTGAATACAAAATCCCTATTCAAAATGAAAGCACAGGGATTTTTTCCCAACTATTTCTACCCAGGCAAAGGCTCACAACCCACTAAAAAAGGGTCCGCAAGTCCCACCAGTTGAGAATCACTGCCTTAGAACCTCGACATATTTCCCCCCTCACATTTTCAGAATTTGATACTTGTCTTAGGGCTAAACGGGAAGCTTTGGAGGGCCTGATGTGGCCCCCAAGTCTCCAGTTGATATCACCGGTCTACACAGTGTGTAATATAGAGTGTGTATTTGTGTAAGGTTAATTCAGTTAATTATTAGGAATGTGTTCAAGTGAGGCAATGACTTCTTTAAATTTAAAGCTAATTGATTTCACTCGAACATTTTAATATCACATGTAAAAATGTGACAGCTGATCAAAAGTGAGAATACTGGTCAATCCTTTATCAATGTTGATTTTTTTTTTTTTTTTTACAAACATGAACCTCAAGGCTTTTTTTATTTAGCCTATTTATTTTTATGAACAAACAAATGATCACAGGGGGAAGGGGTGTAAACCTTAAGTATTTTTGTCATATTTTCAAAATCTATGTGAAAGTCCAACAAATTATCAACAAGACATAACCTCCTTGGTGAAGGTAATAAGGTTCACACAAAAAATGTGTTTGGTGTATGGAAATATCATATCAACAGATAGTCATAGAGAACATCAAAAATTATTAGTAAATTGAAATATGTATAGGGGCGGCACTGTGGCGCAGCAGGTAGTGCACGTGCCTCACAGCAAGAAGGTCAGCGGTTCGATTCAGGCAGGGGCCTTTCTGTGTGAAGTTTGCATGTTCTTCTAATGCATGTGTGGGTTCTCTCCAGGCACTCCGGCTTCCTCACTCCAGCTTCCTCCCACAGACCAAAAACATGCTCATTAGGTTAATTGGTCACTCTAAATTGCCCTTAGGTATGGGTGTGAGAGTGAATGGTTGTCTGTCTCTATATGTTGCCCTGCAATCGACTGGCGACCGGTTCAGGGTGTACCCCGCCTCTCGCCCAATGAAAGCTGGGAAAGGCTCCAGCCCCCCCGCAACCCCGAAAGGGATAGTCGGTATAGAAAATGGATGGATGGATGGATGAAATATGTATAGTACATTATTTACATGGAAGACATTATTATTTGATTGTCTTACCTTGACATTTAATTGAACAACTATGGCTTGTTGAAACATTTGTGGCTTTTTGTGCATTTATAAAGAAATCACACAGTTCTCCAAAAAAAAAAAAAAACAATTCATACGTTAACTTTGAGTTAACAATTTTTGATAAAAAATGCTCTAACAGATGGACTTAAGTTGAGTTTGAACCTTCATCATTAAACGAGTCTTAACTCTGGTTCATATATTTGGTTTCAGTGGCTACTCTGAGTATTATCACAGCCAGTAATGTCCAGAAAACACTTTATTTTTCAAATACTGGGTACCTCTAATCTAGCTTCATTCTCAATCTGTGTGAGGCAATATATGCAGGTTCCAGCCCAGCACCGGCTATCACATGGCAATGTATCCTTGGGCAAGATACTTAACCCAAAATTTTTCTCGCTGCTGCGTCATTTGCAAACTTCTTTTGAGGAGTACAGTTGAACATTCAGACCAACAAAATCAGAGATGTCTGCTCAGATCAATGTTTCATGTTTCTTTCACAGATTTTCTTAGTTGACATGACAGTGACATCAAGCCAAAATTAAATTTGACACGATGAAGCTTTTGAGTCAAGCAGTTTGGATTTGTGTTGTTGATACCGGAGCATGGTATCAGTGACGTGTACGTGTCTGTGCACGGCAGGCTTTCACCAGTGGCGATGATTTCCTGCTCTCTCGTGTTATTCTTCTGTCCTACACTGCAGGTACATACTTGTGTTTTTCCTCACACAGGCGGAAGTGGCGACCTTTGTTCCGGACACATGGTGCAGGGTGGGCGTGTTCAGGCCGCTGATGTAAACACACTGTCGGATAAGTGACTGGAGCGAGTTGGTCCGATTAACCCAAATAGCTGACGTTGTCGGGGACAACGCTCCGTTGCCCGTCATTTATAATATGCTTTAAGGTACGAGAAGGCGACGCCATGGACTTCTACATCAATCTGAAGGTGAATTTCAGGGGAAATTCAAAAAATTTCCTCCTGTCGGGATCCGAGACCAAGAGCTGGGAGTCAATGGAGGCAATGGTAAGAGAGGAGGATCACCGGGCCCGTCCTCAAACACCACAAATCACCACACACCGTGGTACTGATGCTGCCTCTATCCTACACTTATACACTCATTTAGGTGTAAATGATGACATGGGTGTGCCATATTTGTGTGATGTGTTAATACTTAAGTGAAAACCCTGCTGTCATTAACACAAGCTACAGTGCCTTAGCATTAGCATTCTGCTCCTGTTCCTGAAGCTAAAGGGATAAACCTGAAAAACACAGTTCAGACTGAAAGTACAGGATGGACTGTCTTAGAACAAACCACAGTCCTTACCGGGCTGGTCTGTCGTCATTGAATCACAGTTTATCAGCTCGACAGAACTGGCTTCAGCCACAGAATAACACATTAACCATTAGACAGTATTCATAATTTCTTAGCTCATTAGCCTTTACAGCGAAACTCTGTAGTCATTAACCTGCTCCTCACAGTTGTTAGCTTGACAGAAGGACGCGTCCTTGAAACAGGCCAGAAACCATAAGTCAGACTTCTTCACCCGCTTTGATAAGTTCATGTTGACAGCAGGCCTCACTCTAGTTTCATTCATGCTGATGATGTCCTCCTGTGTTCTGACTTCTCGTTTCTTTAAATAATTAGAAGCTGTGAATTTAAACGCAGCACTTGCTTCATACATGGTGTCTTGATGATGTACTGCAGTAAATTTTCCCAGTGCTGGGCAACTAATCATGTTTCGGTCACTGAAACTGGAAATACACATTGTGCCATTTGCCTTGTTACACTTGCTCTGATTATAGGTTTTTACCTTGTGCTGTTTAGCCAGCAGTACTGAGCCATGGATCATTTGGAAGCAAAGACTTAAAAATAATGAATTTCCTTTTTTCAATAATAGAGACCTAAGGGTGTTTTATTTTGAAAAACAAAAGTGTCCTTGCAAATCTGTCTGTGTAGCAGACTTACCAGACTTGTCGCACTAACTACCTGCCTCTTTTACTGCTGTAATGAACCAAAAAGTAAGACTCGAGATAAATTTACTGTTGGTCATTATGGTCATGCATTCATCCACCTTTGCTCTGAATGTAGCAGCTGTTAAAACAGACCAATGTGTCTGTTTTTGTTTTAAACAAGCCCATGGCTCCCTCTGATCCCGTGTAAGTTAAAGTTGATGCCACATGTGTTTCATTCTACCAAGCTCCCTCGTGACAGCCAGTTGGCAACTATATTGTCACTTAAATCTGGACCATAGGAACTGTTGCTTAACAGCACAGAGTAAGCTCTGCCCTTTCTACCCTCACTTAAATTTAAGTGACAATGTATTCAATTCAATTCATGTGGATTGAGGACTCTTACCTGAAACAATATGAAATAATTTGCAGCATTAATTACAAAGTCATAGCTCCCAGTCAAAGCAACATAAAATTCATATTTAATAATTTGTGATTTACAATAAGATGCAAATATTACAAAGTCAATGTTATTGTGGTAAATTATTGCAATGTCACCACAGCCTTACAGCTCACAACACTTTATTTCGGATGTTTTAGGTGATATTTGTGGAAATTGATTTGAGTATTTGATGGAGTGAGTAATAAGATTATTAAATGGTCTAACAGAAAAGAAAAAACACATTTGTTGTTATCAAAAGGCCTGTTATTGCCTAAACGGTGTCTTTATCTTGTCTCAAATTGTGATAAGATAAATGAGCTCATTAATGTGAAAGTCCCACGCTTGCTTGCTCAGTTTGACATAAGGACCAAAACTGAATCTTCAACAGCATACAATTTAAGCTGTTATTCACATTTTTCAAAACCTATCCTTATGAACAAAAGTCATGCTGACTTGCAGTGCTAAATGTTGCAAGATGTGTAAAAACCTATCAAAGTAAGCGCCCTAAGAGACAATTCGTAAGTCAGGGGAAATATTTACTCATAAAAATGATCATGCCTTTCATTGCTAAGTACAATTTATCTTTTGAACACTGAAGTTTTATACTTAAATGACTTGACTTAAACCAGAGTCACTAGAGCCTGGTTTCTTATTGTATAATGTCTACTTAATCTTACATACTAATGGTGTTTGCATGCACAACAAGTGTCAAATACAAGGAAATCAACCAGATTATTTTAATATTGTGAAAATGAACAGCTGAATTGACCTCTCTCTGTGGCTGCCATTCAGTAGCATGTTGTCATTGAGTCATCAGGATTAAAACAAGTCACAGTTCAAGCAGCTGGAATGTTGCTGGGCTGCAACATAGCCAGTGTAGAAAAAACTCTTGTTGCATTATGGTGCAGAGTCATGTTTGGGCCATATGGAGGAGAGAGACATGCAAATGGAAACCAAGTGAACTGCTGAGCAGCAGCTGAAGTCATCTTTGAAAGAATTGTGTTTCTTTTTTTGTTTTACTCTTAAAATATGATTTCACAATAAAACCAGGAGAGCTCAGAGAACACAGACCTCTGCCAAGGCATTTATTGGCTGTGTTATTCACAAAAATGTTGATAACTGCCCTATCTTGCACTGTTAGTAAATCCTTGAGAAAATGTTGTCGATAACCGTTTGAGTTATCTTGCACACAAACATGCAGACAAACAGACAATTTGCTGGAAAAGAAACAGAACCTCCAGGGTGGAGATAATTATTCTAAGGCATTTTTGATAACTTTATGACTCCAGGGCCTCTGTGGATTGAATAAAGTTAAAAGACAAATACAGTAAAGGCTTTTCTCAAACACACAGGCCTTGACTTGTATTTAAGGCTTTTCTGTCTTTAGTTAACTGGACTATTTGAAGTTGACTTGCACTTGGAAAAGATTGGAAAACGACAGCCAAAAAATGATCCCATACTGCTGCGCACCTACAGAATTCAGTCAAATTAATTTTATCTGATACTTGATAATGTGTTTTGCTGAAAAACTGCCCTGGCTTAAATATTAACAACAGTGATACACTTAGAAACATCATCATTTGCCATTATGCTCAAACCAGTGTGTTGGCCTACATGATACAGCTTTTCCCTTGTGAGATAGAATTGCAGAACATCTGCATAATGTCAGAATCAGCAGAAAAAAACTTAAAGGTCTCTTGTCCTGCAAGAACAATTTTCTTTGCTTTAAATGTTGTTAGAAGAGGCTCGGGCAGCAGAAGAACATGACACAATTCACTAAACTCAGTTCACAGAGAAATGCACTTTGCCTCTTTAAAGGAAATTCCCCTTCACTGCTCTTTCTTTTACTTCCTGGAGTTTTGTAATAGCTATACAGCCTACATGTGTGTTTTCTGCTCGTCATGGGCAGACACCATGACTGTCCTGAAAGTCTGCTCTGTGCCCTGTAAACCCTTCTCCCCCCTCGCATCAGACATCGTGGGAAAAAGAGCTGTATCTAAACCTCTACAGAGAGGAAATTTTTCATTTTTAAATCAACTTGAATAAAATCCCTCCAGAGTCGACACCCAAGACATGGTGCAAACAGTCAAACATACAAGGATATGGGACCTTTAGAAGGCTAATTACGAGTACTGGCATATGAACATTTCTGCTTAGCAGCTGTACAAATTTCCCATGTGACTTCAGCGTATGAAGTGTAGCATTGAGTTTGTGGTAAATGGTTTTACATGGTAAATAGACTTGAGTGTATTAAGTGCTTTTGTTGTCTATCTGACAACTCTAAGTCCTCTTACACCTCAGGCAACATCTACAGTAGTGGAGAAAAGTTTTGGATGCTCCATGCATTTGTGATACATTGCATTAAGAACCACTTTCAAGTCTCCAAGTGCAATTTCTTTCAGTACAGTCCCAGCCAAAACACTAAACAAATCATAAAAAGCCTTTAAAAGCTTCTAGTTGATTTTTTCCATAGAAACACCTACGAAATTTGAACATTGCGTCATTTTGGTACCACTGATTAACTTATGACAAAGGTCATGCTTTGTATTTAAGACTCTTTTTTTGTTGCTGTGCTTTGTGTCTATATAAAGCCAGCACTTCTGAAAGTTCTACAGAGACTTAAGTGGCAAAAAAACTCAGAACCTAATGCAGGAAACATACCTGAAGGCACAGATTCTCAGCCAGGAAGGGTTCAGCTGCTGCTGGAGAGCCAGAAAGTGCAAATGCAGTCACCCAGCTGCTGGATACACTATGCAAAAATCCAAACAAACAAACAGCTTGGAAGACAACCCAAGATCTAGGTGTCCAAGGGTTTTTCCAGCAAGAAATGACCACATCCTGATTCACATGTGCAGGGAAAACCTCCGAATGACATCAGGTGAGCTTCAGCAGCAGTGGTCAGACCAAACTGATGTCCAGTGTCTCACCCACACTGTACATGGCTGACTCCTAGATCATGGCTTAAGGTCCTGTAAGAGTGTCAGGAAGCCCCTGATCAATGAGAGGCGGAGGTTAGCCCGGCATCACTGGGCCCAAGCACATAAAAACTGGACAGCCAGGAACTGTAAGAAGATTCAGTGGTCGGATGAGTCCAGTTTCTAGCTTAATCCTCCTCCTGCTGTTAGTGTTAGGGTATGCAGAAGGCCAGATGAAGCATTATCTCCAGGATGTACAGTAGCTACCATCAAGCCTGGTGGAGGTAGTATCATGGTTCAGAGACGTATGAGTACTGCTGGTGTTGGTCATTTCACAGTCTGTGATGGCACATTGAACTCTGTCACGTATTGTTACATTCTTGAAACCCTCATGCTCCTTTCTGCACTTGCACTGTTCTGTCAAGGTCAAAACTGGATGTTTTAGCAAGATAATGCCCCTTGACACACATCCAGGGCAAGTACAGCTTGGCTGCAGGAGCACAATATCCAGGTCCTAGAGGGGCCAGCTCAATCCCGGACATGAACCTGGTTGAAAATCTGTGGTGGATTATCAGAAAGTCAGTTTCAAAGTGTAAACCGAAGAATCTGGAAAAATTAAAGTAATTCAAGAAGAATGGGATAAGACATTATTGAGAAATACTGGCATACTTGATATCTACAGGAACCCCATAAAGTGTGTCTTGTCTTGCGACTGGTTCAGGGTGCACCTCGCCTATCACCCAATGTCAGCTGGGATAGACTTCAGCCCCACTTGACCCTGAAAGGAATAAGTAGTATAGATGATGGATGGAATTTTGATTTTAAAGTGTAAGCTTAGTAAAAAGGGATCTGTTTCTTTTTAATTTATGGAATTCACAGCCTTTCAAAAGTTTGATGTTTGTTCGAAAAGGTTGAAGAATCTTAGTTTATACAGTTGAAAATATATTTTGCATGTATGTGGCACGCATTTTTAAAAGTCATCTTTATGTTACTTATCAATTTTTGACAAAGAATAAATCTAACAATTAACTTGCCATCCTTTACAACAAAACAACATGTTTATTTCAGTATTGGTGTTGACTAAAACAAAAGAAATGAGAAATACTGGCATTGATATCTCCAAGGGCGTCTCATGTTGGTGCCCTTAGTTATCTCAGTGAAACCAAAGCATAACATTGTTCTGTTGTATGAATCAAAACTATGATCCTTCTTTCCTTAACTTAACCAATTAGTGCTTTCTAAACATGACCAGTCTTTTAAGATATTTCTTCTGTTTGAATATTGGCACTCTTTTTTCTGCTTAAACTGACTTACACTGCTCAGGTTGTGGTCATATTACATTATACTACCTATACCAGTGAGCTAGAATGAACCCAGAGCCACTGCAGTGTGTGGGAGTAGAGGACCAGAGGTCTTGTTTTAACCACTGGAAATCATAAGGTCCAGTGTTAAGATGGAAGTTGAGATATGGTGTTGGAGGCCTGCGTCTTTCAAATTTATGGTCAGGCTCAGATGACTGTGGCGTCCTGAGAAGGTTTAAGTGTTGCTGAGTCACAGACATCAGACTCTTCTTTGATTTGTTGTTTTACCAGTGAGAGAGAGAGATGTGAGAGAGTGTGTTGAAAAGGAATAGCAAGCGGTTTTCTGTTTTTTATTTATATCATGGCAAGCTGTATTTCAAAATGATGTTAAAAATTTGATTTGTATAAACAATATTTTATTCTGGTTTTATCCAAATTAGAGTGGCTACCTTGGGTTAAAATTTGATTTCATTATTAATGTCTTTTATTTCTTCTGAAGATGACTGTTGAACCATGTTCCTATGTTCTGATCAGTTTTTGCTCTCTTTTAATTCCATTTACCTGTGTGATTTGTGTCTGTTTTGTGTAGGTAAAAAGGTCTTTTGGTCTGTGCAGCCTCCAGCTAACCTATTTTGATGAGGAGAATGAGGAGGTAAGGGACTCTGCTGCCATTCACCAGTTTGTTGTTTGCAAGACTAGGAGGACAATAAGTCATTAAATGGACAACAGTATTCACCATCATGACTGTTACCAATAAAACCTATATTGCCCAAATGTAAATCTCGTGCACTTGAATTTTTTTTGTCGTATTGTTCTTGATGAGAAACTCCAGTGCTTTAAAAGAGGTGCCCCTTTATACAGATTTGCACTGTCAAATCTAATGAGTCAGATTTAGAATAAACAGAATTCTACCCCAAAATAATAAAAAAGTACCCATAGATAATAATCACTCAAACACAACCAGAGAAAACCATGTTGAATTGACTGTAAACAAAGTGCATCTCCCTCCTGCTCTCTTTTTTTCCTTTTCTTCTCTCTCTCCCTCTTTTTGTCTGAGTGACAACTGTCAGTCTATGGTCTACTCTGCTTCAGCACCAAAGACAGAGCCACATTTAGGCCCACAGATGCCCATTTCACTATTTACGGCACAAATGTCTAACATTTCACATTCTCACTACAACACAGAGGCCTCCTTTTTTCATTGTGGGTTTAAAAACTCAACACCAAAAGCAATAAACCCTTTCCTACAATTCATCAACCTACATACAGTTACACCCCCCGCATTATGAATTGAATTGAATGCTTTATTTCAAACATGCAAAACAAACATGGGTAGTCACCATAAACAAACACATGCATATACCAAAAAACAAAAGAAAACAAATTAATGTAAACCACCGACGACATCCTGCATGTGCAGCAAGTTCACATGCTCGAAAAGGAGTAGGAAGAAGTCTAAACTTATTATTTTAAGTCTGTACTTATTATTGAGGTAAAGCAAGTATCAAAATCATTATAACTCTCCATCTTCTTACTGATCAACTCTTCAGACCAGCATAGCAGAGGATTGCAATAAAATGAGCATTTACCTTTTTATTCTGCCTTAACAGAGTGGCATAATCAGAGTTAGAGTACTCCTTTTATATGGAGCCACAACACTGACAGTAAGATTTGGTATTGAAAAAGAAACTTGGCATTGAAGAAAAACTTGCATTGGCACTGAAACAAGTATTGGCATTGTAAAATGTTGAATTGAAAAATAAAATACAGACATTAAAAAAACTATTGTTTTCTTTCAGGATATTTTTTTGTTTTATGATGTGTTTTTCAATGCCAATCTTCTGATTTTTTTTTTACACTCTCTCTTTTTTCAGCATCACAGATTTTCAGTTTCAACTTTCTGGTTTTCAGTTACAGTTCTCATTTTTTCAGTTTCAACTTACTGGCAGTGTTTTGACGTGGAGGGGAGGGGTGGGGGTTGGGGGCGGGGCTTGGAGCGTGAGGATGTGACTTCAGGTTTCACATAAACACTGACAGGAGGGATTCTTCATCACCACAAACATTATTTCATTGCGACTTAACAAACCTACATAATATATTGATGTTAAAGCAATTATTTCTTGAATTGGGATTCACAGATGGACTGCAGTCAGTCAGAGGGAAGGACACCTCAGGGTGCCGCAGTTTACAAGTTGGAGTCGAGTATATCACAGTGTTTCCCCTAAAGTGTATTTGGAGGGCGCCCCATGAAATAATGTTTGTGGTGATGAAGAATCCCTCCTGTCCCTCCTCTCCTCAAAACCTGGAAGCGCATCCTCGCGCTCCAAGCCCCGCCCCCGACACCCACCTCTCCCCTCCACGTCAAAACACTGCCAGTAAGTTGAAACTGAAAAAATGAGAACTGTAACTGAAAACCAGAAAGTTGAAACTGAAAATCTGTGACGCTGAAAAAAGAGAGTGTAAAAACAAAACAGAAGATTGGCATTGAAAAACACATCATAAAACAAAAAAAATCCCAAAAAAAACATTATTTTTTTTAATGTCTGTATTTTATTTTTCAATTCAACATTTTACAAAGCCAATACTTGTTTCAGTGCCAGTGCAAGTTTTTCTTCAATGCCAAGTTTCTTTTTCAATACCAAATCTTACTGTCAGTGTTTTGGCTCCAGAATTTTAATTTCCAAGACTGTATTTTCAAATGAGGAAGAAATGAGCAAAATAGACCTTTAACACTTATTTACACGGAGATTTTCCCTTTTTCTTTTACCAGGTATCCATTAACAGCCAAGGTAAGGAAAAAGTCAGTCAGATGTCACAATATGTAAAAACAAAAAAAGACAGTTGTTTCATAACATGAAGTTTACTCTGACTACTTTCCTGGCTTTTTCTTTTATTTGTGTATTTATTTTCTCTTAGCGGAGTATGAAGAGGCACTGAAGGTAAGTTGATCTTTGTCTTAATTACCCTGAGGTTATGGGAAATGACAAAATAACCTTCAACTTATCTCAATACAACATGCAGTGAATCCGTAACAAGGCCATTCTTGACTTAACCTCATATGCAAGACACATGTTTGAGGGTACAATGAACTGCATTGTGTGTTATTTTATTCAAGTAGTTAAAGTTAGTTGGTTGACACACTCGCAGTGATTCAAAGACAATGGATGCCAACAATGTGTTGCATTATATCTCGGGATCTTATAAAACTTGAGAGGCCTTTCAGGCTTACTTAGGCCTGGCTTTAGAGACATAAATGAAAGCCTTGATTACTTCCATTTGGATCCTTTGTGAGTCTTAAGGTGCCTTTCAACAAAACTCTGTACCTATTTCTGGAACTTCTATCAAAACGTGATATAATAATGCTAATCTTGATTATAGTATTCAGGGTCCACTCCTAGTTTTACAAACCTGGACATCCTCTGCCAGACAGTTTTCATTGGACATCCGAATTAGATGTTTGTCACAATTTCAGCCACAACCTGCCAGCAGGACAAAGTAGCCACATTAACCCTTTTTTTAAAGAAATCCTTTTATTGACTAAACCCTCATTGTGAGGATTAAGATTTTGTCTGTTCAAAACTGAAGCAAAAGACTTGTGTCCAGGTTTCGCTTTTATTCTAAATGTTCCTATTCTGTAAAACAAAAGTTAAACTGGCACCTAAAATTTATGTATCACCACTGAATATTTTTTGTTCAAAAGTTTGCAGACAGATTTGCGAAACAGGAGTTTTGCTCTCCTTAGCTTTACAATATTGGTTCCAAACCAGGGTCCACACCCCTCTAAATGTGGGGTACCAAAGAGCTTAGAGTTGGGGCACAACACTGTCTGCCCTAAGGTTGATTAAACTGGATGTGCACGTATTGCATAAAAAAATAAATACAAACTTTTAAAAAATGATTATCTATAAAACTGTTGAAAATACATAATACATGGCATAACGTCTGCTACACTTGAAATTTAGGTCACAACTAAACATACAAAGATTTTTTTTAAGTACAGCAGTGTACCATACTTGACTAAAAAGTTCAACACTTATTTCTTAATAACATAACTTTATTCTCATCTGAAGTGCAAAATGATTAAATGGTGCATTGCTTTAGGGTAAATGAGACTTTAGCCTCCTTATTAAATGTATAAAATCCTTTTTTTCTAGAGTGCAGGCAGGCAAGGAAACAGACTTCACATGAATGTGTACGAGACTCGGGGACAGCCAGCCAGGGTTCCTACCAACAAGGCCAGTGCAACAGAGCCAAAGAGGGGTTTCAGACCCCCACAACACTGTCCGGCCCTTGCCCAGGTGGTCAGCCGCAAAGTCCAGGCAGCAGTACCAGAACAAGGCATGGTAAGACCCCAATGAATTAGGTTTGATTTTTTTTTTTATTACAATGTTGGTAGTTAAAAGGGTGTACATAACATTATACTCTCAGATTACAGCAGTCATTTTTATCATAACTGTCAAAACAAATACATTCACTGGGTAAGAAAATGTGTTTGTTGTAGGCTAATCAAGGTGTATGAGCAACATTTTAACAAAATTTGTTGCATACTTCAGTTACAGATCCATATCAACCACAGCAGAATGAACATGTACTTGCTAATTATCTTGGAAAAGCAAATAAGTAACATCTCTCAGGGCCTTGTCTATCCATAGTTTTTGCCCATTTTTCATGAAGTATCTTGCTAGTGGGAAAACATTGTAAAAAGATATTTAGAGCTCTGTTTCTTTACACCAGTGGACATGTAAGATGAGCAAATTCTTTTACTCTTAGTCTTAAGACATGGTTGATCTTCTCCTTATGGTTGATCAGCATTCTTTTCAACTTGCATTCTCCAAAAGCTGTTTTACTCATTATACAAGATCCTTGGAAGGCATTTATTCTATCCTGTGTAACATTGGAGACAGGCTCCTGAGTCAATGAAAACTTGTCCATCATGAAATAAGTTCATCTGGCTACAGAAAGTTATGATTATCTGACACACCATGATTCCAGTAAGAACGGTTGATTTGCAAGCATGAAATATTAATGTCCTTTTTTCAAATCAGTTAATCATGAAAGAAGTGAAGGGGACCAAAGAAGAAGACAAGACTCCTCCAGCCTGGTTCACATCTTACATGGAAAAGGTAAAACCAAATGTTAGGTGGCACCAGGTATTCTTCCATGGCGAATAGGCATCACATGTGAAACTAATTTATTTTTTTATCAAACAAAACTGCTAAAACACTTCACCAGCAAGCTCTTTCTTCCCATGCTCCTCTAATCTGCCCCTCCTCCAGTTTAAGGATCAAGTGGTGCGTGAGGCTGTGGAGAAGATCTGCCGGGAGTTTTCAGGACAATGCTGCATCCACAAACCTCTAGGGGGAAGTGGAGGAGCAGGGGTGGGAGGCGGAGGTAGAGGGGAAGCAGCAGGAGGAACAGAGGCCCAGCAGGTACCTGAGGTTTCCTCCTCCACTCTGCCAGGAGCTCCATCCTCCTCCACCCCTCCTTGCTCCTCCTGCAGGGGGCAGACCACAGGAGGTGGTTACCAGTGCAGGTATGTGTTGTTTAAAGCCTGATTTATAATTACCATTGCCAAGGAGATTATGTTTTTGCCAGCGTATGTTTGTTTGTTTGTTTGTTTGTTAGCAAGATTACGCAAAAACTACTAGATGGATTTTGCTGAAATTGTCAGGAGATGTTGGGAATGGCCCAACTTAGAAAATGATTAGATTTTGGTGGTGATCCAGAAAAACGCCATTGTCGAACGATCGTTTTTGCTGTCTGATTGAACTGTCTAACTGATAATGGCATCAACATGATTCTGAGTGCTAGGTGTAGGTTTTCAGGATCAAGGAATCATGTTATAATGGTAACTTTATCATGGAGCTATTGTTTACAGATATAATGGCAATATGTGAGCTACCTTGGCGGAGGTTTGTGCTCTCCAAGTGCTTTCTAGTTCTTAAATAAATTAACCCCAGAGTTTACTGTTGATTGGTCTGCTGGATGGCACTGGGCAACTTCTGGCCTGATCCTCAGCCTTCAGAACATGAATAAAGTCATTTGATCTACTCCAGAGATTTCAGAATTGTATTTCCTTATCCATTGTGGCCAAATGAGAATTAAAAAAAAAACAACCATAAAAAAGCATGTCTTCTGCCTCTGCTGATTCACCTGCTGTACACATCAGCTCCTCTGATGTCTCCTTTATTTGTTGTTTGCAATTTGCTGCTGCTTATTATTTATCAGCTCTATTCTTAGACATCACACACTTAAACAAGCAGAAAACATGACAGGACCACTGGAGAAATCGCTCTGCTAACTAGTGTTTTGGAGTATTGAGAGCCCTGCAGACATACTAATGGAGAAGTATTAATGCTCAGATGACATGGGGCACCAGAGCATTGCTAAAACATGGCTTTGAAAGCATTAAAAACCAGGCTTAAGTATTAACTCAGTGCCATAACATAGGTAGGCCACACTCACACATACTTTGTTTACCTCCACTCATTAGTTCTTTTATTTTATTCTGTTTTACTGTATTTTATTGTTAACCTAGCCGATGGACCTGCCTGATTCATTTTCTGAAAAATTCTGTGGCGGATATATGAAACTGTCCGTCTGGCATGTCAGGTTATTTTATTGTATCTATTTTATTTTATTTTATTTTATTTCATATAACTATGAAGATGTAGTGCTTTTCCAGAAAAGCATCTCAAAAACCTGCCAAAACAATGTAAAGTAATGTCCATTACTGGTAAATGGTTATGTATTGATCGATACAATTAAGAAGTCAAACAACAAGATGAGATCCTTAAAGAAATTCAGTTGAAGCACTAACTCAAACATGTGCTCAAACAGGTGAGCAGTTAGAGCCTGCACTCCAGAGGCCTCAGCACAAAAACAATTCACTCCAACCCTTTGTCCGCTTGCTGCATGTCTTCCCCATTCTCTCACCTCAGATTTCCTCTCTCTACAGTTATTATATCAATCATATTTAAAAAAAAAATGGCTGAAAATGTTGAAAGTAAAAACAACAAAAATAAAAAACCCTCAAACAATGAAAAAAAAACATGCTTTTTCACATGTCATTGTAACAGTAAAATTTTTGTCACTGTTAATTCTTGAAGTCAAAATTAAAATGAGTTTGGCAAAAAGCTTATAGAAAAGCACTAATAGAAATAAACTTGCTGTTTCAGATTATATCAATGTTGACTGAAGGCACATGTGTCGTGTGTTTGGTTTAAATTACTTTTGTTTCATTCTCATAAATGTTTGACATCTGGGAATTTTTTTAGGGGTAAAATGTCATGAACATGTAAGCCAGTACAAAGCTAACTTGATTTCACATCGATGTTGAGGTCAATGTGATGAACTTACTTTAAGTTCTTCCAGGACTTCATGTTAAAGTCTTATGCTTATGCAAAAATATGAAATGTTAACTTTGTAATTCACTGTGATGTTGTGGCCTGTTGGTTTTGCTGTAGTGAAGAGATTTACAGAAAAACAGATACATCCCTCCTGTAAATAATTTTGTTGTGAACTCCACTGTCAAAAAAAGGTTTGCTTTTTTCAGGTTGGCTATCAGATTAATACAGAGATGCAGTTATATGCCCACTACTTTTACTTTAGGGTCTTTAAATCAACATGAATGCTTTGATGGGTCCTCGAATGTCCAGACAGTGATTCTCTTCTTTCTGTCTCACTAAAATCTCAAATTAAGAATTACTTTCTGTTTTCCTGAACACCCTGACTCTAATTTCTGTTCAGTACCATGACAAAAAAAATCCAATAAAAAACTAGTAAACTTTTCTAAACTGTGTAAAGTGAGCAGAGTTGTGAAATGTAAGGAATCATAAGGTATCCTCTTTTTGTAAAATTAAGTTTTTGAAGTCTTGGTGATGGTGTTTTTTATGACTGGAAATACCCTTCCTCTAATTTCTCTTTCATTTGTCACCCCTCCCCATCCTCTTCTTACTTTCTCTTTGTCGCTCCTCAGTGTGTGCACCTCCTGTACCCTGTGTGAGCCCTGCAGCTTCTCTCATGATCCCAGTCATAACCTGGTGAGAGCCAGGACTCCTCTGTCCATCCCAGAGCATGGATCACCGGCCCCAGACCACAGCAGGTACTCCTGAAAAATGTTCTCTCTTTCTTTTTTTTTTGTTTTTTTCTTAGTGCCTCCATTTTGGTGACAGCTTTCGGGTTGTCTGTCTGACTGTGACCCTCTAGAAATGCCATATTTCAGTAACACTTTGAGGGATTTTCTGCGACCTTCATTGATTCCCAAGAATAAAGTGATTAGATCTGGAAGGTCAAAGTCAAAGAGCTCCATACTCTATTCTTGCTTTGTCAATGCTTAAACAGAATTTTTGTCTTACATTTTAGGCCCATCCGCTCTGATCCAAGAATGAACTGATTAGTTTTCGAGGTCACCAGTCAAAACCATGGAACTTATTATGCTGCCCTGCTAAAAGGATCACCATTTCTCAAAGTTTGAGAGGAAAATTCTCCAATTTTTCATAAATGTCCACGCTGACTCATTGAACTGGTTAGATTTTAGAGGCCATTGTCCAAAATTCAAGGTATTTTTACTTTGAAGTATGAAGGTGACATTAACCACATGTCTTCCATAATGTGGCTGAACTCTCAGTAAACAAATAACAGTGATATCAAAACCCTGTTTTCGGAAGTGGGATGTTATGGTGATCAGTAAGAAAGGACTCAATAAATTGATCATCCGAAAGGGTGTCAGTGGCACAGTTGCTTGGTCAGTAATCAGGAGGTTGCAGGTTTGAGCCCAGCTCTGGGCGACACATGGCGATTTGTGTCCTTGGGCAAGACACTTTACCCCAAGTTGGTCCCACTGCTCTGCACTGGTGTGTAAATGGGTATGAAAGGGTGTGAATGTGTTAGTTGATACTGATGGACAACTAACATAGAAACTCAGAGCCATCAGTGAGTGAATGTGAATGGGTAAGTGTGACTGTGGTGTAAATTGTGTATATATATGTATATGTGTATTTTAAAGATGTATATATCTATGCATATATGTGTATCCATAAAATGAAGAGTTTTATGCTCTATTGTAAAGTGTCTTGAGATAACACTTGTTATGAATTTGCGCTGTACAAATAAAGATTGATTGATTGATTGATAAAGCAGCCTTGAGTAGTCAAAGACTAGAAAATTGCTATATAAGCTTAAGTCCATTTACCATTAACCAAAGGGCTGATGTCTCTCCATGATATAGCACATTCTCCCTAAAACTTGGTGTCTGTTAGTTTATATGTTCCATAACCCTTATGTGTGTCTCCATGTTTTATGTTCTTTATTTTTTAGGTTCTACAGACGAGGTGACCGTAGCTTCCGAAAGGCAGAGAAGCAGCGTCTAAAAGCAGAGAAGCGCCTGCTGAAGGCTGAGGTCAAAGAAATAAGAAAACAGCTCAGAATGGAGAGGCGGGGCATTCAGTGGAGCTCCTCACACAGAGATGGAAGCTCCTCCCCTGTACTTCTGCAGCCTAGAGCAACACAGCACAGCAGCCCTGAGTATGCTGTTTAAAAAGCACAGATAATGTTTAAGACTGCACATCATAAGAAATGAAGCATATTCAAAAATAAAGAGTACTTTTAAGTCACTTTTTTAACCACAGAACACATTTTCCTTATGGATTTATGTTCTTAATCATTTGGTCCTTCAGTACTGAGTGTTTGTTTTGTATGTTAGTGTTTGTTTTGTATATTACAGTTTGTTTTGTGTATTAGGGTCCAGAGTACTTGAAGATTATCTTAACAGCAGGGTGGAAACATGATGGCCATTCATTTTTTTTGTTTTACATGTTTTAAATGGTTTTCTTTTATGAAGCAAAAATGAAGTCCTAGCTCATATCACAGCTTTCATAAGCTACAGCAAATTGCTCATTAAGGTAGCACTTATGGTTATCAAAAGAATTGTGTTCTCATCTCCCTTAGCTCCTTCTTTCCATTCTCTCTGTCACATTCTCCACAAGAACAAGATGCCCATGGTTAAATGCAAAACTAAAGACTTCATAATGGTAGTCATAGGTAGTCCTTTTTTAAATGCAGCCAATCACGTTCTCAACTTCTGCCCCCAGGGCATGTTTTAAGACAGTAATTAGTTTCATTTCCATAAGGTAGCTAAAGAGATGATGAAAAATACTGGCTTAAGGTCATAATGTCAAAGATATGTCCAAAGAAAAGGTTGAATGTCAAAATAGTAAAAAAAAAATCAATACACTTGACTCCATTTAACAGTGCAGTGGGGAAAAGTTCTGAAAGTAAATGCAATGAGATAGTTACACCAAACCATCTATCAAAAGATTTCCAAAAGAGTAATATGACATCATTTCAGCACTAATTTTTTTGTTTTGTTTTTGTTTCTTTTTTTTTTGTTCTTTTTTTTTGCCAAGGCGCCCAAAGCGTCCCTGTCCCCTGGTGGTACCAGCCATGACGGCTGCATTTCTAGATGAGAATCTTCCAGATGGGACCCGTTTACGTCCAGGGACCAAGTTTATCAAGTACTGGAAGATGAGAAACACTGGGACAATCAACTGGAATGCAGATACAAAGGTGAGGAGTTCTCTTTCATGTTTTGAGTATTTTCAAATCTGCAGAATGTGAAGTCCACCAAAGACTATGTCCTTGATATCTTGTCAGTTTTGATTTTGATAGGGGTACAGCAATGCATAATTTTTGGCATGGTTGATTTTACCGGAAGTCACTTCAATGGAGCTGTTTGTCAGGGTGCTTAATTGTACAACCCATGTACCTTGAAAGCGGGATTTTAGAGCTTGGAATGACATCACAATTAAAATGACCGGGATTCAGATATAAACTGGTAAACAAAGGGAAACCACAGTGCCGTAGAGTCTCAGGCCCTCATTTGTCCAATTTGTGTACAAACAAAAAGTGGGTGCGTGTAAACCTGATTTGAATGTGGGCTAGGATATGCTCAAATCCCATGCCAGTTTTTGTGTGCACATTTCTTTCAGTGTGGACTCACACTGCAGTCATAAAATCTGTCTGTTGGAGGAAAAAATATTCATGTCATGCTCACTTTGCTTTTTTAAACTAAAGCTAAATAGTTATATAAATAAAGCTTTGTGAAAAGTTTTTAATGTTACAGTCTAACTCTAACAAAGTGTACAATTTTTAAATACTGCTGAGAAGTGCAAGCTTTTAGATGATATATTGTTTTTGTATTAAATAAACCACTGTGTTATTTATTGATTTATTAAAAGGTTCCCTTCATTTTTATGATAAACATATTTCAAGACAGTATTCTTTGCAGTAAATATTGTGGATGATTTAAAAAGAAAAACTTTTGTAATATGACTTGAAAATTAACTTAATTTACTTTAATCAGTAGGGCGGCACAGTGGTGCAACAGGTAGTGCACGTGCCTCACAGCAAGAAGGTCGCTGGTTCCACTCCCCGGTGGGGCAGGGCCTTTCTGTGTGAAGTTTGCATGTTCTTCCCGTGCATGCGTGGGTTCTCTCCGGGCACTCTGGCTTCGTCCCACAGACCAAAAACATGCTCATTAGGTTAACTGGGCACTCTAAATTGCCCTTAGGTATGAGTGTGAGTGTAAATGGTTGTCCATCTCTCTATGTTGCACTGCAATCAGCTGGCGACCGGTTCAGGGTGTACCCTGCCTCTCGCCCGTTGCCAGCTGGGATAGGCTCCAGCCCCCCCGCGACCCCGAAAGGGATAGTCGGTATAGAAAACTAATGAATGAATGAACTTTAATCAGTAAATGGTTTCAGCTTCCATTTGCAGACATGCTGTCTCGGACCATTTCAGACATCTAAACAACAATATTTTATTCTTTTATTCTTTTCTTGTGACATGTCAGTCTACAGCTGAGTGCTTTCCTTACTTTTACTGCGTTACTTCCCTCTATGTTACCAATTTTGGGCTTAACCATTGATATTTAGAGGTGTGTTATTGAAATGAAGATTGTTTTCAGCTGCTGTTTTATTAACAGCTGGTCATTCATACACTGGTATTGGCCAAACATGCATGTCAAATTACGTACAGGAGGTGGATGATTTCTGCTCCCATTTTTATTATTTTTGTTGTGGTAACAAATGTGGTATCAATGTCATTTGATTTTTACATTTCTTGTATTAAAGTTTACAAGTTTTTATATAGTACATGTGTAGAGTACCATGAAAACTCAGAACTTAAAACAAGCTGTAGAAACTTTACTTCTTGCAGTCTGTTATGCTTCTGTTCAACTTTTATTTGAGTTGTTAGCAGTTCTAAAACCAAACTAGACAAATCTATTTTTTTTTCACAATATAAACCGCTTTGTGAAGCTCATTTTTAGTTTTTGATCATTTATGACCTAAAACATGGATGCAGTAGTGAGCCTATTGATGACATGATAGGAGACATTTAAATGAGCCTCCTGTCTTCTGTTCTCTCCTACCTGCAGCTCAAGTTCATGTGGGGGAACCTAGCAGTGGGATCTGGAGACCGTTGGAGGGAAGTGTCTGTTCCCTTCCTCCACCCTGGACAGGTTAGATGAAAACAAATTGGACCCTTTTTGGAAAAGTACATGTCTGCTAGAGTAGACATTTTGTTTACTGTCATTTGTATTATTATTTTTTAAGTTTGTCACTTTATTCTCAAGATGTTAATGATCCACGTAATCCTTTGTGTGTATCCAGGTTGGTATTGTGAGCGTAGCACTGTGTGCTCCAACTGTGGAGGGATCCTACACTTCCCACTGGCGCCTGGCCCATGCCGGAGAGCAGTTTGGACCTAGGGTCTGGTGTAGCATTGTGGTTGATCCTCTTGCCCCTGCACCTATGATGGCGGATGGTATACTGGTGTCACCCTGTGTCACACCACAGGTAAGAACAATGGATAGATGAGTTGACCAGAGATAAATTGACAGCATTATCATTATTTGATGATGTATTTGTAGGGTAAGAATCCAGTGACAAAGGATGGAAAAGCCAGTGCAGCCTCCAGGGAGCAGCCGATAATGTCAGAGGACCAAGAGGAGTACTTTATCCCCTCCGTGGATCTGCTAACTGCACAGGTGACCCATTTTACTACTTTAAACATACCATGGGTGTGTCAAAGATTAAGATTCTGAAGAAAACCTGGAAGAAATATAATTAAAGTAACAATGGTCCATTTGAGTTCAGTGATATCACTTCAGGAGGTGGTGGTCAAACATGAGCATTACTGTGACATCAAATGCTCATCATTTTCCCAGCCACCACATCTCAGCAATCACACACTGGCAATCTCCTTTCTCTGGCCCTTGCATATATTTTCATTCTTTCATCATGAGGTCGGACTTCTGACAATCACATGCTCTGCAGAGAACCTAAGAAAGCAAGAGAGAGAAAAACACTCTAGTATTATCCACCTCTAAGAATGACTGTGGCGTGACCTCCACTATTAAATGATCTTTTTGAGGGGTTAATGTATAGCTTCAACCACAATAATTTAAATGTGCTCTATGAAGCAAAACTACTTTGGTGTTTTTATCACCTTTTTCCCAGTAGAACACGTTTGTTTAAAAAAAAAAAATGAAACAAAAAGTTCAGTCATGCTGTCAGCCATATATACCCAAAGGACCAGGCATAAAAATAGATCTCCAACCTGCACTAAAATCTTCTAACCAGACACTTCTTTGAAAGCCTCATGACAGTGTTTTCAGATTGAGGTCTATTACCGCCCAAGGGGGGTCCCACAGGTCTCTTGGGAAGTTACCTAAACTTTGAGGGGAAAGGGGTAAAATGAACTAAAATTAAAATAAACTTTTTACACTGTTTGTGATAACACATTCTTACACACTCATGTTATTAATCATTGCCAATCAAAATGCTTTTCCTCTGCAAATCTTTCTACTAAAAATAATTGCACACACCAGAAGAGACATAGATATTTATCAATAACATGAGAAATTTCCTTCAAACTAAATGTATCTACTGTTGTAATTACTATTTATTATTATATTTAAAGACATTATAACTAAAACTTTGTTGGAGGGGTAAAAATAGGGGACCCCACGAGCCATTGATGCTTTATAGGAGTCCTTAGCACAGCAAAGTTAGGGCACATATTTGCGAATGTTACTTGGTGTGAGATATCAAAAACAGGAAGTTCAACCTTTACTTCAGCACAACTATATCTATGCCATAGAGAACATGCAGGAAGAATCAAAAACACTATCAGCAGCAATTTGATATATATCTATATATATCTATATCTATATCTAAATATATATATATATATATATGTATATGTATATATCCAAGTGTATGTTATTTTGTTTTAATTTTTAAACTGACATTCTCACCCTAAATCTTTCAGTTAAACACTGAATTTTTATGCCTCGCCTTAATTGTTTTACATATCTGTTTTTTGTGTTTTACCAGATAATTTATCATTCAGTTCATGAACTCTCAGGTATATTTTAACATTTCCTTTAAACGTTTTTATAGCTCAATAGGAAAAATGGTTTGAATGTCTAACAAAAAGTCTAGATCCCAAAGCTTCTGTCTTAACAATAAATTACGGCAAAAGAAAAGACTTTAAAAATGTAGTCCTGCAATTTGTTGTGCCATGCAGAGACTTACAAACAGAACACAAGAAAGACTCATCAATCTTTAAACAGAAAATGGAGACAAATCTTGAGATAACGTGTTTTAGAATATGGTTCTTTCCCCTAAACACAGCCTCCTACATTTCCCATAAAGAAATGGTTTATTTTGGCTCACCATGCGTTGTTGCTGGTCTTTCAGGATCTTCTGTCCTTTGAGCTGCTGGACATCAACATTGTCCAAGAACTGGAGAGTGTCCCAAACAACACGCACGCTGGTAATGAGCATTTTTTTGGGGGTTTGCATATGTAATTATTTTAATCTGAAACTTAGAGCATCTACTCAAAGGCCGGTATTGACTGCAGTATTTTTTATTCATAAGAACCATAAAGAAGTCTGATACAATCCCAGTCTAAAAACAGATCATGGAAACATACATGGCTCCATTAATGTGTAGATTCCCTTTGAAAATTATGAACGCTGAATAGAGTAAAGTCTTGGTAACTGTTGGGACCTGACATTAAAGATTTGGGTTGAGTAGGTCTCTGATGTCTTGTTTGCTCAGACATGACTCCATGTATCTCCCCTTTGCCTCAAGATGGTCATCTACAGGACAAGAGCAACCCCTCCTTGGGTCTTATTCAGGAAGAGAGTGAAGCAATCAACAGCATAATGAGTAAGTGACTTTTTTCTATTCATTCAAATATTTGCTTTTAAAGTTTCTTGATTTGGTTTTGTAACATATTGCGTTTGCTAAATAACCTCATAATACCACTCTGCTTCCCTTTGTGTGGCCCCTTGATAATACAGTTAAATTTATATTTCATAACACATCTATGATCATAACATGTTCTTTTCTGTCCCTGGTCCTCAGATGTTCCTCATGGAGCAGGAGCAGAAGGAGGTGGAGTCCCAGCTCAGGAGGAAGGGGATGATGAAATCAGTGGGACGCAGTTTGTTTGTGAGACTGTGATTCGCTCAATGACCCTGGAGGAAGCCCCTGACCACTCCCCTCTGAGAGGGACTTGTTCAGGGAAAGGTAAAGGTCAGTCAGCACTTTCACAATGATTATTAATTTATAGATTTGTCCGTAAATTAAATGCTACTCTAGCTTAATGCATACACTCACCAGCCTCTTCATGAGGCATGCCTTGCTTCAACCCAAAGGTGCCATGTCACATTCAAAGTCACTTAAATCCATTTTCTTCCCTATTCTGATGCTCAGTATGAACTTCAGTAGGCTGTCTTGACAATGTCCTCATATCTAAATGCATAAGTGACTGCCATGTGATACTTGCATTAACGAGCAGTTGAATGGGTGCACCTAATAATTTGGCATGTGATTGTACTGATGTTCTCAGTTTTATTCGTTATTTCTATGACAGAAAAGTTTTCAGTCAAATGCTCTAATTGATGAAGAATCAAGCCCAGATCATACTTCCACTGAAAGCCACTACAGAGAAAACAAAGAGAAGAGCAAGTAGTTGATTAATGCTGTTAGATGGTTGTCTGTCTGTAAGTCACAATAGGCCATAGAGCCAAACTCACTCCCCCTTATCCTGACATAAAATATTGTATAAAATGAGGCTGAATATGACTGCCCTTATTAAAATTGTTAAAATTACTCTGAAAGTGGCAGCTGACAGTGATCCTGATACTGTTGTTAAATAATGTTAACACACAAAGGTAAGCTTGTTAGCACCCACCTATGCTTTCATGATGAAGAATATTTTGATTTACTACTTCCTAAACAGCAGCATTATTGATCCAAACTCTTAAAAAATACATGTGGCTGTTTAGACTTTTATAGGCTTTAACCCTGATTGTGGTGTAAGGTGAGGGATTCTCCACTATTATAGCTTTTAAAAATCACCAAATTAAAGTTCTTGCAATAATTTACATTTTTAGAGTCTCAGAAAGTGTTGATTTGTTTTATAAGGGTCCAAAGAGCTAAAAAAAAAAAAAAAAACCAAAGTTGACATCATTATTCACATTTCCCCTGGTTGGTAAGCAGTATAAATGTGCAGTTTTGAAGAGATGTAAAAATAAAGTCCAAGCTGCAGCTCCACAGAGTGATCATGGGTTTCCACTAATTTCCTAAAATGTATTTGCCTTCCAGGCTTCTGTGCCGGTCTTGAGACTAAAAGCTTTCAATTGTTTTATGTTACACCTCACACAGAAGGAACACGTTAAAAGCCAGTGCCAGACTTTATTTCTTATTTAATTTAGCTGATAGGCAGGATATTTCCCCCTTTTTGTCAGAATTCTCCTCAATGATTCTTATGACTTTAAGTGGCTTTCTTTGGCAAGAAAGCTTACTGCAAATTGTTGTCATAAACTAAAGCATTTAAAATATTCAACGGTAAAAATATGTGTTGTAGACATGGTACGGGAATTAAGGCTGTGCCATTCTCCTTATTAAAGAGTATTAAGTTCAAACAATGAATGAACTTGTTGATAGTTGATTTGATTTTGCTGTTTCTGTGTGTATTTGCATGTGATAGAGAAACGTGTCAAGAGTAATAAAAGCGAATTTCCTGTGTGCTTATAGTGGTGCGTCCAGCTGCTCAGGGCGGCTCCACCTCCTCATCCTCCTCTGTGAAGAGTAAAATAGTGAAAACAGAGGAGAGTCCAGACTGCAGCCCCAGTAGCCCAAAACCTGCCCAGATGCTTCCAGCTACACTGAAAGCATCTCTCCCTCCCCCACTCAAAGCCTCCCTGCCTCCTGCCCTGTCTGCTGCTCAGATCCTAGGACCTGGTCCCAGCTCAGCACCCACTCCCCTCCATGGCTCACCTTCTACACTGCAGGAACACACAAACACAGGTAAACTCAAAATGTCTTTATACCTTTGGAAGGAATTTTATTAATTCTTTTTTTTAATTTATTGCTAAGTTGCAGTAAGCTAATTTCAAACTGCAGACCAGTGAACACTTTTTTTCATGCAGCCTAGATTTGTAAAAAAATAAAACCTCAGAGAGATCCCTTTACTGGAGGGATAGCTTAGCTGCCTGAGTTAATACCAAGTTTCTCTGCTACTGTTGATAGAAAAAGAATTCTGGTAACCCTGAAATTACCACATTTTCTGTCATTACAGAACATTTCTGTTTGTTTTTGAGCTGACTTTGGTTCACTGATTTTGATCTTTGGGAGGAAACCGGAGTACATGAATGAAAAGCAAACTCCACACAGAAAGGCCCAATCCTACAGCGGAGTAACACCAGCAAGCTTGTGTGACACCAGAACCACCTGCTGCACCACAGTGTAGCCCAGAAAAGCCCTTTCTAGTTTAACCAAAACCATTACTGTTCCATAAATCTAAATGAAATAATAGTTCTCAGATAACTTTTGAACACAAAAGATACTTCCTAAGCTGAGAGATCTGTAATAAACTCAAAAAAGGTAAAGTCATCTATGTCTGACGTGAAGAATTGTTATGAGGTCTTCTTTGTGCTCAGTCTTGGACTAAACAAAAGATGAAATCACTTTACAGTGTTTTAGAATCAAATGAGTAACAATGATTGATAAAGTTTGTGTCCTTGCTCATCAGAAAAAGCAAAGAGAAAGCTGAATGAAAGATAAAATCATGGGTTAACGACAAATCAAAGTGTGTGAGTCAGGACTTAAGTAGCTCCCTGATGAAGTGCTTTTTAATTAGCTCTACGACACAGCTGGACTTCTCTCAGTAAATCACATTACAACTCTGCACATCTCTTCATTGAGTCCTCTTAATCCTACCTATGGGCACACATGCAAACTAGCCACCATGTATCATGCCCAAATAGGATTGACCCCAAAGTCCAGTCCCAGTTTGGTGATGTGAGTTCATGCCTGTGGAAGACTAAATGGTGGGGACAGTCTTGCTCCAGCATGTAAAACTAGGCCCAATGTGAGTGTAACATTAGCCTTAATCTACTTATCAGGAAAATTAATGTAGAAAGATCAGTATTTTCTTATATTCATGATTTAATTAACTATTATTTGCAGTGGAATCTTTAAAGTCTAACTGAGCCTTCTTGATATCTACACAGATGAAGGTGAAGTTTCCCACATGAAGAGCATCTGTGTAGAGTCCAGAGTACAGGAAAGTGAAGAAGGGCCTGATGAGCAGCAGAACAAAGAGCAAGAGGAGGAGAGCAGAGAGGGCATAAGAAGTCGCTCCTCCTCCACCTCCTCTGAAGATTACATCATCATCCTCCCTGACTGTTTTGACACAAGTCGTCCATTGGGGGAATCCATGTACAGGTTTGTTCATGTTTATTTGTAAACCCATAAACAGGTTGTAGTGTCTCATTTTCTCAGTAAATACCGAATGAGCTGGCTCGTAACCCCTGCGCAGGAATGGCAGCTAAGATGAAAAACAGATGTAAAAATTTGTCCTCTCGCTGTTCAAAGAAGCACAAACGCAGGCAAAGTCCACTTTCAAGAAACCCGTTTATTACTGTCACAAGGTGAAAAATAACAAATGGGAGATGATTTGTGTCATGACACCCCAAAACAACTGAAGCTTGAGTTATGGTATGTACGTTATATAGCCAATAGGAGAGACTCCTCCCGTCTTCCCGAAGGCTCCAGAAGGGTCCCTCCCTCTTCCCTTTTAACATTCACTTTCTTTAATTCTTAATTATAATTGTGTAATTTCTCCTCCCATAGGCCTTTATACAATCCCATGGAGTCCAGAAGTTATTTATTTTTAGCTATAAGGCACAATCAGACATATTTCTTCCTTAATTCTATGGTTTTACACAAAATGGCTGACATGCTCCAAGATGGCTTCCCACTTAGTTCCAAATATGGTCATGCCTTTCCTGCTCCTGGCTTTGGAACAGAATGTTCTGTACATGACGTTCTTTCTTTGAATACTTGTCCTGAGTTTAATATTTGCAACTTTGAACAATGGACTCCGTTACATATGTATCAAGGCTCTATGGTGTAGGAAATAAACTTTTAATTATGTTGGTGAGATCCTTATATTTACTCACATATATAAAAAATTAGCTTAATATGACCAAAAACCTTTACAGGCATAATATTTTGTGTGATACTTCTTACTACATTGTGAGATTATGATATATTATTAAAACAATCTTGAAACATACGTTCTGTGGTCATTTCTAACTATTGTAAGACCCTGAATTATCAATACATTCTGAACCCATTTCTACATTCAGTAAGGACCTCTCAATAACATTAAATGCTGGCGTTTGACATGTATCTGTGACTAAATATTCAAGAGGCTATATAAACATTATAAAATGTAAATATAGGAATATTATACTAATATTATTATGGCTGGTATAAAATTACGCATAAAAGGCTTAGGTGTCGTACAGGCCCAGTATATAAGGTAACCTGTCCTTGAATACAAAACCCAACATAAGGCAAAATATGTGCCTGGTAATATCAACAATGTTACATACGCTGTATTTGTATGATACTGTATAACTATTACTGTCAGCTAATGCTAAAAAGAAAGTTACTTGAGTTACTAAAATGACCAACATACCAACATTAAACATTCCATCATTGAAAGTATGTTAAGAAAGATAAAAACATTAAAAGTATGAGTAAAGTAAAACTCATTAATTAACAGTGATACCAACAAGACATCGTACGATAATTTTCCACCACAAGGTTATGTGAGTTCAAAACAGTGACGGCGTGAAGTGAGAGTTAAGTTAAAGCTGTCATGTACTTCTGCTCCCCAAGACCCTTCTAGCAACATTAAAATGAAAAATGGGGAACAATAAGACATGGGACATTTAAGGTACAGAATTTGCAGCTGAAAATAAAACCTATGCACCTACAGTACAGATAAAGTAAATTCAAATTAATAATGTTGTTGCTGTTGTGATAAACTGTAATAATACATGGGTGTAAAAACTGTCACAGTACACTCAGACGTAACTAAAGGTAAATACCCCTGCAAAGTCCTACTGCTAATGTGAGACTTAGTGACAAAAGTTATTAAATATTTAGTTCAGTAGTGTTTGTAACCATGGCGTTGGGTTTAAATGCTGATTATTAAAAAATATTAGGACACTGGGACTTTATAATTCATTATTTTTGTACATGGTAAAAGTGTAAGAAAAAAAATGTGAGTTTTGGTCAAGAAGCAGCAGATAAAAGTAAAAAAAGTCTTGGAGAATCATTTGGGAAGCAACTTTTATCAGAAAAGAATAGCAATTGCATGTAAAAAAACTCAAAGTAACAAAATACTGTCAGGCATTAAGTTATGTTGTGTAGTCAGTCGTTTAGTTCATATAATGATCAACCATTTAAAACTGTTTTCTAACTTGCAATCCATTAATAATATTGCAAACCTTGTATTGCTTAAAAAAATTTTAATTCATTGATTAAAAAAAAAGTTGAGGATCAGGAGGTCACTCATTTAAATCTGTGAGGAAGTTTGCTGTTAATGACTTCCCCTTTTTATGTGTTTTCTTCTTAACTGCAGTTCAGCTCTGTCTCAACCTGGTGACATCCCAGCTAAGACCCCCACAGACCCAGACCCCCCTTCCTCTGACCATCGTAGTTGTTCCGACCCAGGAAGCGAGCTTGGTGAGGAAGATGCTGCAGCAGCACTGGGGATGGCGGTGTCGGGCACCAGTAGCGCCAATGACATGCTTTGCACATCTCAAACACTTGACGATGAGCCACTGACACCTGAAGTGGTGGCACTGCCTAAAACCATCGTCACTCCAAGGTCAGTAAGAGGATACAAATACAGAAGATGTTTATTAGGCCGAAAGAGGCAAAAAGAAATACATAGACTCTAAAGAACACAGATTTGTGTCTACTACTTTGTCCCAAGAACACATTTTACATACATTTATCTTTAATGTAACTAATTATTTTTTTGCTTATTTTTATTTAGTATATTTGCCTTTATATTGGTGGTGGTTGTGAAATATCAACCAGATTTGCAGTGATGTAAAAGTATTTGCTTTGTGTTTTAAAGAATTTGCTGCTGAGTGCTCCAGAGCGCTGCACTCTTTATCCGTCTACAACAAAAAAGGGTTTGGGGATACACAATAGATGGTTGCACTGATTGTTTATACTGAGAATTTATTGCTGTTGTGCA
The DNA here is from genome assembly GCA_037902135.1 of Cetoscarus ocellatus. Classification (NCBI taxonomy): domain Eukaryota; kingdom Metazoa; phylum Chordata; class Actinopteri; order Labriformes; family Labridae; genus Cetoscarus; species Cetoscarus ocellatus. The sequence continues at coordinate 382,707 of JBAMNC010001672.1, forward strand.
GTCCCGAGAGCAGTGAAGAAACAGATGCAGACCCTCCAGCAGATGTAGAAGGAGCTGACGGTTCAGATTTGTACCAAACAGAGGAAGGTAAGCACATAGCTGTATACAAACAACAGAAATATAGCACCTATGCAAACAATTGTGTGAGGTTTTCCCTTTAAAAGCAGTCTTTAATTAAATTCAATTCAATTTTACAATACAGAGTAAACAGCATGCTTGATTTTGAAAGTGGGAAGGCCTCAGATACTGAGGATAATGGAATGTTTTCTGTCCTACAGATTTGGATGCTAAAAAATCTCCAGCAGATACTACAGAAGCTGCAGAAGGCACAGAAGATGACAACCCCGAAGACCCCAGGTCTGTTATACTTTGACAAAGGAACAACCTTTTGCACAAGAATAAAAATACTGAAAAAAATTAAAGCTTAAAATCTATTTCATTTCAGTAGTTGTAATGGTCTGAGTAATACTGGTGGCAGCCACGACAGAGGTATCATGAAAAGACACAAGCCTGCTGAAAGTTTTGTCTCACATTTTTTCCTGGTAATGCATAATTCCATTTCCCCAGCCATCTAGCCCCCACCCCTCAGTGGTTCCAAGTTATGAAGATGCACTGCCCACCTGCACCCACCTCCTCTGCATATTTTCCTCTAAAACCAATTGCCCTTTTAACAAAGATTGCACCCCACAAGGTGTATCTACAAAACAGTATACCACCACTTTGGTTGCATGGATGAATTAAACATATTAAGGGAGAAAAGCTGTTTAAAAGTAACCTTCCAGATTTATTCCTTGAGCACTCTGGAAGGCCTTGTAAAAACCCAGTGAATAGTTAATAGCACCAGAAAATAGTTTGAGAAACATTTCCTAAGGTAGAAGTGCTAAAACAGGGCAGCTATGCAGCTACAAAATGCATGCGGATCGTGTTATCATCAGAGGGTCTAGTTCATGCATTGTGTATCTGGCCCTGTACGTTAATTGTACGTCTCAAGTATAATCTACAAAAAAGAAGATAACTGAACAAATAGTGCAGGTTGCTCTTTTGTAGAGTTTGAGATATTGCCCAAGGTATTTGTGTGGTTTTTCACAGAGCAGTCACATTGTAAATATAATCTCCTTTGTTTTCCTTAGGCACCCAGGCATCACCAACGGCCTGGTAAAAGGGGCTCTGTCAGTAGCTGCCTCTGCCTACAAAGCCCTGTTTACTGGACAAGGTCCCACTCAGGTCAGCTAGCAGTTGTTTGATATCCCTGTCATTACATTTATGGTACCTATTTTATGGTAAAATAGTATCCCAGTCCCATTTTAAGACTCTGGCTCCAGTTTAGATACTCATCAGTCATTGATGGTTTTTAAGGAGGAGGACCTTTTTTGTTTTTCTCATAAACCATCAATGTGTGGACATGGCTTAAATCTTTATGACAGAGTTAAAACAGTTAGGCCATCAACACTCGCTAATGTAGAATAAGAGCTTTAAGATTAGGTAATTGGTCCTTTCTTTAATGTGTTTGTGCTGGGGGAAATATGTTTTTATATACCGGTAAGTGAAATGTCTAATGAGATCTTGTTCCTGTGCAGCCTCCAGTGGATGCTTCAACACAGGACACCATGATGGCTGTGCTGGTGGAGATGGGCTTTGGAGATAGATCGCTAAATCAACGGCTGCTAAAGAAATATAACTACAACCTACTAGATGTGGTCAATGAGCTGGTTCAGATGACTGACAATGACTGGTACTCAACACGCTACTGACAAAAGAAACAGGAGGACCAAAAAAGAGAGATAAGAAGATGACACAGTAATTCAATGATGGAGAAACAAGAAATGGAAGAATGGAAGAGATAAGTTCATAACTGCTCATTTACCTTTTCAACTTCCTTATTCTGCCCATCTCCTCTGTTATCAGTCTATTGAATGAATTGAATGTCTTCTCTTGTACCATAGATAGAGACATTCCAGCAAATTCCCTGACGCTGTACTTGACCAACACACCCTCCTTTTATGTCATATTATGTTTAGTATAGGCATTGATAGTGGCTTGGCAGCTGCCCTTGGTAGAAATTTATGAGGATATCATATCTCCCAACCACCATCTAAAACCTGGGCATGAAGAAGTGTAAGAGCTGATTAATTCCAACTGTACCAACAGAAATCTTTATACCAGTTGTTCATGTGGGATGCATCTTAGTGGCTAACAGACCAGAGTAAAGATAGATTAGCATTAAACACATATTACCCTGTGCTTTGGCCCAGGACTGAGATAAGCAGTGATTAATATGAGGTATTCACATCCGCACCAAGAAAAAATGAAATACAATTCAAATTACAGATCACTTAAATGCACGGCCATCTGGTCAGAGCATGTTAACATGCCAGCTAGACGTTGAGAAAATATAACTCATTCATGAAGCTATGGTGTGCTTTTGCCTTGGACCAATTAACTTAGATCTCTCAAACTTTTCTGTTAACAATATGTCTGTGGGATTAATCCTTCCAACCATCTGCCGTGTGCACAGTACTTTTAAAACATTCCACTTTATGAGTAGAGAGGGCTGAAGGTTAAATGCTGTGCTAGAGAGAGATCAAGCATTCCAGTTTAAACATAAGACATCATATGTACACAGATTCAAAGAGCAAAACTTATTACATCAAAACAGGTATAAAAAAAGCTTCAAGCATACTGTATATCATCACTTTTATTGTAAATTGAACCTGCACACACATACGCACACACATAAAACAAACATGCTGTTCTCAAATAAAGTGCATCATCTCATGTTGCCTCTATTTGGAAACGTTATAGCTGCTAATAAAATTTTTTTGTTTTTGTTAAGATTTCAATATGTTTCAATAATTAAAAAGTGATGACAACAATGAAAGTGGAGCACTTAAAAAGGAAACAAAGATCCTCACTATACCCAAGAATCTAAGGAGAGTATTGTCATGTTTCTGGTATTAGAAATTATCTAAATAAGCCTTTAAATTTGTTAATAGGGAAATATCTTCTTTAGGGTAACATTTTAAAGGTTAGTTATCACCCACATTGCAGCACACAGATGCTTGGAACATAGCGGCTTGTCTACACATTCATGTTGCTTAAAACAGATTTTTATGAGTCTTTGAGCCTTGTGCAATGTCATGAGCTGTTTAAAGTATGGCAACAATTTAGATTGTTTTTTTGTTGTTTTGTTTTTTTTTGTTTAATTATGACTACCCACACACCACTGGAGTTTACACAGGGTTTTCATACACCTATGGATTCAAACAGAATCTGCTGTAGATGAGCTTATGACTACTGAAAGCTAAAAGCATATCTGACTCCACTTAGGCTTTGGAGATTTCAATCTTACATAACATAGAGGACATTCTTTTATCATAAAAAAAAATAAGTTGTATGTTTCACAGGATTGCAGATTTTCAAGCCTCTCTTTGTACCCCTTTTGGGGTAATTATATGGGTGGACTGTGTCCTATCCTAACATTATGGTTCATCTTAATCTCTTAAAGTACTTCAAACAAACATGATAAAGCTGTTGTTCTGTTGGAGGTACAAAAGGTCCATTTAGGGTTTTTCCTCTTGCTCAATTCAGCTAAGAAAAACTTGAAGAAAACTCTTGTTTAGACAGGATTACAAGATGTTGCTGTGTTGTGTGTGTTTGGACAAAAAATGCACTTATCAATGAGAGCTTGTCATGTTGATTTAGATTGATATTAAGACAACATGATCAAAAGTGGAACATGTCAAAACATTTGGTGTTTTTTTGTCAGCCGGAACCTTCCCCAGGAACTAAAAAACTTTTAAGGAACTCTGTGTATTTCGCCTGCAGGTTGAGTGCTTGCACTGTTTTTTTTTTTTTTTAACTTTACTTAACGGCACATTTAAAGTGGCAAACTGTAGTCAGATGTCACTTTGAACTTAGCCTGCACCACACAAGGTTTAATCACAGAGTAGTTTGTCATTGTTTCCTTAGATTCTTCATTTTGTTAATTTTTCTGACAAAATGAAGACGAAAAGATGTCTTAGTCAAATTTCTCGCATTGCTTCCCTATACATCGTTGGCCTGAATTGCATAACCTTGTCAGGAATTTCTGCCCTGATAGAAACAGACAGTACTGGGCCACAGGAACCCTTTTGTACTTTTAGGAGGAGGTATAGGAACTAAAGTTTCTGAAACTTTTTGTGGAAAGTTCCTGTTAAAACCTACTCTCATGTAGTTATTGTTATATGAAGTAAATCTAACAAACCCATGTAAACATGAAGCCTAAAGCAGATCAGAGTAAAGAGACCTTGGATATGCCAATAAATTATTTCTGGGGCACCCTGAGTGTAAGATAGGTAAGTAAACTGGGCTGCACCTAATCAGCTCCACCTAATTTACTGACAAGTAATATGTTTAAGTGGGATATGCAACAACAAAAATAGGGAAATGATTTTACACACAAGCTCACAAAGGTTTAATAAAACACTTGGTGTTCCATTTTCATATCCAGACAACCTTTATATGGACATAGAGGCTGCAAACTTTTACTACTGAAAAACGAAACTGTCTCAGTCAAGACAAAATGTTCAATCAAACTACCCTTCACTGTAAACATTTTTTATTTCAACATGGTGTGTATCTGTCTTCTACCACCATATGTTTTCATTCCATGGAACAATAGGCTACTTAAGTGACTTAACTTAGTCAAGTCAAATGGTGTTAGTTAAGGTTACATGAAGTTTAGTCAAGCTCACAGGTGTTCGTATTTTACCACACTACAGTCTCCTGTTCAGTTTGTCTTCCAAGTGTTAAGCTTTGCTATTACAGCATGTGCACTTCTCAAAATGAAGCACATGAAGAGAATTTTCTGTAGGAGAAGGTCTTTCCAAACTTAATCTGAGAAAAAAAAACATCTGTAACATTATGAAAATGTTTTTACGTCCCTTCACAAATGTATGAATAGTTATGGAAGCCCCTAGTTGAAAGCTATGACTATCAGTTCACTTAAACACCTAAAGACAGAATCATTTAAGGTGTTATTGTTTCTTTTGAATGCTTGAATTTGTCTGGAAATGTAGAAACTTTGAGCTGTGTTCAGCGATGAACTGTTGTGTTTTTAGGCTTATTATGTGATGGTTGAATTTGCACTGCTGTATGTGTGTTAGTGTTTTCTTAGTGAAAAGGTTACTTGGTTGATTTAAGCTTGTATTTTTGTTTGCAAATGAGGGGATTAGAAGGATTTGTGATAATACTGAAGAAATTACATGATAAAGATGGCACTTGGAGAATAAAAATTTGTTTTATGCATATTGTTACTTAGAACAGTGGTCCAAAATCTTTAAGAATGCTAATTTTGTATCTTCATTAAGTAAATTAAGTTTCAAGTCAAAAGGAGGCATTCTAGGGGAAAAAACAGTAATGTACTTGACGCTAATGGTTACATGACATATTTTTTTAACTGCACCTTTCAAGGTATTTGCAGAACAGTAAGATGTAAAATGTTGATCTTTCTAAACGGAACATCAAATCATTACTTTGACGTTTAGTGTTTTCCATATCTGTAACCAAAATGTTGCTGAACTCTCCAAACATTATGATGTAGATTATAGATAGTTATGATTGCATAAAGACATATACATTCTGCAGTACTTATGAAAGTTTAATCAAAGTACAACAGGAAAAAATATCTAGTGTTTAATGTTACTATTTCACCCACCAAGATCTGGGTTGAGTTTATACGGGATGGAAGTTTGACAGAAAAAATATCAATAATGTCCTACTACCTAACCCAAAATGAAACCTTTTTTACAAAAGGAAATGAGAGTTTAACAAAAAAGGGATTTCATTTGTGTTCCATTTTAAAATTGTGTTTAAGGAATCTCCTGCACCATGTACACAGTTGGTGAGGTGAAATATATCTGCCCCACTGACGTTAGCTTCAAGGTATGTATTTGAAGCTTTAATTATTCCCCACTTTCATGTATTTGAACCCTCACCACTGTCCCTTTTATGATATCAAACTCCATTCTGCTGATGTGCACTTGTGATGAGGTGAAAAGTTTTACATATTGTTCAGTTTGTCGTTCAGTTTTAAATCAGCCTTCATGTGGTCAGTGAGAAATGACCCATGGAAATATTTTCATTCACTGTATGAATAGAAAAGAAAATCTAAGGTGGTGGAGAAGAGCTGTACTGTTTGAGCTTTTTTTGTGTCGCACTTTATGAACATGGTTATGATGTACAAATTGATCTGTATCTGATTAAAGTCATTACACTAATTACAAAGTCCTCTTTCTTTTTGCTGTTGGAAGAGCCTGTCAAAGCAGGTATGCTCAGAGAGGGACCACATAACCAAAGGAAGCCTTGAGATGACTGAAATGCATTTTTTGTGTATAACTTCATCTCTAAGATGCAGAACAGAATGAAAGACTTTTTATGTCATTTTACAATTTATCTTTATTAAGACCTTATTAAAAAGAACAACATCTTCATGCATAAATCCTTTTAGATAGGGAACCAGAGAAAAAACTCAAATGAAAACATGGATCTTTAAAAAAAAGACAAGGCAGTCTGAGGCATGTTAGCTCGTCACTTAATCTCATTTAATGTACTGTATACAGAAGATGGCACAACTCACTTCAAGAAACATTTTCTGTAACTGAGTTGCAGATTTTACAATAATCAAACAACAAAAAATGCTATCATGTGTGCATCCAGTTTTTTTTGTGAAGATCAATAAACTACAGTGAAACACAACTTAATGGTGAACCATAGACTTAGATGCACTTGGAAAGTAACTACATGATATTTTACATTTGTCCCATAGCCTGAAAGACGCTGTGTCCAGTAACCGTGGAGGTCACAATAAAACTGCTACTTCTCATCCTCTTCACCACTGCTGGCTGTACTGCAAAGACTTAAAAGTTCTAAAATAAATAAGTATACCTTTTTAAAACTTATAGATATGAACTGATGAAAAAAATATGTTATCTTTAGGGATGTGTTGATACTTACTGAGTATCTGTTGGGAACCTTGGCACTGTGATGGGCAGGTGTTCTCAGGTCACCTTGACAGTGAGGACACTGTCCTCCAGCTGGAGACCATGCAGAAAGAGGAATCCAATCTTGATTAATTTCAAATCCAATCGTCTGTTTGTCAATTATCTTTACAGCCTAACCCTTTTAGGTAACAGGGGCTGTGGCCTGTTCCAAAGGTCAGTTGTACACCCTACACTTGATGCCAGCCAATCAGGTTGAAATGTGGAGACAAATATAAATAACTGCTCACTCACTGTGTAGTTCTTAAATCGTGTTTTTCTGAAGTGAAAGCTTCACTGGAGAGATGGCAAAGGTGTTATTTATCAACACAGTCAGTCACCAGACAGTCATAGCTGATGAGCTTATTCATCCATTTTATCAGACTTAAGTTGGTACAGTACAGATATTTTGTTCTCATCAGCCTGGTTCCTTAAAGTGACTGCTACTTCGATCAGGTGCTAATGAACAAAAAGAGAATAAAAGACTAAGTACTGGGTTCATTTTTACAGTAGCCACACATACCTTTTGCCAGCTGCTCAGTTTCTACATTTACTTTGTTTTTTTATTAAGCCAAGAACCATCTGTTTTAGACCAAAAATGATCATTATTGGGTCATGTAAATTAAATATCCCACTGAAGGGATTTTAAGTTAAAAAAAAAAAAAAGAAAGAAAGAAAAAGAAACAACAGACAGGTGAAATACCATGTCTGTCTAATTAATTTTAATGAAAACAAAAAAGCCTGTCACAAAAAAATATAGGGGTTTGTACAGGTTTGCAATAACAGTGGTCAGCAACTGACAGCCCATTCCTCACTGATGCCTGAGTAAATTTTCAATATTAGTTAATTGTTAACATGGAGAAACATGATGTTAACATCATGGAAGATTTCACCTGTTATCAGTTTAAAAAACAACCATGATAAAAACAAAACAAACAAAAAAACATGGACAGAACATGGAAAATTATAATTATTTCTGTCATAGTTGGTTATTTGTGGTGGATGGTTTGTTCTTGTTATTAACAATAATAACAATAAGATATTCCTTTATCAGTCCCACAGGAGGAAATTCCAAACAAATAATAATAATAATAACAATAATAATAATAATAATAATAATTCATTTAAATTAAAAGTGGGCGGCACAGTGGCACAGCAGGTAGTGCATGTGCCTCGCAGCAAGAAGGTCGCTGGTTCGATTCCCGGGTCGGGCAGGGCCTTTCTGTGTGAAGTTTGCATGTTCTTCCCGTGCATGCGTGGGTTCTCTCCGGGCACTCCGGCTTCCTCCCACAGACCAAAAACATGCTCATTAGGTTAATTGGTCACTCTAAATTGCCCTTAGGTATGAGTGTGAGCGTGAATGGTTGTTTGTCTCTATAAGTTGCCCTGCAATCGACTGGCAACAGGTTCAGGGTGTACCCCGCCTCTCGCCCAATGACAGCTGGGATAGGCTCCAGCCCCCTGCAACCCCGAAAGGGATAGTCGGTATAGAAAATGAATTAAATTAAAAGCACTTTTTAGATATTACACAAAGAAGCTGTGCATGAGTTAAATACATTACAAGATTCAAATAGCAAAGTTAAAACAGACTGACATCACGCATAACATACACACAGATCAGTAAAAACTAGCAGAACATGTAAAACAACACAGCACATAAAATGCTCGGCTGAAAAGACTGGTCTAGAGTAGGGACTGGCAACTCAGCTTACCATGTGTCCCACATTTTTGATGTTCTCATTGCTAGAGAGCTGGATATTTTTCAATGCAAGATACTTGCAAATCAATGTTTGGTACTATAATTTAAAAAATGACAAATATATAGCAAAGAAGTTAACATATGAACATTCAAACATTAAGACTCACTGCAACTGGTAACGCTTTTTTGATCACCTGAAGAGAGTTCAATGCCACCTTTATCAAATTAAGTTCTGAAGGATTTACCTGTTATTAAATCATGTTTTACTGACATACGTACTTTTCATTGCTGTCTAGCACAAACCTCCTATCTCCACTTTTTATGGATTTCTTTTTTTTTTCAACGCACTGCTATTGGTCAGCTTCCTTATTGGTGAGTGGTTTTTATAAACTTTTGATCAAATCAAAGTTCAAAACATCATTTTAATTAGGACACTTCGATATTTATTCATCCAGTAATAGAACGTTTTTTTTTTTTTGTTCAATTTCCTGAAAGGTAGCAACTTTGGATAGGAGGTTTGTGCCCAACGGTGAGGTTTTGGTTTCACAGATGCCTTTAATGATGCACGAAAAGGAGGTTTACAGAAACAGCAACAACCACTTAAATCTTAATTTTCTTTTAGTTATTGCTCATATTGATGTTTTCAATGCAATGTTTTTCGTTTTTTCAATATCTTAAAGTGATTTGGGCTACAGTGAAGGCAGGACATCCAAATGCCAGGGAGCAATCTCCACTTGTAATATGAATGATGACAGGTTAGTGGGGTTTTGTGTGCCAGAGGGAGGGGGAAGCTATGAAAAAAGCCCTACCCCCCCAGGTTTGGTACTTGGTGAGAAGACAGCATCTGATGAACAAAGGCTATGGGAAGGAGTGTGACGGGGGAGGAGATTAGTGAGGTAGGAGGAGGTAAAAAAAAACATTTAAAAAATAAGCTAGAAAAGTTAAACGTGATATTCTAACTGATTACATACAGTGCATGTTCCATAGAGGAAGAATGGGATGAAGTAATAGCTGAGTGGATGTGTCCACTCAGCTATTACTGCTTCCATCACTCCTCTCAGGTTATTGCGTGTAAATAGCAAACCTGGTAGCTGATACCTGACGCAGACTGTGTGACCTTTCATGAATCCTTCAGGAGTTTATTTCTTAACGAGAGTACTCTGGACCATGACCTCTGACCTGCAAGCTGTGCAATTTGTTTGGTGTGTTGTACTAGTGTTAGGTGTGTTATTTAGGTACGCTTTTTACTGTTTAAGTTCCTTATGGAGGACCAGCAAAAATCAGCTATTTGCATTCAGTGAGTGGAATTAAAAGCAGCTTCGAATGGATCTAATTTAACCTAATCTGGATAATCCACATGTTTGAAATGAAGATACCTGTTTGCTCATGGGTTTTCTCTTGTGTTTCATCTGATGTCAGCCCTTTGATGTTGATTTCAGAATCACTCTGCAACATCTGTAGAGAGAAACGGTGTACTGAAACAACATACACGTTAAGCACCACAAAACAAAATGTCCTTCAATTTTCTTTTTTTTATTCCACTGGCACTTCAGCTCTGAAACTATTTCTCCAAAAAGAGAAACATTTCCTGGTGACAATATACCCATCACACCATGGATGTCAAAAATATAGCCCAAGGGCCTATTATGGCCCATGGCCCATTTTCTATCCACCTGCAGCACATTTAAAGATATAATGAAATGTAGCCAACAGTAGAACATGAAGCTTGTGCTGAACAGATGAGGAAAGTCAAATAAATTATGGCTCCATGTAGCATCATGAATCAACCATCAAAGTTATGATTCAAAAGGAAAATCACACTAAAACCAGTACTTAAAAAGTTTCTTCACTTTGTTCAGTTTGCTCTTGTTTTGTGTCTAAATAGTCCAGATGAGATGTAAGCATCTCTCATTTCTGCTGCATGGAGCACTTTTCTCATCCTGCACTGGGCACTGAGCATATCTGAACCTCCATTTTATTCGATACACTTAATTTTTGGTGTTTAAAGGTGTCCCAGTAATGAAGAGGTTTCCAAGTTTGTTTTTTTTCCAGCCTGGGTATGATTCTAACTTTGATGACATGTCTGTCCTTCTTTTCCTTAAATGCTAAATCTAATTTTCATTTGCTTTCAAATAAATAATGAATGCAGATGATTATACATTAATGAAAAAAGTACTTAAACTGAACAGATGTAAAAGATATGGTCGGACTGTGTCCTGAAAAAACTGTTGTGACACAGAATCAGGATACAAGCTTTCACACTAACACAGGACACAAGTTTGCACCGTGCAGTTGTGTTACACTTCTGCTTGGTTTCCCATGAGCTCTGCTGTAGTTCAATAACAGAGAAGAGCTGGCAGACTGCTGCATCATCAGCAGGTTAGCAGTGTCTGGAGGTTCTGACTTCACCGCTGCCTGAATTAAATGTGAAATACTTACTTGCAGTTTGTGTCTTGCCAACCTGTTATCCAGAGAACTCTGACGCCGCCTGGCTTCCCAATGCATTGCTGACATCCTGAGACACAGCAGCAGGAGGAGACATTCAAATCAGAGAATAAGACAAATCCAAAACGGTACCAAAATTATAAACAACACAACTGCATCGGATCAATGCTGTGTAAGCTTTTATCCTATATTATCTATGCTCCATGATCAGGGTGAAGGTAAATGGCTCTGTGTAGTGCATTAAGTGAACACTTTAAAAGTATTATCTTGACATGTCAGACCACTCTGGCTTTATTGTATTTACCACAACCCAGACCTTTTCAAAATTGGCTTGCCTAACAGTACAAATAATAATTTTGAAGACTGATTTAAATCATTTTTTCTTTTCAAATTAGGTAAGTACATTGCCACAGTGCCTTAGTTGGTCTGTTGGTTAGAATAATACAGTGTAAAAACATCTGTGACAAAACGTGCAAATGGGGCAAGTCAATAGTTTCATCTGTATGTGGGAAAACTCTTGCCCCTCTTATCCACGCAAAAAGCCTCCGAACCAAGAAAATAAGCTGGCCTGTAGATGTTGCTTTTACATGTATCTTTCTTAACTTCCCATAAACAGAAAAACTGCCTAAGAAATAATATTTGTGCTTCTTTTAAAAAGTTACAAATCATCATAATATAAAACCTTAAATGACTCCAAGAACTTCCTCTTGACCTCAACTCATGATAATGACACAGCGTTCCCAGTGTGTGTAACTGGACATGTCCTTTGGTCACTATATGATTTTATCACAATCTTGATGGCAGTTCGATTTATCTTGTATTTCTGAGGATTTTAATCATCAAGAGTTGATATAAGTTATTCATTTATTTGTGTTTTGATTAACTCCTGCTTGTCCCTGTTCTTACTGTATTACATCCATGTGATCCACCAACAGAGTCACCTGATCTGCTCTAACTTTCAAGCACTGCCAGCAGCTCCTCTGATTACTGATCTCTTTCCTGGGTTACCATGTCTGCATTCAACCCCTGACACCTGGCACACACCTAATAGGCTACTATCTCAACTACTCTGCAGCCTAATCCAACTTACAAAGATAAGGATTATCAAACTGTACTCTTTCTTTAATAAATGTATACACATGGCATATGAATTAATGTACAGTTAATATTAATAAGACACATACATACTTTGTTAGCCATTAGAAATCAACAGTTTTGTTTTATTTAATTTCAACTCCTTAATGAGTTCAAGATGGAGATTCATTAATTATGCATCCAACCTTTATGGTGCACATCTTTAAAAAAATAACCAATATCCAGTAGAGTAAAGAAAAGTAAACTTGTATAATCTGAAGCCATTCATAAATTCTGAAGAGTGACACACCTCACAAAAGTACTTTCTTTTTATGAATTTTTTTTTTTTTTTTTTTTAATTCAAAACAATTGTGTCCTTACATAATTTCTATATTCCACAAATACAAAAATTTTTAACTATCATATTGGGATAATGGGTATGAATCTGTAACAAGGACTTAAAACATGTTTGAGTAGCAGCAAGGATGTAAATAAGGGTTCACTCACCTGGCCTGTGCTCTACTGATAAAGCAGCTGTAGATGCTTCAACGCAGGACTGGTGAAGGCTGAGGTGTCAGTCTCTCTTTACCTCTCTCTTGTCACTGACCTTGTTAAGTTGAGTTTCCAGGCAACACTATGCTCCCCCAGGAAGCAGAGGCAGAGTGGATAAATCATTGTAAAGTACACCACCACCCATGAGTTACCAACTCCTATTTGTTTTCTCAGCAATTTTATATGTGTCCATAAAGTAACACAGTAGTCTTCTTCAAAATAAATACTGAAGTGTAAAACACTGGTTAAATTTCAAATAAAATTAATAAACAATTTACAAATTTAAAGGTAAAAGCATCCATCCTTTCTGTCTATTTTGACCATGAAATGTCTTTCAAGCTCTTAAAAAACAATCTTGCGCTAAATTTAAATCAACGCCTCAAAGACAGTCAATATAAGTAAATTATAAGTAAAGTACCCAAAAACTTTGGGTGACCTACAAGTTTCACACACATGTGGGCAAGTAGCTTTTCAAAACACAGTAATTTCTGTGTTTTTTGCCTTGTGTGTTTTCATACACAGTCAAACTGTGTTTTAGGTCACTGAAAATAAAGATGTTGGATAACTCTTTAAAAGATTTTTTGGAAATTAATTTTGAGTGTTTATATGCAAAAGAGAAATCAGTTTTTGGGGGGCTTATGTTCTGGTTTCCTATCTGTGACGTCACCGTGAGACATAATCTCATGATTTCTTTTGGTGGTTTCAGCATTACAAACTGGACTCCTGACTTGCTCACATGGGTGCACTGACTTGACTGCTCTTGACTGCTCTTGACTCTCCAGAACTAGACTTGGGCCAAATTTGGGTTTATGGGTCAATATTGAAAATGTAAAGCTTATTACAAAGGAGTGACATGGTAATTTTTGAACATTAAGGGTATTGCAGCATGCCACAGACATCTCATAACAGTTCTTAATGAGTATTTTTTTATTCATGGAAAGAAATTTTGAGAACATGTGTGTGGATGGAATCAGGTACTGTGAGTCTGAGTTCTCATTTCCTAGTTTGTTTACATAATTCATCATTTCACCAATGAACAACATGAGTACATTTTGTGTTTGTGTCGATTGCACGCTTTCAAGCTTTACAGAACATTAAGGATTGTGCTCCCAAAAGAGAAGAGAATGAGAGATAGCTCTGAGGCTTGCTGAGGAGAAAGTGAGTGATACCAAACTTTTTTCAAAGTGATACATTACAAACACTTTTTGCTTGAATTGTTTTAAAGGCAGGGTTGGTATCAGATTTAGATACACTTTTTGTTATACTGGTTAAAATGATCACTGTGTCCCGATGGCAATCAATGCATGATGTGTTCTTAAAAGAGAGCGAAAAATAGCCGCTGTCCACAGCAGGAGTAAAACAGGGAAAACACCAACCAATCACAGTGATTCGGACCAAATTTATAATAATAATAATAATAATAATAATAATAATAACTTTATTTGTATAGCACTTTTTAAAAACAGTGGTTTACAAAGTGCTTTGACAATCAGACAAGAACATACAGACAGCAATCACAAGAGCACAAAAGGAAATTAAAACAAAAAACAAAACAAAAAGCCCAGTTTAAATCAAGGCACTGTTACAGAAAAACACGTTTTGTCGTAAGAACCCACACAATACAAGAACAATGCAACGTAAAATGAGACCATGAGGACCAAAATAAAAACAGTGAGAAAAAGTAAAAAGGGGGTGAAAAAATAAAATAAAATAAAATGGATGTGAAAAGGACAATAGTAGTAATGACAATAAAATAGTAATAATGATAGCAGTGATAGAATAAAACAACAGACATGAGCAGGAGATAAAAAGATTAAAAGACTAAAAAGGTTATCTACAAAAGGATTAAAAGTGGAACAAAAATGAAGCATAATTAGATAAAATCTGAATTAAAAGTAAGTCATGGCATTAATATGAAACATTGCAAAGAAAATGTAAATAAAAAGGACTAAAAAGAGGTAGGAGGTAAAATGATGAGAGCAATACTGATAGAGAAAGGCTAAAAGACAGTAAAAAAGAAAATACGAAACAAAAGAGATAAAAGATGAAAAATAAAAGATAAAAGATAAAAGACGGCATCACATAAAAGCAAGTCTGTAAAAGTGAGTTTTTAAAAGTGACTTAAAAGAAGCGACAGACTCCGCACGCCTTATCTCCTCTGGCAGGTCATTCCAAAGTCGAGGAGCTCTGATTAAACCAATCAAATCCCATACTGTCGATCTGCCGACCTGCGCGTACGTTTTGCTGGCATGCACTGACCCTGATTCAATGCGCATAGCTGAGCTAAGAGGGATCCAAGTATGCTGGAGAATGGCAGAGAAACTAACCCAATTACTGGTAACCACTCCTCCTGCTAAACAGAGCAAGAAAAGAAAGACGGAGGCAGAGAAGGCCGAAACACATCGCCATTGTTACATCGCCTTTCCTTTTAACAACACTCAGTAAGCATTTGGGAACTGAGGACACTCCTGTTTAGCTATAAAGGTGGAATTCTTTCACATTCCTGTTTGTTGTGCATCTTCACTTGCTCAGCAGTCTGGAGTGTTTCAAGAAAATATCCCCCTTACCATTGCGCTACCACAAGCACCCAGAATTGTAGAAGGAAGGATGGGTCCAAGCTTTCATGTAGTTTAAGCCCAATTCTGACCCTACCATCTAAATTTTGCAGGAGAAATCCAATTTCATCAGAACAGGCAAAATTGAAACAGAGAAAAAAATAAAATAAAATAAAGGATGTATTTGTAGGGATTTGCCATGAACTGTTGACACATAATGGATTACTAAAACCACAGTTGTGAGAACAGTGCTGTGCTTTTCCACCAGAGGGTGTCCAAAGCTTGGAAAAAAAGATGAAACGATGACGTTAGCCAAAACGGACTACCATTTATCATTGTGAAATAAAACATCACAATATGTAAATGATTGCAAAATGTATAATGCCTCTGAAAAACAGAAGGGTAGGATGTCAACGACCTGCAAAATACACTTGCAGAACCATAACACAACTGTAAATAAACACATTTGTTAGAAAAGGTTCTTAAAAATATACATATAGAAATAAACATTTATATGCTTGACAGGTACAACCAACTTGTAAATGTACACATTAAATGTAAACATATCTTCCTGTTACATTATTGTGACTGAAAAGTGCTTTTAGCATTCATATTTACACGAAAATCTGTTCAGGATACCATTTTGTCCTGGAAATTCACCCAAAATCTTGATTATTGCGTGGATGGCCCAGTCTGATATTATGCTTGGTTGTTAAGGTCACAGGTTACCCCATGTTGCTCCCACTGCTGCACCACTGGCGTGTAAATAGGCATGAAAGGGCATGAATGTGTTAGTTGATACTGATGGATAACTGACATAGAAACTCCAACCATCAGTGAATGAATGTGAGAGCGAATGGGTGTAAATCGGTAGATGTGACCTGCAGTGTAAAGCTGGTCAAAAAGACTAGAAAAGCGCTATATAAGTCCGTTTGTCCATTTACCATTTACCAATAAATGATCATTGCAAGGTAATGCTAAAAAACTGTTAAATAACAGCAACAAAAAAAGTCAGACAAAAGGAAAAAAATGCTTTCCTTGCCCCGAATTACAAAAAGATTTCAATATTTCTGTCTGCTATGAGAAATTAAGGTTTCAGCTACAAAACAAACATAGACTGGACAGGAAAATTGCGTGTTTGTATATAAATTTCATACAACACAGGAGAAAAGTATGACAACTGACTTATAACAACTGCACTAAAAAGTGCTGCAATAACAAGTGGCACAGTAGAACATGTGATGATCCCATTCAGACAACTCTCAACAGAATTATTTTTCATTCTTTTCAAATGGCTTTGCTATCATAGGGGAGACCGGGGACAATTATAACATTTTTGACATTTCTGTCTCTAGCTTTGAGCTCTTTAAACCCAGTGTGTTCAAACTGCAATACAAACTAGCTTCAAATGTCTGCTAATAAATGGCCTAGAAAATGCAACACAAACAGAAAATGCATGGCTTGATCTCAAATAAAAGGAGTGAAATGTTACAATTGACCCCATAGTCTGGGTCAGTTGTAACATACTTTGGGGTGAAATATAACATTATGAAATAAGGACCATGACAGTGACTCAAGATATTGAAAGCTTTTTATTCAAAACCATGAAATGAAATTACTGTGATTCTGTAGAGTACAGGACTTAAACTACACTAACATCTGAACATTTCTAATAATAAAACTGTACAGAAGGTTCAACTGTGCACTAGCTTTAACAATCAAACATTAGTGAGTGTTGTCCAACACTAAAATTTTGAAATAATAAAATTGAACAAAATGTGATAACATACACTGGCTTCAACAACTGAATATAGGTGTGTAGGTGTTTGTGTGTGTGTGTGTGTGTGGGGATGTGTGTGTGTGTGTGTGTCAGGGGGGTAGTATGGCAAGCTTCATGGGCCCACAGATGACATGCCATGCACTTAATCCAGTCTTCTTTTGGGTTTGAGTTATTGAAGTGTTCCATGCAGATGATACAGAAATTCTCATCATCAGAGGACTATGTCTCCTGTGGCTCAGTGTATTGTATTGTATGCAATGTACTCATGCATTCAGTCAGATTTAGCTTGGGCTAAGTTGTATTTATTATTATTATTATTATTATTATTATTATTATTACTATTTTTATTATTATTATTATTATTATTATTGTTATTATTATTGTTTTGTTTTGTTTTTTACATTTTTTAAATGTTACAACTTACCCCAAGCAAAATTGTTACAACTGTCCCTGAGTGCATTAGCAATGAGCTAACTTGTCTTACAGCTAACAGCTAAAACATTACCACAAACAATGTGAATGAAAGATAGCTAAACCGACACATAATCAACATAATGTATGTTTGATGAGTTCAACTACAAAGCAGGCTTTACGATCACAAAAATAATTTTAGCAAAAAAATTCCTTTCTTACCTCACAAATTTTGCTGTGTCTGCTTCAGGGCACTACTTCTTCACATGTGGACTAAGGACTAAACTGAGCATGTACAGAGTGAATCAGGTGATTCCTAACTTGTCCCTGGGTGGAGCAATTGCAAGTGTTACAACTGACCCATGTTACTGTTACGCTCTCGGGCTAGGCTCAGGACTTTCTGTACACCGACATGGCCCATGTTGTTGTGAAGATGCATGAGAGTGGTCTGTTTGTAAACAGCAGGCAGCACTAGTTGCTTGCGTTCTGCAGTCTTTCTGTAGAGAAGGCCGTTCTCTATGTGCAGCCGACCCCATTCTCTCAACAGTCTTTTCGTGTTTGTGTCAACTTTGGCTTTGTCGTCTTCTGCTGGCGTAATGCCTTTCTCTTTCATCTCCATGACTTTCCCAACAGCTGGATCTGCCCTTTGTTCTTGGACTAGTTGGTCATGACTGAGGGACTGCAGAGGTTCTTTGATGGGTGGACTTGGTGAGGTGAGGTTGAGAGTTGCGATCCATGCAACATCACCTGCCTTGGTTCTTCTGCTCCCTTCCCATACTGCACCTTCAGCTGCCTCCGTCAGTTCCTCTGAGCACTCTTCCATGAGGGCTTCAATGTCAAGCGGACAACAGGATGACACATCGGCGTCAGTGTTGACTTTTCCTGGACGGTATTTTATGTCAAAGTGGAAATCTGCCAGTTGTCCCACCCAGTGATGTCCGACTGCATTGAGCTTTGCAGTGCTGAGGACATATGTCAAAGGATTATTGTCCGTAAAGATGGTGAAATGTGGGGCATAGAAGAGGTAATCCTTGAACTTGTCGCAAACTGCCCACTTGAGGGTTAGGAACTGTAGTTTCCCACTGTGCAAGTGGTAGTTTTGTTCAGCTGGTGTTAACGTGTGTGACCCATATCCCATCACTCTCATCTTGTTGTCCTGGTTTTGGTAGAGGACCGCACCTAGACCTTTTTGGGATGCATCCGTGTGAAGTATGAAGGGGCGGGTGAAGTCAGGGTACGCTAACACTGGTGGTTGCGTCAGCATGTCGATCAAGCGTTAGAGGACTTCTTGGTGCTCTTTGTTCCATTGTACAGGAGCTCGAGAAGATTGCTGCGGATGCTTTGCTCTGTCTCTGTTTTTGGGGATGGTAGGTCTGACTTAACTTGGAGCAAGTCATACAGAGGTTTGGCAATGCGTGAGAAGTCCTGTACATACGTCCGGTAATAGCTCAGGAATCCCAAAACTTGTCTGACTTCTCTAACTGTCTGTGGTCTTTTATGCTTGAGCGCCTGCACTCCTCCATCTTCCGACACTAACCGGCTAACATATCGGACCTCTCTGTGGAACAACTCACACTTCTCTGGCTTCAGTTTCACTCCATGGTGTTGTAGAGCTTGGAGGACTTTCTGCAGCACTTGGACATGTTCATCAAATGACTTGGAGAAACAGAGCACATCATCTAGGTAAGGAATGCAACATTCATCACGAAGTGAGTCAAGCATTTCCTCCATGCTCCGTTGGAAAGCTGCAGGTGCATTAGACAGCCCGAATGGGATTCTCACCAACTCGTAGAGACTCCTTGGGGTGGTGAATGCAGTCAGATACCTTGAGCCTTCTGCAATGAAACCTTGATGGTATGCTTTACCCTGGTCCAGGATCGAGAACCAGCTGTAACCCCCGAGGGAGTCTGTGAGGTCCTGGATCCGGGGAAGCGGATGTCTGTCTGGGACTGTTTTGTTGTTTAAAAGGTGATAATCAATACATAAACGTAAAGATCCGTCCTTTCTCACACAGATGATCGGTGCTGCCTAGGGTGACTGTGACTTGATAATCCATCCTTTGACTATCAGCTCTTGGATATACTCCTTCACCTCCCTGTAAAGAGGTTTTGGGATGGAGGCTGGGCCCTCTGAACTGGCGTGTCATCCTTGAGTCTGATTTCCATTTGTAGTGAAGGGATACAGCCTATATCAGTACTGTCACGGGAGAACGCGTCACATTCTTCCATCAGCACCTTTTCCACTGACTTTTGCTGGTCTGGACTTAGGTGACTAAGGTTGACTGGGGGTAACCAGGGAACTGCAGGGGGATTGGGTCCAGGGGAAGGAGTGACTTTACCTGTCTCCACTGCGGATACTGTTGTCTGTATGGACTGAGTTGTTGGCAACTCAAGAGTGTCCATCTCGATGACTTTTGCAACATGTTGGATGGTACCAAGGACTGTTCTCTTTGGCAGGATTATGTCCTGTTTTGAACGGTTAGAGATGGGGATTTTTACAAATGGTCTTTGGGAGTTGTTAATCTCTAAAAGTCCAGCTCCTACACTCAGGTGTCTTAAAGCAACACTCTCTTCTTCTGGTTCATAAAGTACAAGGGGGTCAGAGGTGTCAAAGTTCTGGGGCACCTTGCACCATACTTGAACTGCTTTGCCAGCTGGAATGGTTACATTGTCTTTGCCAATTCTCAATGTAGCTGGGTCACAGTCTGTTCTTTGTGGCACTTGAATAGAGTTAACCATGGCTACTACCTGATCTTCATCCATTCCAAGCGCTCTGCACAGGAGACTGAAGAGTACTGCAGTGGCTTCTTTGTCTGACGCTTGTCTTTGGATAATTGCCTCTAGCACATTAGCTCCTACTAGTGGCTGGGGGAGTGACAGTTTTCTGACTAAGAATGGGGCTTGTATGGTGAGGTTGGGGTCTTCGTGATCAGCTAGAGTGACTGTGAGTTCAACCCATCTGTCATAGGGGACTGCTTGGCCATTAACTGCATACACCTCAAGCTCATCATCTAACAGCTCCTTGAGTGGTCTCACTTGATAGTGCGACATGCATCTTTTGACCCACTGTCTGTCAACTATGCTCACTTGTGAACCAAAGTCAAACAACATAGTAACCGGATAGCCACCTAGCAAACATTTCAGTAAACTATTCTTACCGACTAGAGGGACTTGGCATTTTGTGGAAGCCTGGCAGGAGGATGCAGAGTGCTCTCTTTGGTTGCGTTTAGCCTGCGCTCTTGTCTGCTTACTGCCATGCTGAGCCATAGTTTGTGTGAAGGTGGGCTTTGTTGGCTGGGACTGTGGTTCTATACCGGTCTCTGGCTGTCCCTTGACAGAGGCCGAGTCCAGTTTCCCTGATTCTTGGGCCGCTTCAGACATCCAACTGCTTGGTGTCCTGATTCGCCACACACAAAGCAATGGCTACAATCATGCAAGTTCTGCCCAGTGCACTTTGGACAAAGAAAGGTTTTCTTCTGAGGTGTAGCGGGTTGGCGAGCTGATGGTTTAGTATGTTCAGGGGAAGGGTCATAGGGGTTTATAGCCTTATGTTCCATAAGAGTGGCAACCATGTTGGTTAAAGTCTCTACTTGTGCAGCAAGTTGTTTGTGAGGTTTGCTGTTCTTTGGCTATCTTGTCTTTTGTTTCAATAACAGCACTTTGAGCTTGCGTTGGTTTTTGGCGAGTGACTTGGCCTAACCGCCGCTGGTGCTCATTCTCGTCGCTCATTGTTTTTGTGACCTCACTAAGAATCTCTTCATCAGTGACATTACTGTTTGAGGCAAAGGGTCTTAGTCTTTGTTGCAGGTCTGCATGCTTAACTCCAAGGTCTTGATAGATTGTGTGGAGAAAAACTTGCTGAATAGTTCTTGGGTCATAGGAGATGTCTGCATTGGCCTGCATTGACTGAAAGATAATTCTGTTTGAGTCCTATCATGCGATACAAAATCTGCTGGGGTGACTCTTGTTCAGTTTGTCTCGCACACATCAACTCTTGAAACATCTCAGTTATTGCTTTTTCTCCAAGGTGGGATTGGAGGAAGCCCTGAAGTTCAGGAAGAGACAATCCATCTTTGAGCATGAGCATGTCCCTGAGGGTGCCAGGTTTGACCATTCTTAACACACCTCTTATGATCTCTGCTTCTGCAAATCCTTCTTTTATCCCTTCATTGATCTGCTTTGTGAGACAGTTGTAGCTAATTTCAGAATTATTGTCTTCAATTTGTCCTCCGAATACTTTGAATTCCCTACGAGGCAGGTAGGAACGGTCTTTGAAGGTGACTGGTCTCTCTGGACTGGTTTGTGTCCTTGGACGTGGTTGTGAGTGACTGATGGCTGGGTGTAGCTGGTGTTTGGGGCGCTATGGTTTCATACAGTCTTATTTTCCCACCCAGTACCTCATACGCTTTCCTCAACTCCTCTACTGACTCCATGTCTATGTTTACATTCGCTCCAGCTTGAGTGTCTGGTGGATTTTCAGTTGGGGGAGGTGGGTCTGGCAACACATTGGATGGACTGAGCTTCCTTAATGTTGCAGTTTCATCATCTGATCGCCCAATGGGGTCACTTGTTTCAATCACCTGGCTAATTAGGTCATCTAACATTAGTAATTGACTCATGCCTTCATCCTCAAGCTGCAGCAGAGTTTGGGATTGCAGGTAAGTAGTGACATAGTCCATACAGCTCTCTTTATCATCCTCACTGAACGGTGTGGTGTCTCTGTTTTCTGTAGCAAGGCTCTTTGCTAACTCGAAAAGATCTCTGCCAGAGAGTGTAAACAAGCACCCTCTGATGCTCCATACTAGTTCCTTCCATGTTGTCGACATGCTTCTTGTGTAGTTTTAGTCTTTAAATGTTGTGTGATAGTTCTGTCGTGACTAGTCTGTGCTTTACTTCCCTTACAGCAGTGCAGTTCCACTTTGAGCCGAAGATCCTTTTCCACCTTGATCCCCCTCTTTGGACACCCACTAGCTAGTCTGGTCGCTGTCGTGGTGATATCACTGGATCTTCCCTCGATAATTGAGGGGAAATAATCCCGGGACGAGCCCCCACAGTTTGTTACGGGTCCCGGGCACGGTGACCACAATAACAAAAAGAAAGGTAACTATGAAATGAAGGAAAGGATTCAGATCAGAGAACCACATGCACTCATTTCTCTCTCCAGATCACGTCTCTTTAATTACTTAAAAATATATACATTTCATATGTAATGCATTTAGGAACCATTGAACACAATAAATCAGAGCAGGAGCATTTCACAAACTAATTGGGGGGGCAAATTACTAAGAGTGGAAGAAAACTAACAGAGAAATTACTGTGTGATCATAAATTCAGCACAAACTAACGAACTCTCGCGATAACAACCAAAAATCGCGCGAGATTATCTGCGTAATCCGGCGGCCCTAGGCACCGTTACTTACAGCGATCGTATAAACTTCACATAAGCTTACATAATTTAACACAAAATTACCGTCTGCCTCTAACCGAAACAGCATAAAGCTTAAGGCTTTCATTTACATTGAATTTCAATCAGCTGACTGGTGAAATGAAGGAAAGGATTCAGATCAGAGAACCACATGCACTCATTTCTCTCCCCAGATCACGTCTGAGGCGGGGGGACAGGAAGTCCGTCCTTAGAAGGCGACCGGGCCACAAGACTACAGTGCTGAAAGGTTCCACTTTTTCTTTTCCCTCTCCTCACTCTCTAATATCTCACAGGGCTACAAAAATAAATGTACAATAATAATATTGCCTCAATAACCTGAGTTTATATTCACAGAATGAGTGCAAGGTTTGACTGTCCAATGCAGGTATAATATCAAATGTGGTTACCCACACTTGGGTGCATCGCATTACAACTGTCCCCGGTCTCCCCTACATTTAGACAAAACCTGCTTTAGGCTATTAGCAATTTATCTTGGAGAAAATAGCCGACGCAGCCTGACTGGATGACATGGGGCTCTGTTGCAAGTACAAAACCCAAAACCAGTGAAGTTGGCACATTGTGTAAATCGTAAATAAAAACAGAATACAATGATTTGCAAATCCCTTTCAACCTATATTCAATTGAATACACAGCAAAGACAAGATACTTAACGTTTGAACTGGTAAACTGTGTTATTTTTTGCAAATATTAGCTCATTTTGAATTGCCTGCAACATGTTTCAAAAAAGCTGGCACAAGTGGCAAAAAAGACTGAGAAAGTTGAGGAATGCTCATCGAACACTTATTTGGAACATCCCACAGGTGATAAGGCTAATTGAGAACAAGTGGGTGCAATGATTGGGTATAAAAGCAGCTTCCCTGAAATGGTCAATCATTCACAAACAAGGATGGGGCGAGGGTCACCACTTTGTGAACAAATGCGTGAGCAAATTGTCAAACAGTTTAAGAACAACATTTCTCAACAAACTATTGCAAGGAATATAGGGATTTCATCATCTATGGTCCGTAATATCATCAAAAGGTTCAGAGAATCTGGAGAAATTACTGCACGTAAGCGGCAAGGCCGAAAACCAACACTGAATGTCCGTGACCTTCGATCCCTCAGGCGGTACTGTATCAAAAACCGGCATCACTGTGTAAAGGATATCACCACATGGGCTCAGGAACACTTCAGAAAAGCACTGTCAGTAACTACAGTTCGTCGCTACATCTGTAAGTGCAAGTTAAAACTCTACTATGCAAAGCGAAAGCCATTTATCAACAACACCCAGAAACACCGCTGGCTTCGCTGGGCCCGAGCTCATCTAAGATGGACTGATGAAAAGTGGAAAAGTGTTCTGTGGTCTGATGAGTCCACATTTCAGATTGTTTTTGGAAAGTGTGGTCGTCGTGTCCTCCGGACCAAAGAGGAAAAGAACCAGCCGGACTGTTATAAGCGCAAAGTTCAAAGGCCAGCATCTGTGATGGTATGGGGGTGTATTAGTGCCCAAGGCATGGGTAACTTACACATCTGTGAAGGCACCATTAATGCTGAAAGGTACATACAGGTTTTGGAGCAACATATGTTGCCATCCAAGCAACGTCTTTTTCATGGACGCCCCTGCTTATTTCAGCAAGACAATGCCAAGCCACATTCTGCACGTGTTACGACAGTGTGGCTTCGTAGTAAAAGAGTGCGGGTACTAGACTGGCCTGCCTGTAGTCCAGACCTGTCCCCCATTGAAAATGTGTGGCGCATTATGAAGCGTAAAATACAACAACGGAGGCCCTGGACTGTTGAACAACTTAAGCTGTACATCAAGCAAGAATGGGAAAGAATTCCACCCAAAAAGCTTCAAAAATTGGTCTCCTCAGTTCCCAAACGTTTACTGAGTGTTGTTAAAAGGAAAGGTGATGTAACACAGTGGTAAAAATGCCCCTGTGCCAACTTTTTTGCAATGTGTTGCTGGAATTAAATTGTAAGTTGCTGATTATTTGCAAAAGAAAATAAAATTTCTCAGTTCGAACATTAAATATCTTGTCTTTGCAGTGTATTCAATTGAACATAAGTTGAAAAGGATTTGCAAATCATTGTATTCTGTTTTTATTTATGATTTACACAATGTGCCAACTTCACTGGTTTTGGGTTTTGTAGTTAAAGTACAGTGACATTTTCATTTGCTTGTCCACTCCTAAAATTTTCTGGGCAACTGTGTTTTCATTTTCATTCACATACCTGTGTGTGCATCAGCTGACAGCAGTTTAGACTTATTAAGGTTCATCACTGACATAAATCCACTAGCAGTATGCTACTCTGCAGTCTGATCAACTTTGTGAGGAGTTTCAAGTCCCTCTCCAGCTGAATGAAAACAGTAGATCTATGCCTAAAGAGCTCATATTGAGCTTTTTCAAACTGTATTTTCCCTTTAGTGTGTTTTACATATTACCATTAAGTGATACAGTATTTCTATGCATTTTATTTATTTCGGGGTAATTAATTATGAATTAAGTAAATTGACAACAGTTTTTTGTCAAGAGCAATAATAGCTTCAGATAAATCACTTAGGGCCCAATCTACTAAAGGTTTGCGTGTATAAAAACATGTGCAAACTTGATAGCGCGTGCAAAGCTGATCTACTAACAGGGTGCACCGAGGATTGCATCTGTCAAATGAACAAAATAGCAATATTTACCTTCATGAATATGCAGAATAAATGCAGATGATCAGAACGCGCAAAATACTGGGAGGAGGAGATGCAAATGTAATCATTTAGCAATGTGATTTATCAAACCTGCAACTGCCTGCCCGCGGTGTTTTTGCGTCTAAATTTAGCATGTTATAAAAGCAGGTGCAAAAAAGGCACAGCGTTACAAGGGCTGCGGTCATTGTAGTGAGAAACAGGAGTCACATTAATGGAATATTTTCAATCACTGATTGAAATTTTGATTAATTACATAAAGATTTGGAGGCTGTCTGTCATTATGAAGGACTGGAAAGTGAGTGACATTCAGTGTGCCGTCATACTTATGCAGACGCACGATTAAAGTAAACCTTCTCTGTTTTGCGCTCTTCATACATCGTGGAGGATGTAATTTAACCTATGTAAAAATTTTTTTAAAAAACTCCATAGCCATAATAACTCAATAACTGTCACTCAGAGCTGACTGCATTACACAGTGCACGGAGAGTGTAATGCTGTCAGTGTGTAAAAGGCAACAGTACCTGCGCGGTCTCTTCACATGAGAGGTTATTGACGATGAAGCCGTGTAACTATGTGAATCCTGTCATTTAGATTATGTTTGATTGTAATCAGAAAAGGAAAATTTAAAATAACGGATACAAATATGGCATGAGGGAAAATGACCTTGTCCGTCAAAAACAGGTTACTGCAAGTGTGTTCATTTGCCTCCAACCCCATGGCTTCAAACTTCATTTTTCATTTGCAGCCTCTCTGCTCTCCCAAACTCTTCATGGTGACAGCCGGTAGCACATGCAAAATCCTCCTTTGAAGGGGTCGGTCAACACCACTTTTGCGCCTGTTATCAATTGCGCATGCAGTTATAGTAGATCACCCGCAACACGACCACTAATAGCATGTGCAATTTTTTAGGCTGCACATGCAATTTAGCACCCGTTATTTTGGATCTGTCAGGCCCATGGTCTTTAGCAAAGGATGACACATTAGTTTTATTCAGTAACATAAGCCTGCTTGTTAGAGCTTAGGCATGCTTCTCTTCTGTGCATTAGCATGTCCTTTTCAGGCCATTTATCGACTTTATTGCTTATAACTCACAGAGCTTCAGTGGTGTGCGATGGTCCTGCTTGTCTTTATCTCTTTCTGTCTCTGGATCTCCATTTTAACCTCTCTCTGATCTTTCATTCTCATGTCTTCTCCTTCATCACTTTGCATTTATTCATGAACCATCACTCTTCATAACTGTTACTGGGTAGAGGGAAAGGGTGGATCGTGAATGGATGACTGTGTGCATTTGACCTACAGATGAACTGAAAGAGGCAGCTGACCTGTCTCCTGACAATGATTAAAATATGAGTTTTTTTATTGTCCCTTTACTACTTTCATTGTCAACCTTCACACCTATTTAAAGTTCTGTCTTTTATTGAATCTAATCATTTACTGAAAAATTATTAGTGTCTTTAAACATGTACAAAGATGATATTCATTTGACTAATGCTCCATGATAAAACTACTATAATCCGTCTGTGCTTTTTCCCTCGGTAGCTAAAGTTACATGCAAATGTTTGTCCACTATGACTGTTCTGCTCTGGTTCCTCCCTCTGGAAAGATAAGGATATTATTGAGGCAAAGTCCACATAAAGGTGGGTTCTCAAAAATGAAGGTGTTCCCTCTCTGTATTAAAAATGATTTCATTCATTTCACTTCATTCACACTCCTGAAATTAAAAAAAACGTCCAAAAATGAATGAATGCACTGTCAAATGCTGTCAACTGCATGCAGCAATTGTTGTGAAATGCAAAAAAATATCTCACAATTCCTCTGTAAAGATTATTTTAAGTCAAACTTATACTAACTTGAAGTCTGTTGAATGTTACAGATAAATTGTGACCATGTCAACTCGTACCTACCTGCCAAAAAGTTTATCATGGCAATCAAAACTGTTGGAATACCTTGAATGTACGGCAAATAAAGAAGAGAGGGGACACCAACAGTTTAGAGTCAAACAGCCTGATTAAATTTCCTTCATATTTTCTGGTATCCATTTGTGTACATAGCATGTTTCAAAGTGGGTTGAAAAATGTTTTGCTTTTACTTTTCAATTACTTTTAAAGGGATAGATCTTTGAGGTGGGGTTGTATAAGGTACATGTCATTAGCCTGAACATAGGCTACAGTGATAAAGGTCAGCTCTGCACCTGTATAGGAAGAGTCAGCATGCAGGCTAAGGCAATACATTGCTGCATCTAGGGCCACCTATTCCATGTAATTTCAAGAACTGTAGGTAAATACAAGCCATCAAACAGTGTAAGATGACCACATGATATGTTCAACACATTTACAGTTTTAACTTTTCCACTAGCAAGATGCTTTGTTTGGTACTACTTCAGGACACAACAAAGCCTTCATGTCTTTCCACCAGCAGCGTACTGATAAAAATAAGGTCTTTCATTTTGCCAAATACACTAATGTCACTGCATCCGAAAAATACAAATGTTCAAAGATTATCCTGATGACCAAGCACAGTATTTTCAACAGTGTTATTCCAGGTCAGTTAACCCCCTCAACAACAATATATAATGGGTCTATCAAGTCAACTTACCATTGAAACCGGGGCTTCTGTCTCCATAAAATTAACAATCGCAAAAACCAAAACGCTTACTTTGAAGATAAACATTAATTCAGGTCCTCCAGTTTTTCATGGATAAATGCTGTTGCTGTCCACCATTTTAACCTCTGACCAATGCACTTTGCATTGAGGGAAACAAAGTATAGGGTAGATAAATCAAATGCATGTTATGGATTTTCCCCTAATTTTTCAAGTGTAGTAGATTGTTTCGAATACAGCCTCTGTTAAAAAATAAGACCAATACCATGGTCTCTCAGTCATCACAGGTGCTTACTCAGAGATTATGTGCACCCGTGGAGTGATAAATATTTAGGACTCACATGCTGCCTCACTTTCAATGAAGGAAGTTCAAAATTGATTGATTAATTGAAGTGCAGGGGTTTAATTTGGATTGCACTGTTGTAGAAGGGGTGAGGCGCAGTGACAATTTCACCTCGGTGCGAAGAAGGTCAGAGCCGCTGTCACTTTTGACAGAGAAATATGGGCAATCACAGGTAAATCCTTAAGACACAGAGTAACTTATATTTATTTAGGGAGCGTCTCTCTCTTTTCTTTTCTTTTGAATTTCATGAGATGAGAGAAGCCGGATACTCCGTATCGAATGATGTGGCTTTTGGTGGTTGGCTGAGAGATGTGAACTCGTTAGTTTGCGTCACACTTCCAGCTGCCTTCAGGTTGAGTTTCCATTACGACAAACGTCTTTGATCTCACATCAGATGTGACGGGACAATTAATATAGATACAAATATATGTGCTGGTTCAGATGGTTACATTAAAAAGTGGTTGCTGTGATTGTTTAGGTTTTGGTAACGTGTGCGCACTGAGCGCCTGTCAGCCAAATTACCACTGCACAGGGTGCGCCTCGCCTGCGCCGAGAATAGACCAGGTTGGAGCTGGTGAGCTTTAAGCGCACCTTCTGCGCTTTGGCACGAAATGGTCACAGCACCAAGATGAATCTTTTGACACCTCCCCCTGGTGCACCGTCACACCCATCTCGGCGCAGCCTGTCTACCAAATTGCCAAATTGGCTGCACAGGGCGGTGCGCCGGACAAATTTACCACTGCGTGGGGTGCGCCAGGCTGCGCCATCCTGCACCATCTTGAGTTGTGCCAGGAAATTAAGGCCCTATGTCCACAAGTAGGTAGGTATTTTTGAAATGGAAAAGCATATTTTGGAAAACTCTTTGCTACATAGACAGTTAAACCAATACCAGTCAGACTTGTGGCTTGAATAGATACGAATATAAAACTGCTTATGCATAGATTTTTTAAAAAGTTGCTTGTCAAGGATGTCGTTACAAGGTAATGAACAGTGTTTAAAGGAACACTGCAACATTTTTGTTGTTTTTGTGTCTTGCCTCACTCCTGAGTCCATGACAAGCAGCTGGACACCATTCTTTTGACTGTGCGCCCAGTAACAAGAAAGAGGCTGACAAAGATCGCCAACCGCTAGTTAGCTTAGCTCAAACACCTAGAGTATATGGGTAAAGTTTCAGCCTGCCTTTGCATACAGTCATCAGATAACTCTAAATGGTCCTGTGTGCTTGTTGCATATTTTTATTGACCGCATTATGTTACGTTATCTATTTTTAGACTAAGATTAGCACTTTATGCAATTTTTGAAAGAAATACCAAGGTGCAGGGCACATGCACAAACCACCACGTAAGTGCTTCTTAGCAGGTCAACAAAACAAAGCCTCTGTTTACGAGTAGAGGAAGATTGGTACTAAGGATTATGGCTGACTTTACGAGAGAGGATGAGGATGATTTCTTCGGGACTGACGAAAATCCACAACCTCACCTATTTGAACCAGAAAATACGGAGGAGAAACTACATGTTTTGGAAGCTGAGCGTGCACGAAGAGAAGCCAAGGCAGAGAAGCAGGGGAGAGCCTGAACCGGCATGGACTGGTGGTGTACATGTAGGGCTGCCAACCTATGGCGACAGAGAATGAGTGCTTCTGCTGTGCTGGGTGGGATAATATAATATAATATAATATGCCGTGCTAAGCATTAAAACATGAAAACAAAACACAAGTACTTACCTTGTTTACTGTTTGTGTGACACAGAGTGATGGGACAGCCGTGTTCTTCAAGAATAATCTCATTGTTTGGGTGCTGATTTCCAGTTTTTCAAAGCAGTCATCCTGTTGGAAGGCAAGCTATGCTCAAAATATAATGGAACAGGAAGGACAAGACAAGTTAGATAAAGTTGAACAAGACCACAGATCCTTCCATTTAATGAATAAATCAGATCACAAATTAAGTTACTCAGCTGAGGTCTCTCTCTGGGACATCCACCTCACCTAGGAAGAGTAGTATCAGAAAGAGCTTTGGATTACCGTTGCAGAGTTCCTTTATGGAACCTGGGTGGACACATCACACTATACAATAATTAATATCGCAAGCTGATCTTCTGATTCTTGACCTTGCCTAGTTCTGACCCCCTAGTGACTGCATATTCATATCAGCAGTCAGCCACAAAGGCAGACATTCAGCTCAGATAGAACCAACCTTGAGAAACAACAGGTAGCATAACACATCTCTAAACATGGGCATGTGCTATTCTGTCATTTGGAATGTAAGCCTGTTTTAATTAACCAGAGTCTGTGTGTGTGTCTTACTCGAAACTACTGAAAACAGACACACACACATAACCTTGCCTTCATGAAGAGGTATTTAGCTGATGTTTTAACCTTTAGCTTTTGAAATATTCACAATCCCGTGAAAATACTCTGAGCAAACTAACATATTCTTCTGCTTCTTGTGGGGTGTTGGGATCGATGTTCAGAGCACCTAGTTATTATTTCATCCACTTGGGACTTCCAGTTGGAATTGAGTGAATAATAAGATGTGACCCTGTCTTCTGCTTGTTGTCGCAACCCTGAACAGAACATGTATGAGGCATCTTTGAAAAGTTCTGATTTAAAAAGCTCTCAAAAAGTGTTACACTGTCCAATGAACTCCGACACCAGTCTGCAGCATGAGCTCTTCTCTGTCTTCGCCTCTACTCTTCTTCTTCTGCTTCTGCTTTCTTCCTCAGCTGTTTACTGGCGCCATCCTGCAGCTTAGTTTCTTAAGAATTTCTTTCAAAAATTTCATAAAGTACTAATCTTAGTCTAAAAATAGATAGCGTAACATAATGCGGTCAATAAAAATATGCAACAA
Source organism: Cetoscarus ocellatus (assembly GCA_037902135.1). Classification (NCBI taxonomy): domain Eukaryota; kingdom Metazoa; phylum Chordata; class Actinopteri; order Labriformes; family Labridae; genus Cetoscarus; species Cetoscarus ocellatus. The sequence continues at coordinate 414,154 of JBAMNC010001672.1, forward strand.
GCACACAGGACCATTTAGAGTTATCTGATGACTGTATGCAAAGGCAGGCTGAAACTTTACCCATATACTCTAGGTGTTTGAGCTAAGCTAACTAGCGGTTGGCGATCTTTGTCAGCCTCTTTCTTGTTACCGGGCGCACAGTCAAAAGAATGGTGTCCAGCTGCTTGTCATGGACTAAGAAAAAGGGGGAAAACCTGCTTTTTTTTAAAAGAAAAAAAAAATCCTATCTCCATGTGGACAATAACCTTGCACAGCTGTTGGATACGCCTGATTCAATGTCTGTTATCAGACAGATCCATTTTACCAATGCCCTAAGCTGTGACCTTAACGCATATCAACGTCAGAGACATTCGAAGAATGAGGGAATTTATATTTCATATAAATTTCTATCAAAGTGGAGGTTTTGATGCACCTCAATACTGTGTTTCCACAATTATCTACAGCCTTGGTGCATGGAACCAAAGAGATGGAAGGGATGTGACAACTGCATTTTCTGCACATTAAAAGCTTTCCAGGTCGATCTTCTCTGAAGGCTGTGGCCTAGATTCAGTGTGAGGAGGTCAGTTGGTGATTTTCATTTTGTGCTTACTCTGCATGGATAACCTTGGTTTGGTGTAGGCGTGTTAGTTCACACAGCACATAATGGTCTTATATATCTCATACTCAAATTCCTCTTTAATGTTCCTTAGTGGTTTAAGAAAATCCACCTGTTGTGTGGATACCACTGTGCTCCCTCACACAGGAGGCCTTGCCTCTGTCAAGTACACAGCCCTAATGGATTTTGGCATGGGGGCAGGTAGCCATGAGACTGTGGCTGCTGTGGCTCTTTATGGCTCATTACCTCATGAGCCAGACTTGCAACTTGGCATAGGCCTGAAAGTTGGAAGAGGAATACTATGATTGTAATAGTCAATTTACTAGAAGAAATTATGTAGCATAAGTTACAACAAGTGCTTTCATTCATTGTCAGAAGGAAAATGTGAGCTTTAATTTAGAAATTAAACATGTAATGCAAAAATGAGGACCAAGCAAGTATGAAAACTGTATGACAAGAGCAAATATCTTTTCATATCCTTCAACAAAATGTCTCACTTATGTTTATAGAGTAATCTTGCAACGATGATAGCTGCAGGAACTGGTTACTCCTCTTAATCAACAGTTTGCACTTTTACACATGGTATGACTTGCTATATGGAATACCCGGTACTTGATGATCACAAGATTTTTATACAAGTCTTTCCTAGGTTCAATTTTATTTCGAAGTACCAAAAGCAACAAGCATCAAGCCAAATTGGCCTCTTATACATATGCAGTGCATGGGATTTAAAGAAAAGCGCAAGCCCTCCAAAAATTTGCAAAGAACCTGTAAACAAGCATCAGTCAGTTAGATAATAACAAAAAATTGTCAAAGTACTGTTGAACCTACTGCTTAGGTCTGCCTAAAATTTAAAGTATAGTGATTGATCAAGAAGGTGTAGTAATTTTTGCCACTGTTTGAGTGGAAAAGTTTGTGCAAAATTGGACTAATATCCCTCCCAAATCTTTTCAACTGTGAGCTCACAAGATAGAAGGTTTAAATGATACTCTTCTTCCAAAATCTTTTTAGTTGATCCTCTGGTAGGAGTCAACATATGTTCATAGTTTAAAGCTCCTTACAGCTCTCTTAAAAGTTTACTTTCACAAGCAAGTCACCCATGTCACCCAGTGACCTTGACCTTTGTCTCATGACCTCCAAATGAAATTAGTTTATCCTTAATCAGGACATTTTGGAACAAATCCCTCAAAGCTTTCTTGAGTGTTTGCATTTGCATTGCCCTTTGAATTTTGCCTTTTAATTCTGAACTGTTTAAAATTTTAAAGAAAATCCTTAACAGGAATTTTGGGAGGTTCACATGCAAGGGATGAACATGAAACCCAATGAACCCTGACGGGGGCCTTCAAATGTCTCAAAGTTTTAATTGAAGTATTTTGTTTGTGTCACCTTGATGGTAACAAACCCACCACAAAGGTTTAAATTACTTTTCTCTTGATCATTAACAGAAGAACATCACTGTTCTGAGAGTTTAAAGCTCCATTGACTTCAAAGGCTGATAATATGCTAAAAAAAAAAAAAAAAAAAGAAAAAAAAAAAACAGCTGAAACACCAACAGCCAGGGGTTTGTTTGCTGTCAGGCTAAGGGTTTTAACTGTCTTCTCCACAGGTCAAACATGTTCTACTCACACTCTTAAATAGCAGTTATTAGTGCTGTTGTTGTAGACAGCATGGAGCGGAGTCGTGGTCTGGTGGTGAACTTGCACACAGGAAAAAACTCATGAATCATAAAGAATGCTATTTCAGCCCATCTCAGGAGGCATATGGAGCCTGACAAATTCAAACAATGCAACACAAACAAAGCAGGAATCCAAACAAGGATAGACGTGTATAAGGAAGTGTGGATGATTTCAGAATGCCCTTATTGTTTGAGATTTTTCCTTTTTTTCTTTGTTGAGTGTGCCGACATTGTAGTGTGTTGTTATTTTTAGCCATGATGACCTACAGACAATGTTTGTGTGGTCTGGGGCGGACAACAGCACTGCAATCACCCTCTAAGATATATATTTTTTTGTACTAGGGAAGTAGGTGATCAGCCAGTTTACAATCTAAGCAGTCATCATGCCAGCAGAAATGTTTTAACTACATACCATGGTAAAGACATTTTTTTTGAGAATCATTGCCCTGATTCCTAAAAGTTGATAGGTATGTGAGTTGACATATGGGGACAAACAATTATTAGGACTGTGGCTCTGGTTAATGGCCACAGTCATTCTGCCATACACCTGTTTATTTTTGTACACAGTGGTGACATATGGCAGAAAGTCAGAGAGCAGCGGCCAATGGTTATCTTCAGAAAATGGAGAAATGAAACAAAGCGCGAAACAATCCAACCCAAAAACACCTGCAAGAGCAGAAACGCAGCATAACCAAGTACAACAACAGAAGGGCTCCAGGCCAGGAGAGAGGTCGGTGGAGGGGACATACAAGAGAGACCGCAGTCAAGCCAGCTGCTCTTGTTTACCGTGGTCATATCGGTCACTCCTAAATTTGAAGCACTCATGAATTTGAACCTTTACAGTAAATGCTCCATGCCAACAAGTGAGAGAAGATGACAGGCAGGCTGCACCACTTTATCATGTTCCTTGTTTCCTATTACCATCCAAAGTGTGAAATATAGTCTTGCCTCAACGTTAGCTCTGAGATGCCAGCATGAATGAACAGAGTGCATGTAATATTGTATCAAATAAAGGTTGATGAATGCATGGCACAGTTCACATTGAGCCCTTAGGGACAGATATTAAAATGAAATAAGATAACTTTCCTCAATTTGTACCTGATGTAACTGGTATCATTGTAAAGAGGACTTCCTGAACTATGTGTGCAAGCAGTGTGAAGCACTTTTACAGTGTACTTTCAGTAAGTAATATTTTTGTGTACTTTGAAAATAGATTACTCAAAAAGTTGACACAATACAAGTAAACATTCTGTTCATTCATGTTGGAAGACAAGGCATCTAGATGAATCCTTTTTGCCATAAATTCATAAATTTTGCACATTTCACTTCACCTGCCTGTCTTACAGGTACTATAATTTTTTAGCATAGAAGGATAGACTCTCTCAACCCATCACTTCTCATCAAAACTGACCACTACATTCTGGTATCCTTTTTGTTGCATCCTGTCACTCTCTATTCTTCTCATTGTCTAATCCACCTCCGCTCGCCCTCTTTCTCTCACAAGCATCCACTGTCTTTCACTCTTGCCACTATTGCCACTCACTTTCCCTTCCTCATCTCACTAAACTTTGTTATATTATCAGTCACAGTCTCCCATCTGCCATATTTAAATAAATAACAAAGAACTCTGCTAAAATACCAGTCTGAATCTTTTCAGATAAACTGTTCGATAAGAAAATCCTAAATATTCAAATGATGACAAATAAATGAGGATAAATGTTAATGCAGGGAAAGAATCCACGCTTGATCTTTGCTTTTATATCAGACATATTGCTTTTTGATTTGAGAGTACACCTATATATAACTTCTGGGGTGATGATCATTCAAGTAAGTGCAAGGTTAATGTTGCCCCCAAATGGTTATTGAATGAAATTCCTGGTAGAGTCAGGTTTGTAAATAAAGGACCACAGAAACACTTGGAAAATAAATAAAGCGATGTGTAATATGAGGTGCTCTGCAAACAACTCCCAAAAGTAAAGGTAAAGTTAGGAGTAAAGTTGTTCCAAGAATGATGAAAGTAAAGCTGTTGATGTACTTGCTGTTAAGCACGTGGACGCATGACGGCTGCAATGCATCCCCAGCACTGATTCAGCGCAGGTTGTGAACGTCACCCAGAATTAACATGACGCAGAAGCGAGCTGCAGTCTGCACGTCACCAGTAGGATCAGTGTAGATGCAGAGCACAGATGACAGATAGATACCAGCAGCAGAAACGACAATAACAGGAAGTATAAAAGACAAACTGATAAATCAGTTACCACAATCACTGATTTCTAAATGTGTGATACTGCACATGACAGTTCATCAAGGTGATGATAGATAAATTATCCTTTAGAAACTGGGAAACAACGAAATAGGGTGCCATAGCAGGTAGTGCACGTGCCTCACAGCAAGAAGGTTGCCGGTTTGATCCCCAGGTCGGGCAGGGCCTTTCTGTGTGAAGTTGACATGTTCTTCCCATGCATGTGTGGGTTCTCTCTGGGCACTCTGTCTTCCTCCCACAGACCAACAACATCCTCATTAGGTTGATTGGTGACTCTAAATTGTCCTTAGGTATGAGTGTATGCATGACTGGTTGTCTGTCTCTCTATGTGGCCCTGTGATTGGCTGGCGACTGGATCAGGGTACACCCCGCCTCTCACCCAATGACAGCTGCAATTGGCTCTACCTCCCCCACAACCCCGAAAGGGGTAAGTGGTATAGAAAATGAGAAACAAGGAAATAAGTTCTGTGTATGAATTCAACTGGTGGCCGTGTACATTGGTGAGTTGGAGTTGAAAACATGGTTGACTTTGGCCATAGCCCTCTGTCACTCAATGGGTGGAACTGCACACATTGTCACATCAGTGCAGACCCTCTATTAGAGACACATACTGGTGAAAAGTATGGAAAGCCTCCAAAGAAATAGCAGCAAACATGGATTAAAATCCTAAATCTGACTTTAAGTATATGAGTCAGACGTTGTAGATGCAATGATCACTTTGTGAGAGGTAAAGCTAGAATTTTTAGCCACTTCTCTTAACATATCTGGCTAAAGTCCAAAGGAAAACAAACCAGAGTGACAATATTACAGTAAATATAAAATTTTACTCAGCAGAGTCTAGTTGTTCCTGCAGTTTGAGTTATATCAAGATCAAGAAACTCCATTAAATAGAAATTAAAAAACACTGTCATTCTCAAGTGGACATAATTAATGGCACATGATGGTAGTTATTCAGTGCTGATACTAAGTTATTCAGTGTTTGATACTAAGTTATTGACCACACAAAAAAATGTTGTAAGGTTTGAGACTCTTGCACACCCTCATTAACTTACCATGTAGAAGGAAGTCAGCAAAACTCAACAATTTATGTTATCAATGGACTCATCACTGTGGAAATAAATCTACCTTTGCAAAAACTTTGCTGTAAAGCACAAGCATCATTCCCAATGTTCCTTGATATTTTCTGATGATATGGTATGAGTAGGTCCACCAAGAGCTTAAGCATTCACTTTTGACCATAAATAAGGATTCACAACCAATGTTTAACTCCTGCTATGCCTCTTGCACACACAGTCAGGATCACATGACTGAAAACATGCTACAGGTTCCATTGTGAATCAGATAGTTGAAGTTCAAGAGAGGTAAAGATTACAAGCAGCTCATTCGGGGAGACTTGCAAATGAATTAAAGGCATGTTTATTCTGTCCAATCAGATATTACATCAGAAAATCTTTAGAGCCTGGTATCTACAGGGGAATAAGCTGATCACAGGGTGTCCAGACACTGGTGGTGGTGGAGGTGTTTGCTGATAATGTCATCTGAAGCTGAAGAGATGGAAAAGCTGCATCAAACTGCATCGACTAGGGTTAACTGGATAAATGCTGAAGATTTTATCACTAGTGGGAAGAAGACTCCAACCACTCTGTGTGGATGGAGAAGACCAGGCAATGTCTTATGAACTTGTTTAAGGTGTTTCAGATTTAGCAATTAATGGAGAGGGGGAGAGTTGCACGCAATAATGGTACAGCTAAAAGGGTGAAAGCCATAAAAACAAAGCAGTGATGGCTGGATGGCTGTTAGGGTAAATTATTAACCACTAATGATAAAATGTTTCATATACAGACTACACCTGATAATACTACATTCTCAGCCTGTCTGAGATGCTCTGCTCTCTAACAGAGGATCTCTATCCTGGCCTGTTAAGGCCCACTTCCCCATGTGAACCCTGGTGCACTCTGACTTATTTATTTATCGGTCAAATCTGTTGTAATTGATCATTTCAGCGTTGCATGGCCCCATGTTGTCAGCAACTCTATGTTTTATCCACAAATATTTGTGTGGCATATTTGCTTGACAAAATTTTGCACATGTATTTGCATGATCAAATGTTTATTGAGGCCAAATTTCACTCTTCAGACCTGGAGGCAAAGAGAAGACGCATCACATGCGTGACAGCAGTGCTGAGAGCCTGTTTTCATCTTGGCTTGTCCATTATCAAGTCAGAGCATTCAGACTGGAAGCGCTAGCCACACCTATCATAGTGTCTCCTGCGTGGAAGATCTAAAGAATACGAGGTTTGTATGTTTTTTCAATGAGCTGTGCGTTTCTCAGCCAAAACAGACAGAAAATGTCAGATAGAGAGCCATACCTTAATCCTTACCTTAATCCAGCTGGTATGTGTGTCCACAGGGGTAGAATATGTCAGACTCTACCTGTCTATTCTTCTTGGTGTCAAAGCTTCAGTTTTCCTCCCCTGTGGAAGAGCTCCCCTTGTTCATCAGAATGCTTTCATTCTGCAGGTTCCCCAGGTCAGATATGGAATGAATCAGGTTCCCTCTGGAAACATTTGCCATGATTTTTCCTAAACCTTCAATAGAAGCTCATTGTTGGGCTGGTATATATGGAGAAGGAGCTGTGACAGCAGAGAGACTCACTGAGGGCACATGACATTCACACACCTGGGGTGAATGTTGTAACAGGACTTGCCAGAGCTGACATGCAGCAAATGCACAAAAATGCGTTTAAGTTGTTTATTTTTTTACTTAGGCAAAGATGCAAGAGAGGTAAAACTGATGTCACTCATGCAACAATTTGTGTCATCACATCATCCAATTCACTTTCAATGTATATTATATATATCACATGCCAAACTGGAATTTGCATTTGGTGTGAATGCAGCTTTACTTCTGCACCCTGCAATGGGTTTTCTGCAGCAAGCCAATGGGCTAAAACTGACAACAAAAGAGTGGTATGATGTCACACTGGTAGGTTATTGAGGGTGTGAGACATTTTAGGCAGCAAATGAGACAAAGAGAAGGCGTAGGGGAGGTCTTAATGTCGCTGAATTTTTTATTTTTTTCACAAAGGTTCTCTGCCATGCATATGAGACCTTTCAAACACCCTAAAGGGCATATAAAACTTAAAAAAAAAACATGATACGACCTCTTTAATGGATGAGACCAGGCCATTAGAACAGCTGATGATTTTGTGTAATTAGGAGGGAGTAAAAATTGAGAACAATTCATCCAGCATATACAGTCTTCCTGCATGAACTTTTGTTAGGACTGCATCCAAAAATAGTTTTACATCTGCCTCATGCAGAAATGACAAGTCACGCAGATCTGGTATTTCTTTCTGATTCTGAAACAAGTGATTGTTTTCATTTTCTTACTAACCCAAAGCTTGTTCTTGTAGTACTCAGAGTGATCAACATATAATAACTATATCTCCTTGCTGCTGGCATTTACTCTTCCTTTTTTTTTAAGTTCTCCCCAAACAAAAAGTTATTCTTTTCTTTGAACAGTTGGAACAGACTGCCGCTGTTTCATTAAGATATGCTTAAAGGCTAAAGTGGATTTATTCTTCCTGTCTGCAGGCTTCAAACAGCATAATCACACAAAGGGGGGCATTTCACCGAAAACTTCAAGGGTCGGTGGATCCAGCACTTGTCAGTGGTGCAGCTGGGGGGGCAGTTTCAGGAACAGTTGGCATGTGTAATGAAAATCCATAACAAACAATGGTGCCATGGCTTGACCTGGTTTTTATGCTGTCCTCCTCTTTCATTATCTTGCCCTTCAGGGCTGAGGCATTGATGGAAAAGGCCTCAGCAGGAGGTGTCTCAGATGGTGCCGAAGCCAGAACTCCATCCCTCCAGTGCTAAAGTTTTACCTGTGTCTTTAGCTGGCAGGGTTACGAGTTGTTTGGGGGCTGTCACTTCAGCCATCTCTTCTGTTGGCCTAATGATGGAATGGTCAGGTTGAATCTGGCTGGCCCTTGGATAGCAGAGATGGCAAGAGGTTTGCTCTGTTGCAGTCTCAGTCTGAAACAGCCCACAGATGTGCTCCACTGCAACACTGACAATGACATTCAGCACCTCAGCTTCAAAGCTGTTAAGCCTTTTTCTCAGGATGTCAGTAGACTAACTCTGTAGCACCTTTTCATCAATGGAGGGGGCTGTGAGGTCCCTTAGGGACCTTTGAGGAGGTGACTTGGGCAGTAGCAGAAAGAGTTACGGAGACTCCAGGGCTGCTTTTGTAAGTCTAACTCCCATATCACTATGCTTCTTGCTTCTGGGAAGGCATTAAATGAGCGATGACTTGTTTTGGCCTCTAGAAGCCTGATTAACTTTGGGCAGTAAGGCCAGCACCACCTCCTGTGGGCCTGACAGTTGGGGAACAGGAGGCTCCTGTTGCTTTGCTGGGCAACTCGGATCTCAACACATGCCAGGGCCTTGTCGACAGTCTTGTAATAATCAAAGTTGGAAGGCATGTTCTCAGGTGAGTGAAGAAGTCTTCTGGCTTCCAACTTTACATCTCTCATCAGCAAGATGGTGTTGCCATCTCAAAGCAGGTGTAGGAGAGGCCTGGCATCATGTTTATCAAAACCAGCCAACTTGTGCTCCTAGTGCTGAACCCTCAGAGTGTTTTTGCACCTTTCACCAGCAGGTCAGTCATAGCTTCAGAAGCGACCTCTGAGAGCTGGTTCTGCTGCAGACTGAGGAGTTCAGCCATCTGCATGATCATGCTTTTGCAGGATCAGATGTACCAGCATGTCTCCATGTGTGTATATTGGGCAACATATAGTACAACATACAGCAATGTGCCCTAACTAGTTGTGCCCTCCCTTGGTGTTGTGCCCCACTATTTGAGAAACACTGTCCACAAGACATGGCAATGTCCACATGTACGAGGATATTTTTGAAACGAGCTTTTTTTGTGCATGTTGGCCATCTGACCACACATACAGAGTGGTTAAGGTCAACCAAGGGAAAGATATAAAAAAAAACTCTGTTTAGGATGTTGCCGTGTAGTCGGGGGCAAATTTGGGCTTAAGGTGGCTCACTCCACACCGACCTTTCCCTGAGATGATGTCACAATATGTGACATTATTAATGTTGCTTACATGTGTTGCAGCAGACATTGCTAAACTGTTGCTGTGATTACACACTATATTCCGAACATTTACAACTAGCTTTCCACTGCCAAGTCACTCTTTTATGTACAAAATAGTGCATACCAATATTTCTGTTGCTTACTTATTGAATCAATCCATGTCTGCATAAAACACCCATTCAGTGTGACAAACAGGTGCACAGATAGACAGCAGTGTATGATGGAGAAAAAAAGATAAAGCAGAGGCAGGGACTGCAAGGATTATTAAACTGCAGCCTCACTCATCATAAACTGCATGAAATATGTTCTGTTAGAGTAAAACATAGCTTTATGCAACAGGGGAGAACAGGGACCAGTGTAACAGCAAGCATTTATAACACTCTCTTTTCCTAGATGGAGTTGGCGTGTTTACATTAAATCTGTACATGTGCTTAGTAGTGCGCAGTGTAGTGTTTCTTTTATTGAAAGATAACAACATTACGTTAGGTAATATGTGTAAAAGTGTTAGAGCTGTCCTGATCACCCCAAAATGTTCAATGCTAACATCATTAAACAGAAGTATTGAATTCCTGATTAAATGTTAATTCTTGACACTATCCTAAGGCAAGTGTAGGTTACAGATCTACCCAATTCCAGTAAATTTGGGACATTGTGTAAAATGTAAACATAAATAAAATACAATGATTTGCAAATCCTTTTAAACCTATTTTTAACTGAATACGCTACACAGACAATACATTTAATGTTCAATCTGATCCACTTTATTTTTTTGTTTGTTTGAAGGTTTTTATTGCAAATATTCACTCATTTTTTATTTGATGCCTGCAATATGTTCCAAAAAAGGCTGGGACAGGGGCATGATCACCACTGTGTTTACACCCTCTTTTATTTTAAACAGTAAGCTTCTAGAAGCTGAGGACAATAATTGATGGAGCTTTGTAGGTGGAATTCTTTCCCATTCATGCTTGATGCAGGACTTAAGCTGCTCAACAGCCTTGGGACTCCATTGTCATATTTTGCACTTCATATTGTGCCACACATTTTCAATGGGAGACAGGTCTGGACTGCAGGCAGGCCAGTCTAGTACCTGTACTCTTTAACTACAAAGAGAGACTACAGAGAAACTCTAAACCATTAGTGAGTGAATGTGAAAGCAAAAGGTTTAAATGGGTAGATGTAGCCTGGAGTAGTTCCCCTTGTGTAACTGTAAGCTACTGTAAAAGATTACTGATCTCAGGGGAGTTTTTCTGAATTTAGATTTAGATCTTAAAAAAGCACCACAAATTACCAGTTATTAACCTTGAAATAGCATGACTAAGCACAAGGTGACATCTGGCCTGCACAAAGAGAGGGGGAGTCATGCTCTGCATGGTTTGTGGAGTGTCTCTTTTCATATTCCCAACTTCAACTCATTATTTTTATCATTTCTTGAATGGAGGAGTGAGACTTATCTTATTTCCTCCATTCAGCTCCTAAAGCTTCAGGGACATAGGGGTTTCACCTTCTTATGGCTAACAGGTAATACCCTCTGTCACAAGGTCTGAAATATTTAAGCCAACAAACACACACCTAAAAATGCTGAAATGACACCACTCCATTATCCTTCTGCAGTGGAGCCTCAGAGTGCAACAGCCTCAGCTGGAGGTATTACTTTTACAGGTTATCCACCTGTACCCCTATTCAGGCCATTCTTTTGAATACAATAATGCAAGAATGCTTTGATGCTCACTGGGGTATCGGTGGTGCAGTCCGATAGTGCACTTTGTTGGATATCTGAAGTTTGCGGGTTCGAGCCCAGCTCCAGCTGTCACTGGCGCTGTGTCCTTGGGAAAGACGCTTAACTCCAAGTTGCTCCCACTGCTGCATCAGTGGCATGTAAATGGGTATGAAAGGGCATGAATGTGTTAGTTGATACTGATGGAAACTGACATAGATACTCCAACCATCAGTGAGTGAATGTGAGAGTGAATGGGTTTGAAAGGGTGGATGCGACATGTGCTGTAAAGCTGCTTTGAGTCCTCAGAGACTAAGAAAGTGCTATCTGCTCAAGTCCATTTACTGTCTATCATGTCCATGTTTACCCCATGCTTGGAAAATGTCTATGAATTGTTTCATTACAAAATCAACCTACCCCTTCTTGTGACCATCTGATGTTGGATAGTATCTATTTACATGTAATTTATTGCATGAACCCCATTCACACTGGCAAAAAACCTGAAATTATGCAAGATTACCCAGGTGAGCCATACGTATGAACCCAAACAGCTGAGTTTTTCATTTGGACTTTACCTGGATAATTTCCTTGCATCCCCCTAGTATTTTATCCTCGCAAAGTGCAAGTACACACAGCAGCTGATTATCAGGGTAATTTAGGGGAGTGGGGATGGCTAATGACATCATCCTGTGCAACCCCCACAAACCAGGAAAAGGGAGACTTGACAGGATGAATAAATACAACTGCTGTTGCCGGAGAAGTTTATCTGATTGTAAGGGGATAACATAAACTCAACTGTGCATCTGGACATTGGAAGTGCTGTTTCCTCTGCACATCATCAAAGTCCTGCTCCAAAAGAATCACCATCAGATGCCTCGCATGTCCAAAGAGACACTGTTGGATACAGAGATGACACCCTACAGCTTCTGTCTTTGGTGTAATCATCATGCACGTAGTGACACTGCATATTCATTTCTGTGTGCTACAGTGCTCCTCTGCCTCTTCAGTGTTACTGATACACATTTTAACACGTAAAACTTAAGTATGGATATAAACTGTGATATAAATTGTGATATAGTTTGTTTGTCTGCCCTCATATTACGAACACTGACTTCCGCCATTGTGTAATTGACGTCGTGTGCTGCCTGTCAATGACCTCCCCTCCACCACTTCTTCCTCGTCCAGAAGGGACTACTCCCAGCAAATGTGGACAACCATGTCAGTGAGGTACTGTGGCAGGCTGCCAGGACATTATCCTGATAATATCAAGGTTGCATGTGTGAAAAAGGCGATTTAGAGACCATTACCTTTTCAAAATACTAGTGGTTAAAGGGGTTGAAATTTTTAAAACAGTATTAATAATACAATAGCTGATCAAAGAAATGTTCCGTAAATTAGTTATCTTTTGTCATAAATCAGCTGCTATCATTGTATCATGTATGTGCTGTAACATGGCTACAAAGGTTCACCTAACACAGAAGATGAGAAAGAGAAAACTGTACTTTCAGCAACTTGAATACAGTATGATCTGTTTTACAAGTTTATGTCTGTGAAAGACACAAAAACACTGTTGTCTGTTGTAAACCTTATTCTAAGCTTAAATAAATTTTAGAAGAGTAAAATGACAGGTAACTAAAAAGTAAAGTAATTAGTTACTTTAAATATTAAGTAATATGTAATGCAATTCTATGACATTTCAAAAAGTAATGAGGAAAAGAGTGACCTTTTATATGTTTTAGTAACTTGCCTAATGATCCTCTGTCTCCCACTGTGCAGTGATGTACTCTACTCAGCAACCATATACTTCACAGAGGCATATTACTTCCAGGCTGTTGGTAGCAATGACTTAGAAGAACCATATGTTTGCATCTATGGTGTACAGGATCAGCTTGCCTCTCTTTCTCAAATTTGTTTATGAGATTGAGTGCAATAGTAGAAATATGTTGCTTGCTTAAGTCTGCCATTGGTTGTATCATATCAACAAAAATACAAAAAACTTTAGCTTGAGTCTGCAGAACCTGCACAGCAAGAAAAAGCATGACATGCAGTTCTATTCCTGCCCTTGAAAGTGGTAGGGAAGAGTGCGTAGCAACCATGTATGTACCACATATGAAGGCTTTTGCCTGGTACCGGCTGCTTGGGTTTGTCCAAGGTCCATTTGCTGTGTTTCTTCCATTGCTCTATCTCCCACTTTTCAAGTCAGTCCCTCCACTGTCAATAAAGGCCAAAATACCCCCAAATATTGAAAAACTTACATCTTAGATCTGAAGTTATGACTTTAGTGTGTGGTAGTCTGACTCCATCATCCACTCAACATTCATTGACCAGAGCAAGTGCAAAATCATAATGATTAGATTACATTAGATTACATCGTATCAGCAGTAGCTGAGATGTCATAAGAGATGCTAGTCTACCACCTCCTTCTCTGATGGAACACAAAATGGACTGAAACACTCTGACATCTTGGCTCTTCTTGCTGTAACTTGTCAGTGGGGGGTGAGTGTGAAAGACAGCAAACTATGAAAGTGAGAAGTTAAAAGAGAAAGAAAGCTAAGTTGTAATAATTGCTGGATATTGATTAATGTTACATTTAAAGCTACATTCTGAAGATGTAAGACTTAAACCAGATCCCCCTGTTGTCTTCATTTACTGTTTATGTTAACAGCACCTTGAACCAACTCTGTCATTATTCACACTCCCAAAGTTACTCCCCTTCATTTTTCTGGGCTCTTAAACAAGGACAGTATTCATGTTTGATAGGCAGGTGAGGATCTGTCTGACACTTTAACAAGTCTGAAGCGTCAACACATTATAATGACATGACTACAGAGAAGTAGTCTGATGTTGGAGCATAATTAGTACTGAAACTGTAATACACCCCACTCTAGGACAATGGAGCTTATGTGTGAGAGACTGTGTGCTGCTTCTCCTGTTCCTTTCCACCAGGTGTGTAAAACAAACGGGGTCTGTTTAGTTTAGATACTAGAAAATACTGGACAAAGTCAGAGAGATATCAGTCATGAGAATACAGAGAGAGGCCTCGAAATAAATTTAGATCAGTCAAGTTATGGACAAAGAGGTGGGATATGTGTTTTCCTCACAAACATCTACACCACATAGGCTTGTAATCACATTGGTCATGCCACTAATTATAATAATAATAATATGTCAGTTGAAGAGGCAGATTTTGGGGCTTTAATTTTTAGTGTCTTTGCATCAGTACTGTAGTTAAACATTTATGGTTTTGCTCTTTCTCACCAAGACTTTGTTTAGTTCACATTTTCTTCCTAATAAGCCTCAATGTCTTCTAAAGACAAATTGTCCTTAGTATTGAAATTTTCATATGAGAACTCCTTGCATCATCTATATGCTTATTATAATTATTGGGGTCACAGGGGGCTTGGGGCTGACCCCTGCTGGAATTGGTTGAGAGCTGGGGTCACACCCTGGAATGGTTGCCAGACAGTCACAGGGCCTAATATCAAAATGTCTCTCAAAAATTCAATACACTGTCTTCTTTTTCAACATCATCTTTTATATTCTTAGTTTCTATTTCACATCTTGCTGCCTGTGAATTGGATTCCTATAAAAATAATGTGCTTTCTTTCTTTATGTGCTCATGCTTCTCCTTTGGACTCATCTGCTTGTTTAATCAAGGGTGAATATTTAAGAAACAGTCTAGCCTGTTTTGACAACGGGGGCTCATTTTCCACTCCACTGATGTAAAAACCAGACTGCCACTGGAGCCGACAGGAAAGAGCTGTTCATTTGAATGAGACGCATTTAATCTAGATTAACAGGCTCACTGGGCATTCAGGTCAAGATGAACAAACTGTCTACTCTGTTTTCTTAAGTTTATTATAAACAAACAGAGGATTGATCTGAAGATGAGATGAATATGAGTGTCCACTGTTGCAAATTACAACTTCTTAATTAAATACATTTGAGTGGTTGAACTTAGTCAAAGATTAGGGCCGCAATATTTTAATGAGGAGGTGGTGGTGGGTTTTAAGGCTCGATCAGTTGAGAACCACCGCATCAGAGCATCACTGTTAGTTTAATTTTGGGACATAAACAGTTTAACAACTTAGTTACAAAGTAACATTTAACAGCAGGCTGTTTCATTAAAACAGGTATGAACAGTGACCAGCTTAAAGGTTGAACACAATATGGACGATAAGTGGGTAAGAGTGTGCTGTACATTGAAGAACTTTGAAGAACTAATTATTTTTATCATTTTTTGTTCATGAAAGATGTAAAAAAAAAAAAAACAGTGTTGTCTATTGTAAACTTTATCTTTAACCTGCTGTTGATCGCTTTTTGAAGAGGAAAGGAAGAAGTTATGAAAAATTTTAAATTAAATGAATCATTATTTAAAGGTATAGGCAGAGGTGAATAGCTTATCGGCTAACTATGTGATGGTGCTGCAACTTGGACAAAGCCTCCTTTTCATACGACTGATGAGAAGTTGTGGCTCTATCAACACTGAAGAGATAGAACCCTTAAGCTTATGGCTTATTGTAGCTCTACTTGCAGTGAATTTTATGCAAAAGCGTTGTAACTACTCTCCATAATTTTTTGTGATCAAATATTTTTATTTAACAAATTACAAAAAAAAAAAAAAAAGACTCATTAAATTAACAGTACACAATTAACCACAACAATTAACAATAACAAATAATAATAATATAAAAATAAAGAAAAAGATAACAATCTTGAACTTAAAAAGGTACAAGCCAAAAAATAAAGAGATAAGATAAGGGGCCAACTCCCCCCAACCCCCAACACACGCACACAAACACAGCTCATGCATTAGCATGGTCTCATCGGTCCGTTGACATCTACAATATATCTGACAGGAACACACACACACACACACACAGACTGTCATATAGACTCGATCAGGGGAAACAAGGATATAACAAGAGTGTCATCAACAGGCGTTAAGTTAGGGAAGAGGTCTTCTTCTAAATTCTTTCAGTGAGTCAGCTGCTGCACACCAGTTGTTTATGGAATCCTCACCCGCACCATTGCCCGCAGTTGATAGTTCTAAGTAAATTACATCTAGGAAGGTAAGTGCCCAGTGTTTGATGGTGAGAGAATGAATAGGTTTCCAACGTAATGCTATCAATTTCTTGGCGGCTGTCAGACCAGCTAGTACCGTGCGCTTTTTGAGTTTAGTAATATTCATTCCAGACAGATCAACAAGCAGAAGAACAGTTATAGTTACTGGTATGGTCACTGAAACTAAATCAGAAAGCTTTGCTGCCACCTTTGACCAGAACTGTGAGACTGGAAGGCAGGTCCACATCATATGCAGAAAAAAGCCAGGGGCTTTCATAGAGCACAGGCTACACCAGGGGTCAGCAATCAGTTTCATGCAATGGAGTTTGTGAGGGGTCAAATACATTCTGTGTATATAGTTATTATGAATCTGCTGGTGGTCGGGGTTGCGGGAAGCTTCTTTAATATTTGCCCAAACCTTTGACCAGTCAAAATTAGAGTCAAAATTGGGAATATCACACCTCCATATTCTGTCAAGTGGCAATTCATTATAGGAGGCCTCCAGGAAGAAATGATAAAGAACAGACACTGTGCCTCTCTTCTCAACTCGATTACAAAGTAATTTGTACAATGGATGAACAGGTAATGAATGACGTCCTGGGGCATCATGTGCCTGTAAAGAAGATCTGAGTTGCAGATATAAAAAGAATGAGTTTGCAGGTAAATTATATTTATTTCTGATATATTGAAAGGTGCACAGTCCGGTATCACTATATACCTCATCCAAAGTGCGAATATTACTGTTACTCCAGGCAGAGCATGAGATGGGTATTCCCCCAGTTAAAAGGCCATGGTTATTAAAGATGGGTGTAAGTGTATGCCAATGACAGGAGATTTTGCACTGAAGCTCAGCCGCACACCATGTCTGTATGAGCTGTGAAACTATTGGTCCAAAGCATAAATGGCACTGTTTATTGGATATATTAGCAAAGAGAACCTCTTGCAATCTCCAAGGTCTCACAAAGTTGTCTTCCAACTTGCGCCAGGAAAGTTATCAGATTTGAGCCACACAAGAATTGGTCTGAGTACGAAGCACCAAAAATAGAACTTAAAGTTTGGAACTGATAAACCCCCACTGGTCACTACTCTTTGCGTGGTGGAAGGTTTGAGGCGTGGGCGCTTTCTGTTCCAGATAAATCTAGAGACACTAGAATGTATTTTATTCCAGTAATTTTCAGGAGGAGAGAGGGGAATGAAAACGTGGGCTCTGAGAGAGTTGGGGAGATTAATCCACCTATTCGTGTCCGCTTCAACTTCATTCAATGTTTTTGAGTAGTTATACATCGTAATGCGGTTCAAGGATCAGAAAATTTGTATTCCAAGATACTTTAAATCTTGGACAACTGGAATGCCTGCTGAAAATTGAAACCTTCTAGCTGAATCATTAGGGGGAAGTAATGCAGATTTGGTCCAGTTGATCTTAAAGCCTGAGAGACAGCTAAATTCTTCACAGATGGACAGTAAGTTAGGTAAAGATTGTAATGGTTTCTCCAAAAAGACTAACACATCATCAGCATATAAGGACAGACGGTGTGTCACAAACTGAGATAGGGTGCACAGTGGGGAACTGACGAATCATTTGAGCAAGCGGTTCGAGAGAGAGTGCAAAGAGTGCTGGGGACAGGGGACAACCCTGATGTTGGCCAGTGAGTACCAAAGCTGAGGGGTTTGAGTATAGGACCTTAACCATGTGGATAAAATTTTTTCCAAAACCCATTTTTTCCAAAACTGCCCACAAAAAGGACCACTCCAGCCTATCAAAGGCTTTCATGGCGTCAAGGGATAGCACTACAGCTGGTACTGTTTTCGTCTACTGCTGTGTCAACTATATGGTGAAGTCTTCTGACATTGTCTGCCGCCAGCCTGGATTTTATAAATCCAGTTTGATCACAGCTGAGTTATGTCACATTCATTGATTCTGAATGCGTCTAGCTAGCAGCTTTGCATATATTTTAAGGTCTTCATTCATAAACTGAGGGGTCTGTCACTACCACAGTCAACAGGGTCCTTGTCTTTCTTTAATAGTAATGATATTAGCGCTATGTTGATGTCTCTAGAAAAACTGCATGTCTATACTGTCTAAACTGTCTATAGATGCCATTATCATATCCAAGAGTAGTGGTCCCAGCCTGTCCCAGAATTCCGCATAAACCTCCGGAGGTATTCCATCAAAGCCTGGAGATTTGTTCCTTTGCATGTCAAGAGCTGCTACCTGAAGTTCTTACAGCGATAAGGGTGCGTCAAGTCGCATAGAGTCAGCTACTGACAATTGAGGAAGATCTAATTTACTAAGAAAATTCTGACACTTATCTCTATCCAGCTGTATTTCTGATTGGTATAAATTAGAGTAATATGTGCATATGGTCTCATTCACCTGTTTAGGATCACTCAAAATTTGGCCTGTAGAAGACCTGATGGAAGAAATGTCAGCAAAATACTCATTGGTCCTTATGTTAGAAGCTAGGAGATGACTGGGTCTCGATCCCTGAAAATAGTAACGTTGTCTAGTCCTATGTATCAGGAATTCTGACTGTTGTTTTAAATATTATTAATTTCTTTTTTTATATACTTTCTCGTTGTAATTCAACCTGTTGGGAATAATTACTTTGTAAGATCAAATCTATTCTGACCAAGTCAGCTTCCAAAGCTTGTAATTTAGCTGTTCTATCCTTACCCAAGTTTGAGGAAAAACAGCTGGCATTGCTTCATATAAACCCTTTGACCGCATCCCATAAAATTCTGGGGTCATCAACTGAGCCTTTATTGAAGTCCAAAAACTCCTCTAGTTGGGATAAAAACTGAGATTTATGGCTATCATTTTTTAACAAAGAGGTATTAAAGCGCCATCCAGCAGCACTTTGGAGAGGCAGCTCAAAGTTGCACAGCAAAACACTGCTTTATGATCTGATAAAGCAATAGGGAGCAAGGTAACATCATCAATCTTGTGGTGAAGTGAAAAGAAAATCTATACGTGAGAATGATTTATGTCTGGCTGAAAAGAAGGAGTAATCTTTCACTGTTGGATTAAGGGACCGCCATACATCTATTAGGCCGAGAGTCTTAGCACACGACCGTAAAGCTGTAGTTGCTAACTGTTGATCTTTAGAGGCGTTCAAGCTAGATCGATCGTCCGCGTGCCACACTGCATTCATATCAGCCCCCACGATGAAAGAGTATTCCGATAACTCCAGCATTTTCTGTGTGAGTGTGTCATAGAAAGTCTTATCAAATTTGTTAGGAGCATAGACAGAGATGATAGCCACCTTCCTCCCATACAGCTCCACCTTGGCCACTGCTATTCTCCCTGCACTATCTGCGCATACATCCAGCACTTTAATTTTGAGATTACATTTACAAACAATAGCTACTACTTTACTTTTCGATTCAGCTGAAGAGGAAGCAATTGTGTGGTAAAATCTGTTGGCCATTCGACCAGAGTCTCTACTAAGCAAGTGTGTCTCCTGCAGTATTTAACCCATCGCAATTCCAAACCAAAATCGACAAGCTACTCATTACTGCAGGCTGAACTCAAAGTGACCGCCCATATACCTGATGGTAAAATACAGTGCCGGTAGTTGCAGCAAAATTGATCCACAGATGTGACTGATATGAGCATAAAATGTGAGTACCTCCTCTCTAATCAAAAATTTCAAATTTAAGTCTTGTTTCCCAAAGTATGATAAGAGCAAAAACATCAACTTAACTCCCAATACCCATTGAAGGTGCCCGATGAACAACAAAATACCTAAAACTTTGCGAACAGGGAAGCTTAAAATAACTAAGCCAAAAAGACAAATTAATAAAACCCTTGTATATTGATCCGTGATCCAGTGTGGATATGGGGCTGCAAAGGACTTTAGCTTCAGCCCAGCAGTTAATAATAAACAAAACCATTAACATTAGGCCAGAGTAAATTGCTTCCAGGCAAGGTAACTACAGTCTTACTTGTACTGTAAAACAAAACAAAGCAAAATTACCAAAAGTGTCTCTATTAAGTGTTAGAATCATGCCCTGACAATCAGACTCAAAAATCTCCACAGGCGAGCAAAAAGTAGTGAGGTCCAGATAGAAGCAATTCATACAAAAAATAATACAACAGGGCGTCATTTAAACAATGAAGATGAACTATGTCCATAGAGAACATAAAGTTATTAAATAAAAGTGCGAAGACTGATCTAATAAAATTGTCCTTATAGTACTTGCTGAAAGTGACTGGTTAGCTCCAGTTGAATATGAGCTCAATGTGCGACACAACACCAGAAAGTACAGAGCTCAAAGAATGAAAAAGAGCCTGATTACCAAGTATGGAGCAAAGATACTGTAAAGTAGCTGTTAGTTAACATAGCTAGGCTAAAGAAGTCATAACTCTAATCAGAAGGGAAAAAGAGAACAGAAAAACCAGTCACAAACTCTAAATGAACAAACTCGTCCTGTAGCATGAGCTCCGTGTGAAGACCAAAAAAGTAATCCAGGCACATTTTGGAATGAATTAGGTCCAGCAAACATGATTAGCCAACAGCTTAACCCGACGGTCCAGGTTCCGAGTCATCATTCCAGGTCTCAGGTGGGGCTCGAGGTGCCAGGAGTGAGCTGATGAAGTCCTCAGCATCGCTCGCGGACTGGAAAACCTCCATCTTGCCAGCAACTCTAACTTTCAGTGTGGCGGGATAAAGCATGAAGAACTCCACTCCCTTGGCTCGAGCCATGTTCATGGCTTGGGTGAAAGCCTGTCGTTGCTTGACAGTATAGCCACTGTAGTCTGGTGAGAAGCGAACCGACCGTCCATTCATTATGAACGGAGATTTCTTTGCAGCATGGAGGATGAGTCGGCGTGTTGTGTACCGGAGCGTATTGAAGATTAGGGTGCGGGGGCCGTTTCTCTTTCTGTTCCCGCCCTCCAAATTACCCAGGGTGGGGAACCACTCCGGTAGTGATTTTGTTAGAAACTGGATCGCGTTGGACCACTAAATCCCTTCCGGTAGCCTGATGGCGCAGATGTTACAGCGCCTGCCCCGGTCCTCCATATCAGCTAGCTTAAGTTGCATTGATTCCAACGTAGCTTCATGGCTAACTAGCCTCCCACGGTTACCTTCAACATCCGACCGTATTTTGTCCAGTTCCACATTGACGGAGCCTATACTCTCAGTCAGAGAAAGTAAATCAGCTTGAATGTCTCCCAGTTTTGCCTCTGTGTTTTCTCCCATCTGCTGGAGTTTGTCGAAGCGTGACTCCACGTAGCCGTGTTGTTTCTCAAGTACAGCTTTGGCTATGGTCTCCATGTCGGACATGCCTCTTGTCTTTACAGCAAGGCCTGGCTCGAATTTCTTGCTTGAATCAGTCATGGCGTATATATATTTAGTGAAGCATTCAGTTGGTAAAAGTAATGTTTGTTATAACAGTAATAATCAATAAAAATGGCAATGCCGGGCTGAGCGGATTCGACCTAAGCTGCCATCTTGTCCAGCTGATCACGTGACTCCCAACTACTTTCCATAATTATTACACTTCAAGACATTTAAATTAGGCAAAAATATGTTATTTGTGTAAATTCACAGTGCTATAATGGCTTTGGGGATGGGCAAGAGAGTGTGGTATGGCATGTGCTTCACATACACACAAAAGCAGACATACACATACAGCATTCACATACTAGTGGCCCCCACTGACTCTGCATGGTTCTCTGTATCATGCCTCTGTTCTTCCCATTACGGCTTTGTGATGTTCACAAAGGAGGTAATAACATCACTGGGGCATGGAAATGATGGCTTGAAACTGCACCTTAAATGGGGCTTGTGACTCATCATTGGGCCCCCCTCTTGTTGGCCAGTGCATAAGAGAAAAGAGATGCAGCAAACAAACAAGCTCCCTTCATTAAACAATGCCTCAATAAGAGGAAACAAACCACATCTGACCATGAAACATATCGGTATACCCAGTAACAAACTCCTTTTAGAAAGAAACTACACATGCTGTGAAAAATCCCAGGGACAAGTTACAGCTACATCCGTCGGCAAACTCTCTACACGAAACACTGAAACCTAGCAGATGGACAGATATGTAGAGACGTCACACACCTGCTCTTGATCAATGGGTGATGAGACAGAGGCACTGAAATCATTACTTCCCTGTAACGATGCCTCTTACAATGTGGGGGAAGTCTAACTTCTGATCAGTAACACTGAGGTCAGATCACGTTCTTTTCGTCTGAGACGATGGTCACTCTGACAGAGTAAAGCACTGGCCATGACTTGAGGGACGTTTACACAACGACAAAAACGGAGAGCTTTCCTTGAGTTTGCACCTTCGGTTTACACGAGAATGGTGCCCAGAGTGCCTGAATCCGCAAACTTTTGAAACCAGGGTCCAGAGTGAAAGGTTTTCAACACATTTTGTTTTCCTGTAAACAGGAATCAGTGTTGTCAGGGTAAATGATGACTTAAACATGGGCAGCATTCTTTCAAATAAAGGTTGCGCACGCACCTAGGAACAACAAAAACAACAGCTATGGCAACATGTGTGCTGCTTACTTTGCTCGGTTTGTTATCCGGACAAAAATATCCAGACAGATTTGTTGTCCAGACAAAAAAAACTCCTGTGTCTCCATATGTCCACTGGCTATTGTTGTTTGTGAGAAGTTTGTCTTCCCCGGAAAGAGTACGCGTGTTGTAACACGACTGTTTCACTACAAACATACATTGCCAACTACTGGCCTGGCATACACGCTACCGCGTTCTCAGTCGTTCTCACGGATCCGTGTGAACACGCATCATTTTTACACCGTCTCTGTGTGAATGCGGAGTGCTTTTGAAAATGCAAAGGAAAAACCATTCAGATTCTGTTGACAATGTTGTCGTGTAAACAGGCTCTTAATGATGCCATAACTTGACCCACAGACATGACAAACCACAAGGTGGAACATGACTGGTCTTTACAAATATTGTTTGAAGGAAGAGGGGTGAGGCTGGACAAAATTTCAGAGGACTGTAAATAAACCACTCTGTATTTACTCCTCTGTATTTGTCTGAATATCCACATTTATGATAGATAACAGCTTCACAATAATGCTAGTGGCAGTTACTCTCTTGGGTGCTATTACCTGCCAGCATTGCTCCTTTTTCCAGTATGTAACAGGAGTCTATCGTTTTGCCAGAAATGTTGTTTTCTCTTGTTTGTTTGTTGTTTTGCTGTTGTTTTATGATCAGTTTGTTGCTTTCAAGAAAATTTTAAATGGAATTTATTGTTTCTGCAATGACTATTTAATTAAGTTGGTTTTAGCATTATTATATTAAAATTCATACATTATCTTTAAGACATCCAGTATCAGATATTCCTCTCATTGTTGGGCCACATGTCAATGCCAGTACAACTGAACTGATAAAAAAAGATTTGCATGCAGAGCTTTTACTTGTAACAATACACCAGCAGAATTTTCTCATCTGGCTGTTGCTGAGCAGATTCCATCATGTACTATTCTGGTGCTCTCCTACCAATCATGAATGATTGATAGTCAAAGCCATCACGTTTTACTGCATCAGAATGGGAAAAATACTCACTTCTGGGATCAGCTAAAACCTCATAAGGCCATTATGCTCTTTTTTTTTTTTTTTTTTTTTTTTACATTATTATGTTTTTTTTTTTTCACAACTGGCTATTGAAAGATGACATGAGTCCCCCTTAGTGATCAGAAGATAGGACTAAGCTGCTCTCTTTATCAAGTAAAATCTACCAAAAATACAATAGCAAAAGCATATTGTTCATACTTGGCTCTCAGTCCTGTAAAAAGTGTCACTTATTTTTGTATCAAGCAAAGAGGTTGCTCTATTTTTTGTTAAAAGATGGTGTTAACACTTTTGTTTTTGATCTAGTGTTAAATCTCAGTATGATTGATATGAGGGTATGATCTTTAGTAAGTACAAGGAATCCACAAATTGGAGCACAGGGTGCATACCGCTGAATATTTGCTGGATAAGATTTGGTATTCCTAGGATTGAGGTGGTTTAGTACAGTGATAATCAACTTGAGGCCCCAGGCCCTCCAAGGCATCACAACCGGCCCCTAAAGCATTATAAAATTCAGAAAATTCAAGGCCAAAATGTATTTTACTCATATTGTAAGACTTCTTTATTATTGTTAAATCCCTAAAGCTAAAAGCAACACCCAACGTATTTTTTTTACAGCATGACTAAATGATTGATCCATTTTGCTAAAAACTATTTGTCAGCTATTATTGGCAAATATTTAACCTGGGGTATGAGCATATAAGTGTCAATTCCAGTGATGGACAACATGGCAGCCCTATATATAAGAAACCAACAGATCTCAGTTTCTTTCAATGGAGAGGGCAGTAGTTTGGGTGAAAGGGACTGCTCTCACTTTTAAGGTCTCAAACTTATATAGATTTTGAAAAATAAAAGTATTTAAGCAATAGTATTTTGATTAGACTAAAATAATCTTAACATTTGATGTTATAAAAATGTAAAATCTGGCACCTCACTGGGTCCATCAAGAAAATAAATGGCTCTTGTGCGGATGCAGTTGATGATTCCTGGTCTAGTAGTTAGGTCACATTCATGTACTCAGGCTGTAGCTCTCAAAGCATGCTGCCTAGGTACAACCTTAACAACCCAGTTACCAGTGTTATTTATGGTAAATCAGGTGGACATGTGTCCACAGGTTGCCTGATTTTCTGGTCACTGACAATGGTCCAACATTCACCAGTGGGCTGTTGAGTGAATTCATCAATCAGTCAATCAATCAATCTTTATTTGTGTGCAATTCATAACAAGTGTTATCAAGACACTTTACAAGAGAGCAGGCTGAAGACAAACTCTTCCTGCAATTCATGCAACAAGTGGTATTCATCACACTGGACAGCTCCCTTCCACTCGGCCTCGAATGGCTTGGCAGAGCGAGCTGTTCAAACAGTCAAAGAGGGACTGAAGCGGATGACAGGAGACTCTCTCAGCACTTGCCTCTCACAGTTCCTCTTTCACTATTGCCTCACGCCTAGGGCTACTACAGGACGCATTCCAGCTGAGATGATGCTGGGGCATAGGTCCATGGCAAGGTTGGACCTGCTGCACTCAGACATAAAAGCAAAAGTGGGCAGGAAGCAGGAATAGCAGAAGGAGAAACCTGACCAAAGAAAGACTTAAAACCACATGACAATGTGTACATGACAAACTTCAGCAGCAACAACAGCCAGCAATGGCTACCAGGGGTTATTCTCAAGCAAAGTGGCCCAGTCTCCTATGTTGTGAGGCTGACTGATGGATGTGTTTTCAGTCAACATCAGGACCACGTGCGCCTGTGCCACAACGCAGGCTCAGGGACAGACAGTGCCATGGTGTCTCCACTGGTGGGACAGTCTGCTGTGGGAGAAGGTCTGCCAGTGATCTTGCCAGCGTGTGAGACACAGCCAGAGATGTTGGAGTTTCTTGGGGAAGATGGACATTCTTGGGTTGACAGACAAACACCTCACAGTCCACCCGCACCAGATCCACCTAAAACAGCCTCACCAGTGGTCACCGGTCACCGGGGGTACTGCATAGATCTCAGCGCACTCGAAAATCTCCAGACAGGATGAATGTTTGAGTGGACAGTTTGGTCCATTTTGAATGTTGTTCTGCCATGTTTTGCAGGTACAGTTTTTAGATGGTGACCTTGTTGCTGCATACAAGTATGTTTTTGAGTGAGGTATATATGTATGTTGTCACTGTTTCCCAACCTCATGTGCCTTTTGTAATATTGGAATTTAAAGGGGAGAAGTGTTATAATGTGAACATTGTTATGAGGCAATAATTCATGTTATATGTAAGTGTAATTTAAATTTAGCCCTGTTCTCTATAGGAGGTAGTTGTGGGTAAGACTGACTTTTCATCTTCTGGTACCCTGCTGTGTTGTTGATTTCCGCTGCATGTCTAGAAATGCATTTTTAAGAGTAGATTTGGCACTTGAATTGGCACATCCTCAATTTAAAATTGATCCACTTTCACCTTTTGTCACCTTCTCTGTTCATATCCTTTTTCTCACGGAGAAATTAACAAACCATGTTTTACAGCAGGGCTGATCTGAAAAGGCAAATATCTTCAGCATACAAACTGGAAAGGGTGGAATTGAAAGTGCAGTTTAACTTCAGATGAATGTGTGTAGAGTGCACAAATTTGTGTGTGTTATCATACATAAAAAAGAGGAGATAGTCCTGTATCCTTGCAGGATTTCACTCAATACAGCTCAGGATTAGTTTATTGCTGTATATCTGACCAAAATATCTGCTGAGACTGTTTATGACTAGAAGGAAAGTTTCCCAGTTTCTAAAAATACTCTGCTTTATATATAACCATTCTTTCTCAGTGATTGTGTGAGTACCAAGACCTCTACTCTCAGTTTTCTGCATGCTGAGTGAAGCTGAAGCATGTGGGGGCTGGATTCCTCGTGACTGCTCTGCCTGTGGCATCCTTTCAGCTACACTGCCAGCTTCACTCAACCACTCTCCATATGAACTGTGTATGCGTGTGTGTGGGTCACTGTGTGTGTGTATGTCCACTGACTGTATTCCACAGCATGTGTCATTTCACCTCATGTTAAGGTGGTAATCTCCCATCTGTGAGCTCTTACAGATAATTACATGTATTTTGTGAGATTGTTCACCAGCTCATAAAATGTGTCCATGTGCTCACGCCACAGAATAGCATTAAAGAGGGAAGGAAGCAGAGTGCAAGGAAAAATAAGGAAGAAAATGTTTAAGCCAGGGCGGCACGGTGACGCAGCAGGTAGTGCACGTGCCTCACAGCAAGAAGGTCGCTGGTTTGATCCCCGGGTTGGGCAGGGCCTTTCTGTGTGAAGTTTGCATGTTCTCCCCGTGCATGCGTGGGTTCTCTCTGGGCACTACGGCTTCCCCCACAGACCAAAAACATGCTTAGGTTGACTGGTGACTCTAAATTGCCCTTAGGTATGAGTGTGAGTATTCTGTCTCTCTAAGTGGCCCTGTGATCGACTGGCTACCAGTTCAGGGTGTACCCTACCTCTCGCCAAATGACAGCTGGGATAGGCTCCAGCCCCCTTGCAACCCTGAAAGGGATAGTGGGTATATAAAATGAATGAATGAATGTTTAAGTTAACTTACAAATATCGTAGATTAGAAAGAAAAGTGTTATCTGAAAAACATTTGAAAAGATAGTCATTTGAATGGGGGCAGCACGGTATTGCATAGCAAGAAGGTTACTGGTAGAACCCCATGCCTGTCAGGGCCTTTCTGTGTGGAGTCTGCATGTTCTCCCTGTACGTGTGTAGGTTCTCTATGGGTACTCTCGCTTCTTCCCACAGACCAAAAGCATGCTCCTTCAGTCAACTGGTGACTCTTAATTGCCCTTAGGTGTGGGTGGGAGTGGAATAGTTGTGTGTCTCTATGTGTCCCTGCAATCATCTGCCTCTTGTCCAATGTCAGCTGGGATGGATGGATGGATAGATTATTTGAATGGATACATCAGGGAAGGATAATGATTCTCCACCTGAGCACCAATGGCCTTACTCTTTGCCAAGGTTTTAGGTTTTTTAAATGAAAAATGATTTTTAATTTATTTTCATTTTAAACGTTAGGCCCAAACTTCATCACAGGCCAGAGAGTTATTAGATATTTTGCAGAGTCAGTTTAAAAAAGAGAGAGTTTGTCACAGTGGCCCTTTTTATATGTTTCAGCATATGTTGGGTTCTGGCACAGCTGCAGAGACAGAAAAGGGAAGATAAGGCACCTGGGATGAATATGCTGCTGTATTGCAGAGTTTGAAAGACCTTACAGGTCCTCTGATATGGCAGTTAAAAATGTGAATGGTTTTCAAGGCCCTAAAGCCAGATATCAACCACTTTTGGTTGTTCCTTTTATAATCCCTGCATGTGAGTTTAGAAAAATGTAAATTATGTTTTATAAATAAACATGATGCAGAAAAGTGTATAGCAGTGTGTTTTTGACCACACTCGTGCACTGTGAAAATGCATTTAGAATATACTTTTCAGAAATACTCTGAACCAGTGGCGGCTGGTGCTAAAAATTTTAAGGGGGGCGCAGCTTTAGAGGAAACAAAAGAAACTAAGGAAGCACTCCATACTACAGTGAAAAAAAAAACTAAAGACAAAACATAATCACAATGCAACCTACTTTGAACAATGCAATATTTGAACAGAAATGTTGCCCTCCTTTCCTTTTGGGCTGCAAATTTCTCATTGACCCTCTGATTGAAGTCCATCATATCTGTCACCAGTCTCTCTTCCATTGACAGCATGGCCAGTGCATTCAGCCTGTCCTGGTTCGTGGTGTTTCTCTGGATAGTTTTGATTCTTTTTAAGTCTGAGAAGCACCTCACCTTCTGCAGTGGTCATGGGTGTGGTGATGAGGATCTTTAGGAGAGTAACAGTCTCTGAAAATACCTCTCCAAGATTATCTTCCATGAACAACTGGAAAAGGTCCACAGCACCACAGCAGGCGTTGAACTCCTCCTTGCTGTAGATTAAGACTGGGCTCTGTCTTTAGCTTGCTTCTGTTGAGCAGTGGGTAGGCCTTCAAGGAGGGCATCTTCAAGAAACATGGTGTGGTACTGTGTGAACCTGTGACCCTGCAGCAAAGTGGCACTGATGAGATGGTCAGTGAGGGACAAAAAAAACATTATTTTAACCAGTAAATTGCAACACATAACTTGATACCATTATCAATTCTTCTTTTTGTAATTTTTCAAAGGTTTTCACAAAATGTAACAGTAATATTTAATGAGCAGTGCAATAAACCTCTGCAATTTCTGCATGCATTTGTGTATAATATCAAAATTACAGTCTGTCCTGTCTTAGTTTTCTCTCTCTTTACTTCAGACTTTGTGTGTACCTATTTTTACTCTTCATTAGTGTACATTGTTCCTGCTTTGAAAAGGTACAAAATGGTCCGCACACCAAAAAAGCTCCCTTGCAACTTTATGATTTATTCCAAAGTGACGTTTCGAGCTCGAAACGTCACTTTGGAATAAATCATAAAGTTGCAAGGGAGCTTTTTTGGTGTGCGGACCATTTTGTACCTTTTTCATGTAGTTTTTTTGGGATCCAGCACCCTAAATAGGATGTGCGCATCTACTATATCCTTCTACATTGTTCCTGCTTTGCCATGATTTTTAAAAAATAAATTTTTATAGGTCCCTTTATATAATATTTTCAACAAATAATGTATTAATTTTGTCAATAAAATTTAAAATGAACTTCTAGTGGGGTACAAACAAACTTAGCCACCCATTAAAAGCCCCAATTCCTTCTAAAATTAGACTATGTTGTTTTTTAAAAATATGCAAGAATTGAAAAACTATATAGATTTTTTAGAACTTAAGTCTGCAATAGGATACTGTTATACTGAACAAAAAATGTATATCCTCTTGGAAAAGATATTTTGTGGCTCCTAGTCTATAGTTTATTGCCATGTGTGAAATAAAATGGTAAATTTTGCCCCTGAATAATGTTATGTCTTCTAGGTAAGACACATCCTAATCTAATCTTCAGTTTGGCATAGCCTCTTACTGATTTTTTTCTCCAATGCAATCTCACCTCTTCTGCGGTCCTCTGATGGTTCTCTGGACCGAGTACCCGACACCTCTCTGGAGCATTGGTCGGACGCGTGAGGGTATGTGAGATGGTTGCGCATGAGTAAATCATATCTGCTGCAATGACGTGTTGATATGATTGACAGGGCTTGTTGTCCAGTCACATGAGGAAAAGAAACACCAGAACAATACTAATTCGCTTCAGGTCACATGCTGAGCAAAAGTTTAAGGACTTACATTGACTCCCATTAGGCCGGCGCCCCGCCGTACGTAAACTATGTATTCACAACACAGTTACTACGTAAAACATTTTGAAACCCCTTTTATTGAATTGTGACAGGTGCTGCTGACAGACTATTACTGTGACAGACTATAAAAATAAATGTTTTTATCCATTATTTTTTATAATTTAATGACAAATTATGTTGTGTTTAAGTACCCAGCGCCCCCTATTGGCAAACCACCACTGCTTTGAACACTTAATTATTTTTAAAGGCTAGTACGTCTGTACTTTTACTCCAGGACATGTATTTTGTTTACCACTGCTTAAGCGGGATACACACACAATACTTGGCCAGTTCTGGGTCAGCTCTTATCTTCCTTCCTACTGATCAGAGTCACTAAAGATGAGATTCCTGGTGGTTCTAAAGATTATCTTGTCTGATTTTAATGTTAAGTGAGGTGTGGTAAGAATGATTTGAGGAGTTTTGCATTTTTTTTTCTGGGTTTATACTGACTTTGCATTGATAATGCATTGTGATAAAGCAACTACGGATACTCTGTTGTTGTTTTCAACTATTTCGTTTGCAACAGTAGTCTGAAGTGGCATTTGTGTTTTTCAGTTTTGTACATGCCATAAAATTAACATCAGACCTGACATTTTATTTTGCAAACTTTGGGTGAATCCCAATTCTACCCCTTAGCCCTTCCCCTTCGTCTTACCCCTTCCCCTTAGCCCTCTGTTTTGAGGGCTAAGGGGAAGGGGTGAAAACATGCTCCTGAGAAACGAGACACCACTCGATTCCCGCTACGTCATCACCCAGAGCAGCTCGCTGGCTGTGAAGTAGGCAGATGCGACGATAGCCGTAGCTACAGCTGCGAAAGCTAGCTCGTTATAACGAAAAATTTTAAAATACGACCAACAATTCAAAACATGATTAATATTTACTTAATGATTTAATAATTACTTATAATTAAGTGCTTCCTTTGGTCTCCGCTCTGCCTCATGTCGGCGGGAGCGGTGTATTTGGGAAATTCTCATACCCCTTCATTTCAAGTGAGGTTCCGGTCTGTCTTTGTTTCAAGGGCTGTGTACCCCTTGGTCTTAGCCCTTTCCCTTAGCCCTATGGAGAATTGGGACACCACTTCACTAGACGTGAAAGTGCAAAACCAAGGGGTAAGGGGTAAGACAAGGGCTAAGGGGTAGAATTGGAATTCACCCTTTGTGTCATTGAAGCTGAGATTCAGGTCACAGGAAAAAAACAGCCTCTCCTGTGGACCTGTGTAAACACTGGCGTCCTTTCAGGTGTAACCTGAGCCTCTCAGTGACTGTCTGCCCTCAGATAGCTAAAAAAGACAATACAGCACATTGTTCTACAAAAAGAACTCCTGTAACCACAGCTTCTTGGCACAGGTTACAGTGTATGAGAGGTCTACACTAAACCAAAGACTTATAAATCCTCTTATAATCTTTCAGCTTTGTCTGTTTTTCCTTTCCCTTTGCACTTTTTGGGCAAGTTTTCTGACATATTTAAATCTGGTGAAAGGTAAAATGTCATGAACACTGAAACAAATCAAATGTAAGAGCTGCTGAGTTTTCTCTACAGTAAGACCAAACTAAACTGACCACGTGTCCTCCTGGTTCCTTCTACCACAAACTTTTTCATGACTCGGTCCAGAGACAGCCAGTAATTTCATGCTGAAAAATGATGACATCCAAAATCACAAACCACAGTTGAGTTATTGTGAAGGATAGGCAGATCCCCTGGCTGAGCAATAGATCACTGTAGCTGGGAAAAGCAAACTCTCTCTGAGAGTCAAAAACCATCCTTATTGAGAAAAGCAGTCCAAATCAACCACAGAATCCTGATGCGAATGAAAAGAAAAGCTTTAAAAAGATAAAACATCCACGTGGTGGTTTTATGCCTCAGCAAGGTTTACATTACCAGGGAGTCAAAGTATAGTGGTGGGTCACCATATACGTCCTACATGTAATCAATGCATCATTAAGAGGTGGGTCTGACAGAAATGCCTCAAAGACATATTACCATATGAAGTTCATAGGCAAAGAGCAAAAAGGGGAAATAAGTATTTTTGAAATATTTTGTTCACAAGTACAGCTCAACTTTTAGTGCAAAAGAGAAATTTGCTTTAACAAGAAAAAATGACCACATGACTCTAAAATCCAAATCTAATCAGTTCATCCTTAAATAAGAGTGGATATTAGCATAAAGGTCAGTAAAAATCCCTAAAAGCATTCATGAAAGTACGTATTTATTCCACAAGCAAATAATGGCCAAGCTGTCGGCCAATCACAGAGCTGACATGTGGAGACAAACAAGCAGATATCCTCTTGTTTACACCAATGAGCACTTAATGATAATTGCACCTAACTGGGATTCAAAGCAGAAGTATTTCACCACCTGCATCTGCAGCTGGTCTCATTATTTTGACACCATTCGTAGAGGAAGAAAGTACTACAGGAGTCCAGGCCTGAGGAGGAAGCAGCTTCAGCCAAAAGAGATGAAATGACGCAGCTGTAACTGGGGATAGCGAAGGTCAGCAAAGGTCAACTTTTGCTGGTGTTTACAAGCATGTTAGATCAAACGTCAGAAATGTTTAAGCGTGCGTAACATTTTTCAACATATCCAGCAGACATCACCCTTGCCCAATTTGACCAAAATTTCAGGAAAAGTATTAAAGACATAGTGCAGACATTTTGAAGCAGGGTTGTATGATTTTGGAGTAGTGAGCATAACCCACATTGGTTTTTCAGCTTTACCCCAATGAGAAAATAACCAGCACAGAAGTTAGGCTATGTATACAACCTACAGTGTCATAGATGGAACCAAAACCTCTACGTTATCTACTGAATTTTTCACAAGCAAACAAAACATACAGCATTGAGGTGATTGTATACTGTAGAGAACACAATAAAATACTTTTCTGCTGGTTAGTCCCATGGTTTTGGTACCCAAAAGCCTGCTAGCCTGCTTGTTAATCCACCTTGAGTGAAGTATTACCATAGCACAGGGGCTCTGTGGCAGAAAAGTAAAGAATTAGAGAATTGTAATGTTAATAAGCTCTTACCTTTAAGAGCCCATATTGTTTTTATTGAGTATCTTACGCCTTTTAGTGTATTTTACATGACTCCTCCTCGTGGTAAGGTTCTCCATTTCTCCCTGTTTACTGCAGCTGGCTAAACCAGCAGCAGCCCCCCCCCCCCCCCCCCCCAAGACCTACTATTGCGATTCCTTGACATAGTTTTGTGAGCAGTTTAAGCCCATTGTCTTGGAAAGACAAGCCTAGTGTAGAGCAAGGAATGAAGCAGAATGAGTGCAGTCATTTACAATAGGCCGTAGAGCAGAACTGAACTGATCAATGACCACAGACTTGACAAGTCAACCAATCAGAGCAGATTGGGCCCTCATTGGCAGGGGGCCTTAAGGAGGATGTAGCTCCAACAAAGCGTCTCAAACAGAGTGAGAATACAGGTGGCTAAAGGTTACTCATGATGAGAAAACTAGAAGATTAGCAATTGTGAACAAATTGTTGCAGTCATCAAAATGTATGAATGTACATATTTACACAAATCTAAGAACCAGAGCCAAGACAGAACATGGGCTCTTTAAATTCAGTAAATCACAACAAGCTTTTGGCCCAATCTGCAGCAGTGTATAGCCTTACTTCTGCACTGTTCACCCCTCATATGGCCAGAGCTGATCACCATCACTGAAGCTGATGTACACTACTGAAATCACTATCTGACAACCCCAGTTCCAAAATACTGAATTATATTTTTGAGAATACTGAAGCTTATAAGGACAGATACCTGCAAATTAAGCTTTGTAAAAAGGTCCTGCATTTAAAGAAACAAGAGTTCATCTCATTCAACATGTTTTGCATCTATTTTCATGTATTGTCTTTTGTTTCCTCCTCATCACCCCCTCTCTGTGCTCCTCCCTTCACACTCATGGTGGGCACCTCCTGCTGTGACTGCTCTAATTATGTAGAAGATTAAATGACGGTGTGGAGGTTACTTACATGTTTAAAACCCACATAAACAAAAAAGGCATCTGGCGGTAACGCACATGTGCTATTCATTGTAGAAAAACTTCACATCTTCTCAGACCTCTTACTGACTTCTTCTTAAGAAGATGCCAAATAACCCATTAAAGTCATCTGTCATACAATACAGGTCAAGTGTTAATGAGTGAGGCAATGTAATGTTGTGGCTCAAACTGCAACAAAAACAGAGGAGTGAAACAAAGAGCAGAGGGCAGCACAGGAGAATAGGAGGTGTTACCTCTTAATAAAACAGTGACATCAGGGTCCCTCACTTTATGACCTGTGGGATTTAGAGGGTCCCCTGCATGTCTGTCACAGGATGTGAGGCTTTTGACATTTCAGTACGAGGCCAGTGAGCGAGGTTCAGGGTTTATCAGAGGTCACAGGAACCTCTGAAGCAGGATGAGGCCAGCGAGTGAACCTTTTGTCTGCTGTGTTGTTAGTGGGCTCAGTTGTCTGTGAGGAAACTACAGTTATTGCTGTCACAGGAGACAGGATGTCTCACACAGCAGCAACAAAAACAAGTTGTGTTGGGACATAAACAGCACTGAGTTTTAAACTGCTTATGGATTCCCTATTGTTTAGCATTTCAGCAGGTCATCCATCACAAGTTTACTGAAAAAATGTTGTATTACTCAAGTTTTACTCAGTGAGTGCATCTATAAAGTAAAAGTTTATTTCCTGGATTCAAAAGTAAGGTCAAAATGCAATTCTTTAATGTCTCAAGCTCATCTTGGGAGATTTTGTCTGGTTATATAATGGACTGAAATAAGGCTCATGTCACAATGTAAGCTACAAAAGCAAAATACCGTGGGGAAAAAAAATGCTTCATTTCTACCACATGGTCAAAGCCTCATATGTCATGCAATTTTCATAACAAACATCTTCAAGTTTGCCAGGTTTATGCCTGCTCCAGGTGTACATTGCTTGGGAGTGAAAATACTGTGAAGGGTCACTTGGCCCCTGACCTTACACCTCCCAAATTTAATCAGTACACCATCAAGTCAGCCAGGGTATTTGTCAAAGCCCAATGACATTTAACTTAGTCCCTTCAAAATGTTATAGGTTTGCCCGTTTAGCTAGAGCAGAATTTTTTGCAAAATTTGAGGGAAATCCTGGGAAGCATTCTTGAGATATAGCATTTACAAGCAAAACATGGCTACAAACCTGTTCCTGATCAGTTCTCCCCTTTGACATTTTGGATATTTGGGTACATTTTGGAGAAAGATCACCCAGAAGATTTCCTGTGAGTTTGGGAACACAAAACTGCATTTACAAGAAAATAATACAATGAGACTTATGACTATGACCTTTGACCTATGAACTCTAAAATTTAACCAGATCCTTTTTTTTTTAAATTTTGTGGACATGGGGTAAAAGTTTTGAGAAAAACCCTCGAAGACTTTTTAGAACATTGCATTCACAAGATTTGACCCATACAGAAGGACATCTAAAACACATGCCACAGGCCTTGTCTGTTGCTTATGAGGAGAAATAAAACAACAATAATAATAATAATGATAATAATAGAAGAAGAAGAAGAAGAAGAAGAAGATGATTACTGTAACAATAAAGAAATTGTTTGCATAAGAAAAACTGCAAAATTGAACAACCCCGAATAATTGATAACCTCAATGCCTGACACCCAAACATTCTCCTGATCAGAAAATAATTTCCAAGAAAACATCCAAATTAGCTTTATACATTCAAGCTACTTAATTCACAAAAGTCATTATTGTTATGGTTGTTATTGTTGTTATTATAATTATTATTATTTGTAGTAGTAGTTGTAATCCAGTCAATCAGTGTTGTTTTAATATTCCTTTGTCAATGTTAAACTTGTATGTTCAGTTGGATTTCCCTCTGTCCATCTGTTTTTTATACCATGGATCCAACCCCAGCTGTCATTGGACGAAAGGCGGGGTACAACCTGGACTGGTCATCAGCTAATAACAGGCCTGGCAAAAGCCTTCGATCTAAGCAAGGTCTTCCACATAAATTAAGATAAAATTAGGTTTACTTTACTGTCTATCATATGAAGAACAGCTGTATAGGGGTGATTTGTAAGTGTTTGTTTACAAATTTTCTTGTCTCTTAATGGATCAGAGGCCTACAGCATAAAGTGCGGTCAACTTACCCTAAAATATGAGGATGAAAAAGCCAGTATAATGGAGAAAGGAAAAACCGTAGCGGCTGTCAATCATAGGCAAAATGCGTGGCAACGCATAGCGGACTGTGTAAATGTGTAAGTTACTCAACAATGGCTCAATCTGACACTAATCACACTCGTGAATCTCATGAAACAATATACCGTGCAAATGTATTGCGTGTCTGACAATTATCATCCCATTCCCCCAGATGTAATTCCTCTGGGTTGAGAAGATCCTGTGAGCAGATAAAAAATAAATACAAAAACATTGTTGCGTCTGGAAGCTAAGTTGGTCTGTTTTACGTCATATCATGCTACATTTAAGATTTAAGTCGTCGCCACTAGGGATCGACCGATATGGATTTTTTAGGGCCGATGCCGATACCGATTTTTTTCCATCACCGTTAGCCAATGACCAATTTTCTTGGGCAGATATTTGTGGCCGATACTGCTTTTGCTCCATCAATTTACATGAAAAAAAATGACAACGATAACAAATATTACAGGTCTCAAGTTTAAACAAAGAAACATTTATTGAAATGTAAACATTTAACAATTTAACAACTTTAACTAACAACACCTACTGAACACTGTAGGATTCAGCTTTGTTCAACACACATACTTTCAAGTAAAAAAGTGCAAATGTTGCCACACTGGGTTTTTGCGTTCAGCATCTGTATAAAGAATAAATAGAAACACAGATTAGTATCAATCAGTATCAATCTTCTGGCATCATCTTACATTCATATCACCCAATATCATCATCTTTTCATCAATATCTACAAACAGCCTTAATGATGCATTGCTTGCTGACATACTATAAGGCAGGTATAATCTACTCATCAGAAAACATCCTTTGTCACACATTTGAATAATTTAAGAGAAAACAATAAACCTGAAAAGCAGCCATTAACATAAAGTGCTTGATTTGTAACTTAAGACTGCCATGGTTTCAATTTTTCTGCACAAAATAAAGTGATCATGTCTTAGGCTACTATGATGTCCAGTGGGGGAAGTAATTAATTATAAATACTCAGATTACTGTAATTAAGTAATTTTTGAGGTACTTGTACTTTTATGAGTAGATTTTCAATTCTGTACTTTTACTTGTACTTAAGTATTCATTAAACCATGTAATCTACTTACTTTTAGAATCATAGTTGAGTACTGAGTACAATTTTAATAAATATCCAAACCTTTTATCTGCATTTTTGTAGCCAGTAAGGTGATTTGATAGAAAACAAGTCAATGAAAACCAGGACATGAGGATGAAAAACAAAACAAAACAAAAAAAGGACGTTAATGATTGATTTTGCATTAAGAATTTAACCAGTTAAAAATGTATTCATTTAGTTTTTTGTCTGACATTTGCTGAATAAGGCAATAAAAACTTAAAATGAGAAAAAAAAGACAAAAAACAACCAATCAAAATGAGGGGAAAATCACTTGTTTTGTATCTTATCAATTATTAATGATTAATTGATTGTTGGCGTTTTAGCGCGAGGGAGATAGCACGCACACACATACACACACACACGACACACATTTAACTTCAGCCCGGTGTTCGCTGAATTAAACTCCTACAAACACCATGGAACTGAATTGACAACGTTGACATAACTTAATCCTTAAACCGGGGTTCGTAACAGCTGTACATATTAGCCTACATCAACAGCTCCCTAAATACAATGGTAAGCAGTTTTAAAGATGAAGCATTCAACAGCATTCCCGTTTTTCTGACCCACAAACTTAACTTTATTTTCAAGCACATATATTACATGCACTTGGCATTCACGTTTCCTATTTCAAAGTGGGTGGCAATATTTCAACTAAGTTTAACTGTTAGAGGCTAATCGAAAGTTTAAAACTTGCCGTTGTTGTTAAGCAGGATCCAAGCTAATGCTGCTTTCACCACTCTTGCAGTGGGGGAGGGGTAATGTGTCTGCATGTGCTGCAGGGTCTTCTGGCAACACAGAGC
Source organism: Cetoscarus ocellatus (assembly GCA_037902135.1). Classification (NCBI taxonomy): domain Eukaryota; kingdom Metazoa; phylum Chordata; class Actinopteri; order Labriformes; family Labridae; genus Cetoscarus; species Cetoscarus ocellatus. The sequence goes on from JBAMNC010001672.1 coordinate 452,561, forward strand.
TGCCCATGGATGCCTGTCTGTAAATCATGCCACGGAAAAATACATTGGCGAACCCACGCGCAAATCGGTGGATGCCGATTCAAGTAAAGAACACAAATATCAGCCCGATATATCGGCCGGCCGATGTATCGGTCAATCCTTAGTCGCCACAATAAAATCATGTCAACATCCCGAGTTGATGTCTGACCCAAATTAACAATTTATAAATCAGCAGCTGGACTAAAAAACACCCTCCCTCTTTACAGAAAAAAGCCCTCAAACACAATAAATAAAGTGCAGGAATGACGTGATAGAATAATGTGCTGTTTCACATTAGCATTACATCCCTTTATTTGTCAAGCACTTTATGGTGCATTTGAATGTATGAAAGGGGCTATATAAATGAAGTTTATATAACAGGGCGATGCACAATGACTGTGGGACAGTCAGTGCACCATTCCTGCAGGTCGCACGGGCAAAAAAAAAACTATATATCAATATATCACACAGGTAGATGAGTCCGGGCGGCAAGAACCGGGACCTCTCATATAGTGCATCATCAGGTTGATCTAGTGGGTCAGATCGGTCTCGGGACACCCTTTCTCATCCTAACGCTCGTCTCACAAGTTTTGCCTCTGTCTACCGGGTTCAGGACAAGAGGGCAGGCCATTGTTTCGGAGAAGCCGAATGGCTAGTGCGAGGGGCATTTTACAGGATCAGATTCAACCTCCAACTTACCCTGCTCCAGAGCAGGTTAGCCATTCAGAGTAAGTCACCATGGTGATTTACCCCGATAAGAAATGAACCAGCTTTGTGCTATCAATAAACCAGGGTTAACCCTGAAGTTACCTCGCTAAGGCATTAATCCTGCTTCGTGCTATAGGCCCAGGCTGGTCATCACGTCTACAGTATATGAGTAAATACTTTGTTCCAAATACTTATCAATGCCAGCATCTAGTCAGTATCTTTAAAAGTTTGCTTTTGAATCACAGCAGAGGTCTCTTCTCTGCTCCACTGCTCTTTATCTTAGTTTAAGGGGAAATTTTGTTTGTTTGGAGGTTAATGCACTATTTCATCAATGAAACAGCAAATATACTAAAAAGCCTTTTGATTTCAAAACTACAATGTTACCACAAAGCTACTGAAAAAAGAAGTTAGAGTCCTAGCACTGCCTTTTTTAGCTCAGCCAGTACCCACTACTGTTTGTTGTATCCACTATTTATATGACCTACAATCTGTAACACAGCATTATGACATTATAACGGCCTTGAGCTTCCTTCCCTGAGTGTGACATCAGAGGAAAATGGCCACCATGTGATTATGGTGAATGGCACTTACAACACAGACAAGACATCTAAGAGACAGCTGTGTCTCCATCCTTGAGTTGGCAGCCAGAGCTGTGTTTTCAGTCCAATCAAACATCTGCAGAGAGACAGAGACAAATGTCTGCCTACCTACAGTCTCCCACCAGCCAGACGGACTGAGGAGGGTCTGCAGAAGCACAGTTTTGTATTCCAAAGATAGTTCACAACTTATAAGTCAGAAGTTTGTTTGTTTGTTTTCTTTTATGTGTGATGACCTTAAACTTGAGTGAAACACTCTTATTTTGTGGTTGCTCTAAATGGTGGTCAGGCTTCATCTCCAGTTGGAAATTCCCAGCCCAGACCCAAGTAAATGCAGGTTTGTAGCTTATTCTAAAATAAATCTATCAGTAGTATGTAGTGGTAGAAACCCAAGAAAATTATGCCATCTTATGAATCCACCAATGTTCACACCATGGTGAAGACGGTGCACAGCGAGTGCAGCTGCACTGGGACAATTTGCAAGCTTGCAAAGGCACGCCAACAACACTCACATCAGTCATAATGCTGTTGTCCCTGGGATGTGTTGCATGTATTTAGTGATGTATGTGTGAATCCTCCAGGTTCACGTACAGAATAGCAGTAGCTCTCAAATGCTCTCAGCAGGACCCACCACCACCTTCTTAAAGGTCCCATATTTTGCTCCTTTTCTGCAGTTTAACATGGAACTTTGACATGTTCATGAAACGTTAGTGACATGCTTTGGTCCAAAAAGCCTATGAATCAAGCACAGCTGCATTCTTTTCACGATGACATAACCCCTCTGTTCAGAATGGCTGGTTTTGAGGGCGGTCACCTTCATATGCTAATGAGCTACAGCAGCGTACATACGGGGAATTCACGATAGACCTGCTGCGTAACTCGAGCGAAGCGAGTGCTCCAGCCACATGCCGCTTACAGTCCTGAACACATACAAACCCTTAATTCATGCTACTACACACAGTTACAACAGAGAAGCTCTTTTCCCCCAAACATCACAGGCTAACGCACAACATGCTAACTGCAGTGGAATAGCCACAACTTAGCATACCTGCCGGGCTAACGTTAGCACAAAGGAAGGGACCTGTGGTCGGGTAAAGGACTGATTAATTCAGCCAACTGTTAAACTTCTCTTCCTGAACACACAAGAACCACAAATTCCTGCCATTTAACAGATAACAGCAATGTGGTTTCCCCCAAACATCACAGGCTAACGCACAACATGCTAGTCACCGCAGTGGTACTGATTATATTCAGCCAACTCTTAAACTCCTTTTGAGTAATGTAAGAATGCTCATACACTGAAGTTTATCCCTCAGACTTTCAACAAGTAACGTGAACACTGACAAACATGTTGTGCGGTTACCTCTAGTACACTTCACCCTGCTGTTAGCATTAGCTCATAGCAATGAGCAAAATAAATAAATTTTACACAGCATTAAAATACTCACATTTCCATCATCAGGTTTGGAGACGGATTGTTCGTACTGAGCTTGGATTCAGAAAAAGTCTAGTTCCCAGTCCTGTATTGAACTGACTGAAGTTGAAGAAGCAGTTGGCCGTGAAGTGACTGGCACACACATACAGGTTTTAGCCGACTGTAGCTGCTCATTCACTTCAAAAATCAAATTAATCCACTGGGCCCGTTTGGTCCTCCGAGGCTGGTAGCCTATATGTGAAGATGTATGTGGCTGTTTACAGCCAACAACCGAGCAGTGAAAGCTTCTGAGCTTAGACATGCTGAACACCGATCACTCACTAAGAATATAAACAACATGGCTGCACTTCGCAGAGGAATCTCTCCAGCAAGGGGGGAGGGGGGATACTCAGGTAGACCAATCAGGTTAGGTCTGAAATCAAAAATATACTGTTATGTAACAGTATATCCACAGACTCAACAGCTCACGAATGCCATGAGTTTACATTCATGCAGCCTGCTAAATACAGGTTTTGTTGTCTACTATCACATTTTGTGGGCTGGGAGGAAGGCCAAATACCCCAAAATGTGTTCAAAAGCCTTAAAAAAAAGTGGTTTTTGCATAATATGTCCCCTTTAAGTGAGATGCTACCTTTTTCCAAACAGCTGTCTCTCTTAAATGCTTTTATCACTTGTGAATTAAGAGTGTTTCTCAGCCCTCGTGATGACAATGAGGACAGCTCTTCACTCATTTACCCCAAAAAATGCACTGGGCTAAGGGGTTTGCACCAAATGCACTTTCTCAGATGCCTCTTAAACTACAAACTGCACTAGCAACTTTTTGCTGTGCTCACCTACGTTGCCAGCATTGAATCATGTCTAAAATTAGCCAGTGATGGAGGCTTGCAGCCTTTAGAAACAGAGGGGTATGTGGTGCCACTGTCATGATTCAACTTCAAATAAAAACGAGGAAGGGCCTTTATGTTCCCATGAATTTCACGAGACAACACTGAATGAAAACAGCCACGGTCCGGTCCTTGATGACTTTGTCAAATGGTGTGATGAATCTTATCTGCAGTTAAATGTATTAAAAACTAAAGATATGATCATCAATTTTAGGAAGAAGTCTTACACACAAGAAATCTCACTTATTAAGGGTCAACCTGTCGAGTGGGTACAGTCGTACAAATATCTTGGGACAATTATTGACTTTAAACTAAATTTTTAGCTGAACTGTGAAGCTGTGTATAAAAAGGGGCATCAGCGGGTATCCTGTCTGAGGAAACTGGCCCGTTTTCATATTGACAAAACCATGATGATTCCTTTTTACCATGATTTTGTTGAGTCGACTAGATCTTTTTCTTTGGTGTTGTGGTTTGGAAACCTTTCCGTGAAGAACAGAAACTCTCTGAACCACAGAGTAAAGTGGTCCAGTAAGCTGATCAGAGAACAGCAAGTGAGTCTGGAGACCTTGTATTCCAGGCAGGTGGAGCGGCTCACTGGCTCAGTTCTAAAAGATGTTATGATATCTCCAGCAAAAAAATAAACCAATTCATCCCTTATTGCATAAAAATCAATAAAATGTAATTTATGTATGACCCCACCAACTTGGGGTCTTCTACTTCATGGCACGATTACTTCTCAGGCACATATTTTTGACCCACAGGAAAACAGATCAACATCTCACTTTTGGTCCCCAATCCAGCATTTAAGAACCACTGCTGGTAAGCACATTTGGTATATTTTATGCTGGTGTTTCTGTTCAGTGATGAAAGCAGAGACAGGAGGAGGAATCCTTTCTTTCTGTTGAAAGGCCAGTGAGACTCACACAGACTGTTAATGACACTCCTTTAAAGAGAAGTAGACTCTTCTGTTTGTTGTGGACCACAGACTGCCTGTCAGTGAGACTTTGATCTCCAACAGAATCAATGTTTTTACCTTCTTTTCATCCTGCTGTAGATGTGGGTGTATGTGTCTGCTTGTGTTTGTGCAAGTGTGAGAGAACCCGAGCATGATAGAGTATCTGTCTGTGAATACTAATCAGTACATATCAATGTGTGTGTTGTGTGTGAGACACTGTGTTCAGTTATTCTTGTACTACTCAAGTCTAGTTCTAATCATGTCGGTTCTCTCTCACTTGCGCTGTTTTGTCCAAACACACAATAACGTCTCGTGTTGTGTACAGAGTACATACATTACATCAGCCTTTGTTTAAGGTAAACAGCACAAATACAGAGGCAAACACACAAACTCATATCCACATTTGTAGTTTGTCACTCTAAGTTCACGGAACTTAGAAGTGTATGTTAAGAATGTGACCCAGTGGAAATGTATGCCTGTGAGGGTGTAAGTGAAAATGAAACAGTCTTTTCATGCAGGAGGATTACAAAACAGTGCTTTAAGTAGCAGCTATTCGCACTAACAGCTGCCCTGTCAAGTAAAAGAAAATAAAAGTGATGACACAGAGATGACAAAGGTGCTGCATTAACGCACTGCATGTAGGTCAGGAATTGGCAACTTTGGTCACCAAAAAGGCCACATTAAAATTACTCTCTTTGCCAAAGGGCCAAAGTTTTGCAGTTTGAAATGTATGAAAAGGGATGAATACTTATAAAGCTGTCATAAGAACTTAACTTATCAACATTTATACAAGATAGGGCTATTACAAAAAAAACAAGACTAATGCTGTAATACAATTTTACTGAACTGAAATCTTCCTCCTTTCGGCATCAACACCTCTGCATTGTGGTCTTCCTCTGGTCAGAGCAGTGGATTATGTCTTTTTTGGATGGTTGTCTCAGAAACTCCTTTTTTTTATTTTCTTAAGTTCTGACAAAGACTCAAAACATGTTCATTTGAGCACAGATCTGATGTTAGGACAAAGGGAGAAGGTCACACAGTGCTAGATCAGGTGATCATGGTGATCAAGCCCACTGATTTGTTGTTGTGTGAGCTGGAGCTTTGTTTTTACAAAGAATGAAACCATTTTTTCCACAATTGTTGTCTCTTTCTCCTGACTTTCTCTTGCAGCTTTTCTAGAAACTGTCTGTAATAGTGTAGATTAACTAATGACCCTACCAGAATCCACTCCTCCAAAATAATACTCATAACGTTTAAGACAATGATCAACATGGCCTTGAACTTGAAGTTGCTCTGTCTTGCTTCTTCATCTTTGGTGACTATGGTGTGCTCCAATACATTGACTGCCGTTATGTCTCAGGATTGTATTGGAAGATCCAAGTTTCATCGCATGTAATCACTCCTTCTAAAAAATTGGATTTCCTTTATTTAAACCAAAGTGTCTCAACAAATTTGCATGCACTTATATTTTGATCAGGAGTCAGACGTTATTGGGGGTTTTGGGAAAAATTTGACACACACATATTTGGGGTCTATATTGAGGGAGTTGAAGGACTGCATGTGGTACCTTGGCTGCCAGTTGCCCACCCTGATATTGGTGAAGACAGTATACATGCGAATAGACAAAATGTCCAACAGGCTACAGTCATCTAAAATATATTTGATTTCTTTTAAATTATTTTGTATACAAAATTATGGCCATAACTACATTTTGTTGCAGAGTAACCAAAGTGTGTTAAAGGAAGTTTTTCTTAAGAAGAAGCATTAAAAAATTACCTTGTCACACTGATGTTAATACAAATGACTGGACAAAAGCATTATGTTTTGGCAGCCTGATGTAACATTCAAAAACATTAATTTCACCTGCAGCCATTTTTAGTGATACAGCTCAGTGTTTATAAAGTAGGAGGTGAAAGATGTGTCTTTGGCATGTAAATGGGTATGGTATAACTTACACAGGAGCTCGGGACCATCAGTGTATGAATGTGAGAGTGAATTGGTGTGAATGGGTAGAAGTGACCAGCGGTATAAAGCTCTTTAAATAGTCTGAAAGACTAGAAGGCATTAAATAAGCTCAAGTCCATTTACCATATTTTAGGTCAAAGTGAACTTTACTGTGTACCTCAAAATTGGGACAAATTGCTGTAGATGTCTTCTTCTTTGTGTTTGAAGTCTCATAACTGTGAGTATGATCTTATTTATGCTCAGTTTAGAGGAAAAAAAAACAGTAACATCAAGACACTGGAAATGCGTGGGAGGGCTGAAAAGCTGTGAAGTATGCAGACATAAACACCAGTCATACTACATTCCATAAATGCCAGACTCACACACATGATCCACCCGCTGGTGTGCACCTGCTGTTCAGCAAAAACTACATACTGTCAACCCTGTCGAGCCGGCAGGGTCAGCTGCAAGCAGACTGTGGATGTGCTGGAGGCTCTGGGATGATAAAATTACATTGCTGCCAGCATGGAGGGGGAAGTGCTGTCCGAGAAAACTTCACTAAGATAAGATTGATTTACAGTCAACATGGCAATGACTAAAACACATCTAGGGAACATTTACATTTTTTATCTAAATCATGTCATTTTTTAATCAAACAGTCGAACCAGATACAAAATCTTTTGGGCACCGCTGGCCCAGTCTGATAGTGAGCTCTCAGTAATCAGAAGGGGGCAACCATCAGTGAGTGAATGTGAGAGTGAAGTGGTGTAAATGGGTAGGTGTGACCTGAGGTGTAAAGCTGTGTTGAGTGGTCAGAAAAACTAGAAAAGTCCTATATAATCTTAAGTCCATTTACTTTTTATAGGTATGTGGTAAAGAAAGTCACCCAATTGGTGCATAAATGTCTTTACAGGACAATGTAACAAGTCTCATGAGACATGGAATAAGACATCAAAAACTTAAGGGATAAACACACAGGCAATACATGTATAGTTTTATCACAAAAGAAGAAGCTGGAAATTTTTAACATGATATTATATTTATGATATGATATTTGTGACATGACACATGCTAATAAAGTGCTTATGCCAGTTTTCTACAGTCAAATAATCAGTCATTCACACTTTATACAGAATAAATCCATAACTAGAAAAGCACTCAGAGAATGCAGACCTCGGCCAAGCAGCTCAGTACCACCCATAAATTGTAATTTCCCCCTAATATTATTGTCCTATATTTATTTTATACACACATTGTGGAATGAAAATTATCAATCTGCAAAAAGTGTGATTATTGTTGATATAAACATCATCCAATAGAGTGACCTAGTTAATAGTGGGTCTTGTAACTGGTTGACTGAACCAATTCGCTGCTGCTTGTACAGATATTGGTGTTGTGTGTGCCAAGGTGCTTCCAGTGGGTGATGTCGCCAGCCTGTCGATCGGAGCAAAACCACGGGGCTTCGGTGCATGGTGCTTTCGCTCTATGTGGAATTTGGGGGTTAGGAATTTTACACTCACACACACGCAGGCTTCTGCTATGACAGACAATTTCAGTATTGACATTATCAGCAACCTTGTTTCGAGTGATTAACAGGCACGGCTTGAAGGACAGCGAGCAAGCAGAGCTGCCACGTATGTTTCTATAATGTTAATGGGCTCACAGTCATGTTACTAGTAGCTGTGAGTTGTAGAGGACTGGGATGTTTATTATAATTGCAGGAGAGTCTGCTGCCTTAATATATCTTAAAAACCAAGGCTCCAGGAACAGCGCCGGGCTTTCTCCATTGGCAATTTCTTCCTCCTCTCCACTATGGGTGTTTCTCAATTCAAAGTTCGCAAGTTCGAACTTGGGAACTCTGGAAGTTTGGACTTGGCAAGTTTGTTCCTGAGTTCGGACTTCAGGGGTACGGGAGTCCGCAGAATGATCTACCACTTTTGGAACGGCAGCGTACTTTGCTAGCGTCCCACTCCACATACTTACATCACATCCGGTTGCCTTGCTTTGAAGTTTGTTGACAAAAAGCAAAAAGCATAAATTTTGATATAAATAAGTCATATCTCATTTTTAATTCATTGTAAAATAGTAATTTATATGCTAATATATTTCTATCTTCCTGAGTATAAACAGCCAAACAGCGGTGGGAAAACCGCTGTTGCTATGGGATACACAATTGAAACAGATATATCTGATTATTGCTGTCAACAGATTTAAACTAATCAAATATGAATTAAAAAAAATGAATCAAATGGAGTTCACCATCGCTGTCGGCATCTTTGACATCGCCGCCAGAGAGGAGTCTGCAGGGATGAGTAGGCAGAACCGTCAGAGGAGGGCCAGGATGCTGCGGAGGACGGAGAGGAGACGCTCCCTGCTGGCCAGCTTAGCTGCCTTTGCACGTTCATTTCATCTCATTTAGATTTGGATCCAATAATTATTTTTGCAGTTTTACGTTACATTACTAATCTCTAGTCCAGTGATAGGCAAACTGACATCGCTAGTGGAAACTAATTTCAAGGCTCGATAAAGTGTAGAAACATTACAAATCACACCAAAAACAGTATGACAGTGACAGCAACCCACCACCACATTTTTTTTATCAGTCAAAATTGGCCATTACACATTTCATTCCTTAACCTGTCACAGTAAACATATAAGACAGTTACTTTTTCTGCTAAGGACAAAGACAGGCAGGAGCACCAATTAACTTGCCAGGGAGAAATTAAATACACAGCAGGAAGTGTTTGGCTTAAATCTGACAGATGTTGGAAGAAAATTTTGTTTTTCGTCAGACGACTCAAATTATTTATAAATATAACAATTAATTGCACAAAACAATCATTAAGTAGTTAATTTTATTAATAATAATTTACTTAAATGAATAAATAAATGAATACAAAATAAATAAACTGTAAAGAAAACACTGAATAAGTTCAAGAATAAGTTAATAAATAAGAATAATAAGTTAAAATTCATGAACATCAATTTGGAAAAAAGGACAGTACTTGATTTCCACAAAAGTAAAGTTAAATCAATAGGAAGCTTTTCCCCTCCATAATTTTGCAGGGCATTTGTGATTCCAGTGGTGTTTTCCCCGACGTGTACATCGGAAAAACAGGATCTGTTCGCCATGCCCTGGTCCCGAGATGATCCCCTATGTTCCAGCAGGCCCTCTATCCACCAGCTCAGTTTTTCCTCTTGGCTGATGGAGGATACCCATACCTGCAGTATCCTTTGGCCACTAGCACTCCTGTTGAAAGTCAGGACATGGTCTTGCTTATAAAAAAATTACAATAAACTGTAGATGGGAGTCATGTTCAGCTACAGAGAGTAAATAGGTTTTTTTTATAATTCTAATTAATCAGCTTTAATAAGTTTCTTAGAGTTAAATTTTATTGCAGAGTTAGATGTTTATTATATAAATGTTATTGCAGAATTATATTTGCTTTAATACACATACTTTAATCAGTTCTTTATATTAAAAGCATAACCATTAATTTGTTTGACATAATCTGTCAATTTGAAACATTGTGTTTTCTAATGAGTAATGTATGTATTTAGCAGAATAGTTTCACTACAGTTAACTATATTAAATGATAATGAATGTCTTGTATTTCTTCCTTCGGGTCTGACCAACTCAGTTTATAGATAAATAGATGCATCACTATAAGCCCAAATGATAATGTAAATTTTGTATCAACTATGTTTATGTATTTTTCTAACACAGTCTGACACAGTTAAAGACTACATTAATGTCTGAATTATTGGAAAATATCATTGACTTTTAAATGAATCATTGCTCGAGCTTAAAAACAAAAAACTGAATTTATTTACAATTTATTAAACAAAAAAAAAGAAATTATTTCCCATCTACGCTAAAACAACATACAAGGTTCATGTTACACTGAGGAGTCACATGATCAGCTGGACAAGATGGCAGCTTAGGTCGAATCCGCTCAGCCCGGCATTGCCATTTTTATTGATTATTACTGTTATAACAAACATTACTTTTACCATCTGAATGCTTCACTAACTATATATACGCCATGACTGATTCAAGCAAAAAATTCGAGCCAGGCCTTGCAAGAGGACAAGAAGCATGTCCGACATGGAGGCCATAGCTGAAGCTGTACTTGAGAAACAACACGGCTACTTGGAGTCACGCTTCGACAAACTCCAGCAGATGGGAGAAGACACAGAGGCAAAACTGGGAGACATTCAAGCTGATTTACTTCTCTGACTGAGAGTATAGGCTTCGTTAATGTGGAACTGGACAAAATACGGTTGGATGTTGAAGGTAACCGTGGGAGGCTAGTTAGCCATGAAGCTACGTTGGAATCAATGCAACTCAAGCTAGCTGATATGGAGGACCAGGGCAGACGCTGTAACATCCGCGCCATCGGGCTACCAGAAGGGATTGAGGGGTCCAACCCTATCCAGTTCCTAATGAAATCACTACCGGAGTGGTTCCCCACCCTGGGTAATTTGGAGGGCGAAATCATGCGGGCCCACCGGGTGTACGGCGACAACAACAGAAAGAGAAAAGGCCCCGCACCCTAATCTTCAATACGCTCCGGTACACAACACGCCAACTCATCCTCCATGCTGCAAAGAAATCTCCGCTCACAATGAATGGACGGTCGGTTCACTTCTCACCAGACTACAGTGGCTATACTGTCAAGTGACGACAGGCTTTCACCCAAGCCATGAACATGGCTCGAGCCAAGGGAGTGGAGTTCTTCATGCTTTATCCCGCCACACTGAAAGTTAGAGTTGCTGGCAAGATGGAGGTTTTCCAGTCCGCGAGCGATGCTGAGGACTTCGTCAGCTCACTCTTGGCACCTCGAGCCCCACCTGAGACCTGGAATGATGACTCAGAACCTGGACCGTCGGGTCAAGCTGTTGGCTAATCATGTTTGCTGGACCTAATTCATTCCAAAATGTGCCTGGATTACTTTTTTGGTCTTCACACGGAGCTCATGCTACAGGACGAGTTTGTTCATTTAGTTTGTGACTGGTTTTTCTGTTCTCTTTTTCCCTTCTGATTAGAGTTATGACTTCTTTAGCTTTATGTTAACTAACAGCTACTTTACAGTCCCTTTGCTCCATACTTGGTAATCAGGCTCTTTTTCATTCTTTGAGCTCTGTACTTTCTGGTGTTGTGTCAGCACATTGAGCTCATATTCAACTGGAGCTAACCAGTCACTTTCAGCAAGTACTATAAGGACAATTTTATTAGATCAGTCTTCGCACTTTTTTTAAATAACTTTATGTTGTCTATGGACATAGTTCATCTTCATTGTTTAAATGACGCCCTGTTGTATTATTTTTTGTATGAATTGCTTCTATCTGGGCCTCACTACTTTTTGCCCCCCTCTGGAGATTTTTGAGTCTGATTGTCAGGGCATGATTCTAACACTTAAAAGAGACACTTTTGGTAATTTTGCTTTGTTTTGTTTTACAGTACAAGTAAGACTGTAGTTATCTTGCCTGGAAGCAATTTACTCTGGCCTAATGTTAATGGTTTTGTTTATTATTAACTGCTGGGCTGAAGCTAAAGTCCTTTGCAGCCCCATATCCACACTGGATCACGGATCAATATACAAGGGTTTTATTAATTTTTTCTTTTTGGCTGTTCGCAAAGTTTTAGGTATTTTGTTGTTCATCGGGCACCTTCAAGGGGTATTGGGAGCTAAGTTTTTGCTCTTATCATACTTTGGGAAACAAGACTTAAATTTGAAATTTTTGATTAGGGAGGAGGTACTCACATTTTATGCTCATATCAGTCACATCTGTGGATCAGTTTTGCTGCAACTACGGGCACTATATATTATCATCGGGTATATGGGCGGTCACTTTGAGTTCAGCCTGCAGTAATGAGTAGCTTGTCGTTTTTGGTTTGGAATTGCGATGGGTTAAATACACCACACAAAAGAACCAGTGTCAGTGTCAGTATTCTTTTGCATCAGAGGAAAATTGACCTGGCTCTCCTGCAGGAGACACACTTGCTAAGTAGAGACTCTGGTCGAATGGCCAATAGATTTTACCACACAATTGCTTCCTCTTCAGCTGAGTCGAAAAGTAAAGGAGTAGCTATTGTATGTAAATGTAATCTCAAAATTAAAGTGCTGGATGTATGGGCAGATAGTGCAGGGAGAATAGCAGTGGCCAAGGTGGAGCTGTATGGGAGGAAGGTGGCTATCATCTCTGTCTATGCTCCTAACAAATTTGATAAGACTTTCTATGATACACTCACACAGAAAATGCTGGAGTTACTGGAATACTCTTTCATTGTGGGGGCTGACATGAATGCAGTGTGGCACGCGGACGATCGATCTAGCTTGAACGCCTCTAAAGATCAACAGCTAGCAACTACAGCTTTACGAGTCATGGGCTAAGACTCTTGGCCTAATAGATGTATGGCGGTCCCTTAATCCAACAGTGAAAGATTACTCCTTCTTTTCAGCCGGACATAAATCATTCTCGCATATAGATTTTCTTTTCACTTCACCACAAGATTGATGATGTTACCTTGCTCCCTATTGCTTTATCAGATCATAAAGCAGTGTTTTGCTGTGCAACTTTGAGCTGCCTCTCCAAACGTGCTGCTAGATGGCGCTTTAATACCACTTTGTTAAAAAATGATAGCTATAAATCTCAGTTTTTATTCCAACTAGAGGAGTTTTTGGACTTCAATAAAGGCTCAGTTGATGACCCCAGAATTTTATGGGATGCGGTCAAAGGGTTTATATGAAGCAACGCTATCTGTTTTTGCTCAAACTTGCGTAAGGATAGAACAGCTAAATTACAAGCTTTGGAAGCTGACTTGGTTAGAATAGCTTTGATCTTACAAAGTAATTATTCCCAACAGGTTGAATTACAATGAGAAATGATTAAAAAGAAATTAATAATGTTTTAAAACAACAGTCAGAATTCCTGATACATAGGACTAGACAACATTACTATTTTCAGGGATTGAGACCCAGTCATCTCCTAGCTTCTAACATAAGGACCAGTGAGTATTTTGCTGACATTTCTTCCATCAGGTCTTCTACAGGCCAAATTTTGAGTGATCCTAAACAGGTGAATGAGACCTTATGCACATATTACTCTAATTTATACCAATCAGAGATACAGCTGGATAGAGATAAGTGTCAGAATTTTTTTGGTCAATTAGATCTTCCTCAATTGTCAGTAGCTGACTCTATGCGACTTGACGCACCCTTATCGCTGTAAGAACTTCAGGCAGCAGCTCTCGACATGCAAAGGAACAAATCTCCAGGCTTTGATGGAATACCTCCGGAGGTTTATGTGGAATTCTGGGACAGGCTGGGACCACTACTCTTGGATATGATAATGGCATCTATAGACAGTTTAGACAGTATAGACATGCAGTTTTTCTAGAGACATCAACATAGTGCTAATATCATTACTATTAAAGAAATACAAGGACCCTGTTGACTGCGGTAGTTATAGACCCCTCAGTTTATGAAATGCAGACCTTAAAATATATGCAAAGGTGCTAGCTAGACGCATTCAGAATCACATGCCAACATTAGCCAGCTGTGATCAAACTGGATTTATAAAATCCAGGCTGGCGGCAGACAATGTCAGAAGACTTCACCATATAGTTGACACAGCAGTAGACGAAAACAGCACCAGCTGTAGTGCTATCCCTTGACACCATGAAAGCCTTTGATAGGCTGGAGTGGTCCTTTTTGTGGGCAGTTTTGGAGAAAATGGGTTTGGGAAAAAACTTTATTCACATGGTTAAGGTCCTATACTCAAACCCCTCAGCTTTGGTACTCACTGGCCAACTCTCCTCTGCGCTATTCCCCGTCACAGGAGCATCCCGTCAGGACTGTCCCCTGTCCCCAGCACTCTTTGCAGTCTCTCTCGTGCAAAGAGTGCACTCTCTCTCTCTGTCCTTATACGCTGATGATGTGTTAGTCTTTATGGAGAAACCATTACAATCTTTACCCAACTTACTGTCCATTTGTGAAGTATTTAGCTGTCTCTCAGGCTTTAAGATCAACTGGACCAAATCTGCACTACTTCTCCTTAGTGATTCAGCGAGAAGGTTTCAATTTTCAGCAGGCATTCCAGTTGTCCAAGATTTTAAGTATCTTGGAATACAAATTTTCCCATCCTTGAACCGCATTACGAAGTATAACTACTCAAAAACATTGAATGAAGTTGAAGTGGACATGAATAGGTGGATTAATCTCCCCAACTCTCTCAGAGCCCGTGTTTCCATAGTCAAAATGAATATTCTGCCTAGGATAAATTTGATCACTTCCATGATTCCCCTCTCTCCTCCTGAAAATTACTGGAATAAAATACATTCTAGTGTCTCTAGATTTATCTTGAACAGAAAGCGCCCACGCCTCAAACTTTTCACCACGCAAAGATTAGTGACCAGTGGGGTTTATCAGTTCCAAACGTTAAGTTCTATTTATGGTCCCTCATACTCAGAACAATTCTTGTGTGGCTCAAATCTGATGCCTTAGTATCCTGGAGCAAATTGGAAGAAAACTGTGTGAGACCTTGGAAATTGCAAGAGGTTCTCTTTGCTAATGTGTGTGTGTGTCGGGGGGGGGGGGGGGGGGGGGGGGGGGGGGGTTCAAGATTGTTACCATTTTCTTTATTTTTATTTCATTATTATTTGTTATTGTTAATTGTTGTGATTAATTGTGTACTGTTAAATTAATGAGTCATGTTTTTTTTTTGTAATTTGTTAAAGGGGTCATATCATGCAGAAACAAGATTTAATACCTACAAATAATGTTGTTTATTGAATTGCCGACTCTACACCTCCAGAAAATCCCACAACATGAGATCTGCTCCTGTCCCCGATATCTGGGAGCGAGATTTCCACCCCTGAAAACGTCTCATAGCGAGATCTTCGCGAGATTTCCTGCAACCTGATGTCAGGTATTTTCAGTCTTTTCTCACTGGACGAGCCTGAGAAAGCAGCTCCTCCCTGCAGCTCCTCCCCGGTAATGCCTGAAGCACCTAGCTGCAGCTAGGACACGCCCACCAAGCTCAGCCGTTTATAATCTCTCCAGGACCAGCAGTTACAGTTGTAGTTTCAGTGTTTGTTTTCTGTTGTTTCCCTGAGCTATATACTTGAGAGAAGACATGTCTGGGAAGGGTCTTCATCTGTGTTTTTTTGGTTGTGGATTAAAATCACAACTATTTTCACTTCCAAAGAATGAAGACACCAGAAGCAGTGGGCAAGTTCAGCCGCTGTCTAAGCTGTTTCTGTGTGCTCTCATCATTTTACCCCGGATTCCTTAGTAAACAAAGGGCAGTTCGATGCAGGATTTGCATCTCAACTGCTGCTCATACAAGGAGCAGTTCCCTCCATAAAGACTGTCCACAGAGACCCGGAACCACAAGCGGTAAGTAATGTAATCAGAGGAAGTAATGTAAATAAAGCCATGATGTAATGTCGAGCTAATGCTAAGCTAGTTAGCGTTAGCGTCAGCTGTGTTGTGTAAATTCAGACTTGTAGAGCTCTTTTACGACCACACGGTAGCTAAAACAGCAAAACTCACAAACGGTGCTTCATCCTCTGTTACTTACACTCGTAAATAAATATATGATATAATGTTGAGCCAATGCTAAGCTCGTTAGCGTTAGCATTAGCGTCAGCTGTGTTGTGTAAATTCAGACCTGTGGGGCTCTTTTACGACCACACAGTTGCTCAAAAAGCAGAACTCACAGACGGCGCTTCATCCTATGTTACTTAAGTATCTATCTTTTAATTATTATGATGAACATGTCTTTGAAAAGGTCTGCACACCCCCCTCAGCTGCTGAAAGTAATGGGAAGCTATTTTTGGCGGTTTGACTCACTGTTGTGTGTAATCACATAACTTATGTGGGCTTTTTTCTTCTTAAAAACTCCTCTGTATTCATAGAGATGTGCATGATCGATCGGCGAATCTCATAAGTAGCCATTTTAATCATGTAATAAAGGCCAAACAAAAGTTTAATGTTAACTGCAAAGTCTATACAACGATCCACGGACAGCTGGGGCTAGTAAACAATGCACTTCCGTATGTCACGCCTCCGCTCGACCTCGGCACCCCCTCCGCTCCCTCTCCAGCTGAGCCCTCTCAGAACTGGCCAATCAGAGGACAGAGCACACGTGTACTCTGTCTGAATCAGAGCGTTTTGAGGGAGAGCCTGGAAAGCGGCTAGAGAAAGACTTTTGTAAACGCGATTTTGAGGCGAAGAAGGAGCTTTATGACCTGCAAATCATACAGAAGTACCCCAAATGCATCCCAGATTGGCATAATGACAAGGAAAACAGCATGATATGTGCCCTTTAAATAAAAATATTTGATCACAAAAAAAAAAAAGGTTCATGTTACACTGCAATAGTTAGTCTACACATGCAACGTTTAGCTGTATTAGTCGTCACCTAAAACTACCTGGACTACCATCATCCATTTAGAATTAATCAAGAATGAGTTTGATTCAACGTTCAGGTTTCAGACACAACTCTATCACAAATAAGTATCTAATATATAATTTTACGTGGCAAGAGCGGTTATTTACAATTGTACGTCTCTTCTCTGCCATTTCTCGAGTTTCTTCTTCTTCTTCTTTGTGGCTGTTGGAATTTCCTGCTGAACGGTGCGAATTGCATTGTGGGATTGTAGCTGTGAGAAGTCCGCTCAAGTTACGTTCAGCAGCAGACTTGGCAAAAGGGGCGTGGCAAGTCCACATTCGGGTATGTGAACTGAACTTGTGTCAATGCGGACTTAGTATTGGAACAGAACTTCGGCTGTGACTAATGACGTATCACGAGTCCGCAAGTCCAGAAGTACTTGAAGTACACATATTGAGAAACACCCAATGTCTGTAAGCAGAACTGCATGCATAGCTTTCAGTGCTGATTGGCTGTTCGACGTGCCCTGACTCTGCGTGTAACCAGAGCGTGTAACCAATCGGATGGTGCTGTGGGTGGGACAATGCTGGAGACAGAGTAGAGACAGCAGATGGAGCGGCGTGGAGAACTCCTCTCCTGGCATTGCAAGGGAAGCTGGGAAATGTAGTGACATAGGCTTGATAAACTAGACATCAGTTTGCAAATACACTACAATTCCCATAATGCTGTAAATGAATGGGATTTGCCATTATAAACTTCAGTGTTTTTTTGTGATGTCAATCTGGATCGGATCAGTACCAAAATGTAATGGCTTCTTCTCTGGACCAAACCACACCTCTAGTAAAAATTTCATGTAAATCCATCCAATAGTTTTTGCGTAATCTTGCTAACAGACAAACAGATTCACAGACAAACAGACAAACAAACAAACAAACAGACCCTGGCGAAAACATAACCTCCTTGGCGGAGCTAACAAAAAGAATAGACATGATGACAGTATCAACTGAGAGACTGAAAGCTGAATTTTCTTGTTTGATTCGAAACAGATTATCATGAGATGCCTTGAATATTTTTTCTTTATCCTTTTTTGTTTTTCTCTTTGTGGGGTGTCTTAAACTAAGTTTGAAGTGGTGTATTTTATGGCAGCAGCCTTTCAGTTTATACCATGTAACTGAAAAGCTGCGTCACCCCTGGTTTGTCCCCCCGGCCCTTATCCTTATGTGGAGAGGACCACGCAGTAGCATTATTTTATCAAAGTTTTGCCTCAAAATGATGTTCAAAATTGTCTATAAAGTAATCATTGATATGACATTTCATTAATAAATCAGGGTTAACTAAACAGACTTTCAGACCTTTTCAGTGAACGAATACTTTTCAGTGAAAGAATACTGACATTTGATCTTCTCTAGTAAGATGCACACCAAACACAGTTACTTCAGCTTTGTGTTGTTAGTGCATCTGTGCTCCTCAGAGGATGTATCAGTGCTCAGTGTAAATGGTACCGAATCAGAATGTAACGGGTTTCAGCTGTGCTGAGTCACGTGTTTGTCTGAGTATATTTAAGATGGTGTTTAACAAACATTTTGTGCAGGAAGAGCTGTGAGGTTTGAAATGTCTCTTCTTACTTGAATGAATGAATGGAGCTTGCGCTGTGCAGATCTCTCTTTTTCTCCATGATTGTGCTTTTTGGATCTAGGCCCCACTAAGAGATGTGTGTGTCTCTGAAAATCTTTTCAATACCTGTTATCTAAAAGACTTGACTGAAACTTTGTTTTTTCTTAAATTTATTGTCAGGATTATTCATGTGAGTGACACACACACAAAGAGTTGATTTATATCTCTGTTTTTTATCCCTCCAAGTCTGAAACCCTTGTTTTGTTCTGCTCAGACCATCTGACTCATCTTTTCCCGAACAACAGACCTGCTGTCTTACCACCACTATACATATACACAGACACCCACACACAGTCATAATCTGTACACATCGTACTGCCATAGGACAAACAGCTGTTAGACAAATCATCAGTCTACCTGCCAGAACAATCAGGCACAATAAGCACACACTGCAAAAGGCATCATAAAGTTCAGATTTCATTCTCAGCAGTAGTTCCTCACATGAGAGACACAGACTGTCCACACATGTGTGCACGTGTGTCTGAGCATTCTGACCATCTTTTTCCAGACAGCTGCTGAGGTAGAGGTTTGCAATGGTGAGCTGAGGCAGGGATACTGCATCTCACAGAATACTGGACCCTGACAATGCACATTTTCTTTTTTTTTTTTACTATTTCACTGTCAATATAGTTCTATGGTAGTTCCTGAGTATGGAGACTTGTGTAAATGGACATCTTTACACTTCTTCAGCTAAAGTTTCCCACTCCTCCCTCACTTAAATATTTAAAAACTATGATTGAGAAACACTTGCCTGAATGGAGATTGAGCTCTTGGTTATTCATTATTTATACATTATAATTCCGTCTGAATTATAAAAAAAAATCTAACTAGGGCTCCCATGTTTTGCAGTAGGGAACAGGCCTTCGTGTTATCACGCTGTCCATTTACTGATCACAATTTTCTCGTTTTTATTAAGTCCTTAAAAACAGTTTTATGTGTTACAGCTGAGAGATATTAATGTAGATATTTTCATGGTTTGTACAATTTTTCCTACACATCTTAAGTTGATTTCTTCAAGTTTAGCAGGTTTACTCAGGAGGAGCCAAACAGATACCCAGAGTACTACATGGAAAATGACAAGACCATAAATATCATGGAGGATGTGGTGAATGGTTTCAACAACTTCTTTGTAAATGTGGGACCATAACTAGTAGCAAAATTAAGAAGCCAGAGGTAGCGCAATGTGGGCATGTAGAGGATATGGGGGATATCAAGTACATTTTTTCTAGGGGCAGTTGATGAGTCATGGCCAAGACTCCCTCTCTTGGCCAGGACTCCCTTGAAAAAGAGGTTTTTAATCTCAATGGGACCTTCCTGGTTAAATAAAGGTTAAATAAAAAAAAAGAAATCATTGAAACAGTAATGAAATGTAAAGACAAAACCTCTACAGACTGGAATGACATTGACATGAAAACAGTCAACAACGTAATTGAGGAGATTGCCAAACCACTCACCCACATCTGCAACCCAAACAAAATGAAAATAGCAAAAGTGATACCCCTCATCACACAAACTACAGGCCTGTTTCTCTACTCCCACAATTCTCCAAAATACTTGAAAAACTTTTCACAGCCAGACTGGACAATTTTATTGAAAATCATAATCAGCTTGCAGACAGTCAATATGGATTCAGAGCGGACAGATCAACATCTCTAGCACTAACTGAATTAATAGAAGAAATCACAACCTGTTTAGACAATTTAAAAAAAAGCAATTTTCGACACTATTGATCATAGCATATTATTTAATAAACTGGAAAGGTATGGTATAAGGGGGGTTGGGCTGAATTGGATGGAAAGTTATTTAAAAGACAGGCAGCAGTTTGTGCAAATGGGAGAACATATAAATCAGAGTTCATGGACATCACATGCGGGGTACCACAGGGGTCAGTTTGGAGACTGAAGTTATTCATATTATATATCAATGACATCTGCAGAGTATCACAATCACTGAAAGTTGTTTTATTTGCAGATGACACCAATATTTTTGATCAGGTGAGAATTTGCAGCAGATTTTGTCCACAATCATGACAGAAATGAATAATGAATAAGCTAAAACTATGGTTTGACAGAAAGAAATTATCATTAAAGCTAAGCAAAACTGAGTTATGCTGTTTGGCAGATACAATCCTGATTGCAATATATATATATATATATATATATATATAATTATATATACATATATATACGTGTGTGTGTGTGTGTGTGTGTGTGTGTGTGTGTGTATATATACACATATATACAATTATACATACATATATGTGTGTATGTGTATGTATATGTATATGAATGTATATATATATATATATATATATCATATAAAGAGAGATAGATGGACAGATATATGTATGTGTATGTATGTATATATATATATACACATATATATAGAAAGATAGATAGATAGATAGATAGACAGATATATATATATATATATATTTATTAATTATATATTATATTTTGTTGTGAATATGTAGATAAACATAGATTATATGTTTTGTAATGTACATATGTATAATATATTTGCACAGATAGCAGAATTTCTGTTTATGAGACCCATGGGGAACGGTAATAAGGGGTAGGAATTCAAAAAGCATTTATTTCTTCCTACTCCTTTTGGAACATGTATAATTACTTAATTTCTTTTTTTGTCTTTGTATGTGAATGGCATTTCTCTATTTTTATTTCTTTGCATACATGTTCGAAATAAATAAAATTCCATTCAATTCAGATATGCAAGTGGTTTTGTTTAACAAATAACTGCATCAAAGATTAAAGCATCATGTAAGACTGCAGGGAGTCCTGTTATGGAATAAAAGTGATTGAACTTTCAGTCTGACAAGAACAGGATGTGCTTCAAATTGTACATTTCAGGCTTGGAAAGTCTTGAAATAAAAAGCGGAACTGTAACAGAAGCTTACAGGGTGCTGTCACACACTTTGTAAATTTGACTCAGTACATGCTCTAAACTATTGGTGAGTCATTTACTAACCCCAGCATGACCTACGCATGCATCTCATTATTGAATTGAAAAAGTTGAAATTAATTTTACTGACTTCTAAAAATATGACCACACTGGTTTAGAGAGTTTTGCCACTACACTACATATGCATGCTGTGATCTATATTTCCCTATGTTGTAATTTATAGTAGCTGAAAACCAAACTAAAAGGTTTTCATAAATGGTTGTGGATCAGTGATTGTATTGTTTTAATATTGTCATAAATTACAGGCTTTTACGGTAATTTAATTTAGATTAAGCAGATTATATTTGATTTATAACTCACCTCAACACAAGATCATTTGTTGTCTTAATTTGAAGTAGTTTTTCTCACAATTTAGAATCATGAATTGGACCCCAAGCTCAAAAATCCAGTGCAGACAGTTACCTTAAAATTTTGAGGGCTTTTTAAAGCTTTAATATTCTTACAGTGATTTACATCACAGCCTCCACCATCAATTTGAGAATGTGGTGTGAAAGGTATTCGTGATCTGAAGGGCTTAAGTGCTTCGAGTGGTTAGACGACTAGAAAGGCACAAAACAAGCTGTTTAAATAAACAAGTTTATTTATCATGTATGTCATTTAGAAAGAAGCTGTTTTCAAAAACACATGAAATGACCCAAGTATTACACCAACTTTATTTTGAAATATACACATGCCAAAATAAACTAGATAAGAAAACTCTGCAAAAGAAAACAGAATGTGTTTGGAATTATTTAGAAAAGAGACCCTTCATTTAAGAGCCTCCCTTGAGTACACTCGCTCTGTGGTTCTGATGCTGTCAGCAGCTCCTCAGCAAACAGCAGATGAAGCTCTCAGGCCAACACAACCTCTCATTCCATTAAGGTCTCTCTCAATCTCATATCCATACCCCCATCCTGTCAGTCAGAGTGCAATTAGACGATAAAGAATGATAGATCTATACTCCTCTATACGCCCACTCCTCCCTCTCTTTATTGTGCTTCTCTTTTTTCTGTTTCACTCCATTTACCACAGATATGGAAATATAGACAGACAATGATAAAGCCCACTCACTGAGAAGAAATCTGCAGAAGCAGTTTTGAGCTAGCGTTGCATCCATTTCTGAGTTTCTGTTGCACCTGAGGGTCATTTAATCAAATTATTGTTGAAGCAATCTTAAAAAGTCAATCACACGACGGAAACTAATGGGGTGTAAATGCTTTAAAAAGTCACTTAATTCGCCTTTCTTAGCCATTCTGATGCTCTGTATGGACCTCAGCATATTGCCTTGGCATGAGAATAAGTAAGAAATGGACTATCCATTCCCCATCAGATAATTATTCAAAAGGAAATCTAGAGGTAAGTTGAAAAAAATACATCTTAAAAACTAAAGCATCCTTAAACAACCCCAAAAGCAGAGGGGTGCTCTATATAAAAGTTTCTTTCCTCATCTATTTTTCTTTTTTTAATTCTTTATATATTTATTTTTTTATGCATTTAGTAAGTTTATTAGTTAGTTATTCATTCACATAATATTTAATTTAATCAGTCATTAATTGAAATATTTTAACTTGAGTAATCTGATTTTTTTTATTTGCATGGTAGAAATGTATTCATAGGGATTGTGCAGGGGTGGGTTTAGGCTATGGTGTTGGGGTCCCAGTGTAATTTCTGATCCTGTGGCTCATAATTCCTCCCACCACCCCTGTTCAAGGTCCAAGTGTAGCTAGAGAAGCATCGCAGAGAAGAGGGAAAATGTTGTGTTTCTTCTCTCAGAGAACGGACTTGTCTAGTTTTTCTTTTCGACTGTTTCTCGGGTCCTGATTTGTGGCTTTGTGTGATTGTTATGTGTGATATGTGTTATGATTACATAACTGATACAAATGTCACGATTGATATCACATAAGCAAAAGTTACATAACTGAACAAGAGTCAACATCTTAGGGGACGTCAGTAATTACTTTTTCATATAAAAAAATGTAACCATGATCATGTGACAGCCATAAACCTCAACCAGCAGAGGACTTATAACATATCAGAGATATAAAGAAGAAGACAGTTTCTATCAATCAATCAATCAATCAATCAATCAGTTAGATAAACATAAAACAATCTTTAGCTCAAACGCACAGTCAATCATTCAAACAGTCAAACATTTAAACAATATGTCAGTCTAATTGTACTTGTTAAGCATGTTCAGCAGCAACGGACCAAAGTGTTGTACATAAAGAAAAGAAGTAAAAACAGAAAAGTCCATTATTAGTCAAAATATTTACAGGGAGCTAAAAACAATCCACAGTTTAACACAGACACACACATGCACACAACTCAAATTAATGTATTAGCAATGAAACACTACTGCTGCTACTACTACTACTACTACTACTACTTCTACTACTACCACTACTACTACTACTACTACTAATAAGATAGATAGATAGATAGATAGATAGATAGATAGATAGATAGATTAAGATTGAAAAACAGAAGGATTTATTTTTTGTGCAGATTATGTTAAAAACTTTGACTTTGAGGCCAGCATTTAAAGTACATTTTTGAGGAAAATCTTTAATGTGTGGGATGAATGTCTGAGATACAGTTGTAATGTTTTGAACACAAATGTCTGGTATTTCCCAATCACCTCCTATACGCTTTTTCATGTTGGACCGCTGACACAGCCGCTGTTTACTTCTGCCTCAATGTCCTTGCCCAGTCATTCTTCATCCGTTGTCAAAGTCCTGCCATTTCTCTAGGCCTTAGCAAATGGCAAATAGTTAATTAAAAAAGGATTGAGCTTGTAAAGCGCTTTGCTAGTTTTTCAATTCATTCTTACATACACACATAGTTGAAGCTTCTAAGTTATCCATCAGTATAATCAACAAATCAACGCTCTTTCAGACCCATTTACATGCTACTGATGCAGCAGTGGGAGCTCTCTGGAGCTAGGAGCTTTGCCCAAGGATACATCATCATGTGACGGCTACTCAGGAGCTTAGCTTGAACATGACTGATGGTAGAGGGATGTTCCAGACCAGGCCACTGACACCGTAAATGTATCAAAACAATTCAAAGATTGTGGAGTGGCCTCTTTTTAGCCGAGGGCTGGTGTAAGGTGAAGAAAGAAAACGTTTATGCAGCAATGATAATGTTTTTAAAAACACCTTCTAATTACATTTTCTGTGATGCACTGTAGAGCATCACCTACGGTAAAAGTTAAATTCACTGCCTTTAACAATAATATTATGCAAAGAAGCTAAGCTAGCAGGGGAGTTTAAACTTGAAGGACCCTATCGTATGCCAGGTACAAAACTGTTTCGCATGAAGCACAGATGTCTGCTCAAATTTCTGCCAACCCATGTGTCATTTATACGCCCAGCACTCACGCGATTAAAATGGCAAATGGTCATGCCCAGGGGTATTGGTGCAAAGCTGGAGTGTTACTAACTTCAGGATACAAAAATTGACTGTGCTTTAAACTTCCTGATACCTGGTCTAAGGTCTAAATTCTGTAATGTAGAGTGTTTATGCTATTTTGAGGACATAATAGCAAGATAGGGAAGGAAGGAGGGATGAAACACATACACTTTACTGAGCTTGTTTTACAAACATGAGATGCACAACAGCATATCTCTACCATTAAGTATCAGAGCATTTGTTGAAAATTTTAGTTCAGAGTTCACAACAGGACAGAAAGGTGAGAGACAGAGAGAATATTTAGCAGCACTCCTCAATGTGCCATTTCTGAGCCTTCCAGCCCATGTAATAATCCCAGAAACAACAAAAGAACACAAATGTGATTAAAGATTTCACAAAACACGTGTGTTTTATGCTCACAATAGAGAACAGAGCCAAGGATTCCTACAGAAAAAAAATAGGAAAATAAATTGCTTACAGACAACAGTTATTTGATGTACAGCAAACAGTTCTATTATAAACATAAACCTGCCTGATCCTTTCAGTTTTAACAGGAGATGTAAATTATTGATCAGGTTTCACTTTTATGTATATGCAGAGGTGTACACCTCATATTTTAGTTTGTTTCATATGTTCTGGATGCTTCAGTGAAAAAAAGTATTTTAATCTGAGCATTAAAATATTTCATACAGTGTTCTCTGTGTGTTCTTGAGTAAAGTGGAGCAATAAAAGGAGAATATTTAAATGATCCATCTGAAGTTCAAACATCCTTAAAAACAGATAAATATAAGCCAACCACTGTGCACAATACACTTTAGACAGCATGCTTAATGCTGTCAAAACAGGGTCAGAAGTGTCCAAATCTGAAGAAATTGGCAGAGATGTGTGGAAGTAACACAGCAAAAATAAGGTCAAAGTGTGAAACATAACTTAAACAAACTTTATCACTCAATTATCAGGCATTTAAGATCTTGCAGGTTTGTTGATAGACAGAAATTATTTATTGAAATACATTTTTTCACTTGTAAAAACACATGCAAACATTATTATGCTTCCCTATAGCAAACAGTGTTTTTGATGCTGTTTGCACATATTTTAGAGGGGCATCAGTCAATTGTAGAAAAATTCTCCCCTTTTCTTGCAAATCGGCTTATTTTTGCAAAACATGTCACAAACAGCCATGAGCACTTTAAGAGAAAGACATGTACTGCAAACTATCTGTTGAGACCAACAAACTGTTCAGCGAACAGAAAAACACTGCCCCAATCGTATGACATTCAGTACTCCTCATTCAAACCCCCTGACTCTATAGCCCCCAACATCTGCCTATGTGCAGAATTTCTTTTCGGACCATTTTACCTGTATTGTAGTCCTTTGTGCAGCAACAGCAGATGGTCCCCACTTGTGTTTACAGTGATTAAAGTGATATTCTACAAATGACACTGTGGTATTTATGACTGAGCAGATCAACCAAAAAGTTGGGTAAACAAAAAGTCAACAAGTAATGACCTCAGTGACTCCCTGTAGACTTGTGGTTATGTATAAACCATGTCATCAGTCCAGCCTAACCTGTACCCCAGTTGATAATAAAATGCAATGAAATGCTCTGTTTGCTCTGCTCTGACACCGAGAGAGATGCGCTGAATATCCTGAAAGGCCTGTTTTCAACACCTATATGCAGGTGTGTGTGTGTTTATGTGTGGGTTTGGGTGTGTGTGTGTGTGTGTGTGTGTGTAACTGCAGGGCATTTGAAGCAGCCCATTGACGTCAGTCCAGCTGCCTGGCTCTGCCCTGCTGCTGCTCTGTGTGAAGATCCAGTGTAGACAAGGACAATAGAGAACAGAAGGAGCCACACAGAGGAGGGAAGGGCTGTCATACCAGCTAAATGTTACCTGAGTAACTTGAATCATCTGAATTTTCAGCCTGAGGCACAGGTACTGTGATTGAGGTGTGTTCAGATGTAACAAAGAGATAGCTGTTGTGGGAAATACAGGTGACAGATTTAGGTATATGTCTGTAATTATTTTTTGTTTGTTTGTTTGTTTGTTTATTTATTTGTTTGTTTATTTAAATGGGAGGAGACTTCCTCCTAAAATGCAACTGTTGCTACAGTGCTTATCTTTTAAGTGAACTGATCCAAATAAAGGTTCTGTGTCAGGACACTGTCTGCCTTAACATAAGTAAAAAAAAGCCTCAGCAATGTGTTAATCTTTGAAAACTGCTTTGATGGGGTACTGGTAGGACAGAGTGGTTAACAGCTATGCACTGAACATATATTGAGGCTCTCACCTTATGCAGGTGGCCCAGGTTCAATTCTGGCCTGAGGCCCATTTGCCACGTGTCTCCCCATTCTCTCTCCCCTTTCTAGATCCCCTGACTCTCCACTATTGATTAGGTCCCAAAAAGCCAGAAAATGTCTTTAAAAATGTTCTGATCAGACTTAATTTCTCGTTTTTGGTGAATCTTGTTCAATAAAGTGTTGCATACTTCACAGCATTCAAAACAGTAAAGCAGCTGAACTATGTTGGTACATGACTGAAATCCTTGTCGTGTTTTAAATACTGAAGCAGACTACAGTCGTACCTCTGAGGTCATTCTCTGGCTTAAAGTTGTTTTCTTAACCTGTGCATTTACACAACAAGCCATAACAGGGGTCAGAAATGAGGTTTGCTTTTTCAGTAACTACAAGGTAACCAGGCAAAATTAAAATACAAAAAATTGCAATCCATGTGTTGAAAATAAAAAGGCCCAAAAGTAAAACAATAAAGTAAATAAAACTTGTGTAAACTTGTTTTAAAAGAGCCAAATTCAGAATGACACACAAAAAATGTAGCTATAAAGACTTTTTATGTTGGTGTCATTTGGCACACAGACAGAAGAAAATATTTTTCAACTGAATAATTTTCAAAATGTTTTTGTTTTGCCATTGATAACCTACTCCAGAGCAATTCATTTGGGGGACGTCAGGCAAAATTGTCCCTCATACAATCTCCAAAGCTGATATGGCACTAGTTTTTATTTGATAATCATATTTCAAAGTGAAATATGATGAATTTACAAGTATTTAAATGGTTTACACAGAGGAAGAAGGGGCAGAGAGAAATATTGTAGTGCAGTTCATTGCCAGTTTTTATAGTTCTGTACAATGACTGCAGTGACTGAAGACTGTTAAGTTGCATGTGTCACATATCACTAATCCTTTATTATTTTTGAGTGGGAAACAAAAGTTTGCATCAATTTACTTTATATATTTACATTTCAGATAGAAAGCTGGTGCTGGAAATTTGTCCTATCTTGAATACTTTTGTGCATCAGATGTGAAAATAATGCAGCTCAGTTGTCTGCCTGAACTAGCTTGCAGGCGTTGCCTCATTTATTTTGAATTTCCCTTTAGTAAATGTTTTCAAAAGACCAAGAATACATCTGAAAATGTCTGGCTCAGTTAAATGTCCTGTACTTTAATCTGGTCCAGGTGAATTTGTTATTGACCAGCCCTGACCTACAATCTGTGATTCAGGTAGAACCTTAGGGCATTATCCTAATGCTCTTGCTGCAGTCCTTGTGTGCCCTCTGAACACGTGAGTTTTGTATGCTCTTATCAGGATGCTGCTGACTCACTCTCTAAATTCTCTGACAGTTCCATGAGTGACTCATAAGAGAAGAAAAAAAAAACTTCCATAGTACCCACTGTCTTTTAACTCTTCTAGTGTTTGATATTAGTCCTAAAACACGTCGGACTCTGTGTACAATAGGCTGTGGAATCAGCAATTCCTAAGATTTAAAACTGTCTCTCCAAAAGCTTGAGGCCTCTTGACTCTGTTTTCAGAAGGAGACAAAAGCAAACAACATGATAGATTTTATGTTCGAACTTGTTTCTTTGTCTGTTATTGCGCTTGTGCAGTATATCATATCTGGCATTTATCTGTCAGGACATGAAAGCTGGATATTGTCCTGGCTTGTGCACCAGTCACTGAGGCTGAGTAATTGGCCACCACTGGCAAGGGTGGGGCTCTTTTTGTGGTATAGTCCAAAAAACATTAGTTTCTCTGCCAGCGGGGTTAAAACTGAGTGTGAGAACATTCAGGACTTATGCTTAGCAAAGCCAGCCCTGATGCAATCAAGGCACATCATGGTAAAAAAGGATTTTAATGTTATATAAATTAACAACTGTATTTTATCATTCTTTCTCAATTTTAAGCCAAATGTCTTTTGTGTTAGGATCTTGAATCCATCTGGTATTATGAAAGGGAACCAGTCCTGAAGTCAGACTGTTTGAACTGTTACCAAGTCATGACTAAAGCCGAGGAGTTTACAGAGAAACTCAAAAACAAGACACTGATGTGGCTCAGACCACGACAAGACCATGACATGGCAAGACTGCAAGATCAGAACACATTGAATGCCACACTGCATTACAAAGTGGATCTGGGGAACCACAGGCACAGCACCAACTGATCTTAAAGATTCACACAAGCCTTCACAGAAAACAGCTCAGATTTCTCCTCTTTCTTCTCTTCTATTTCCATATGTGCTTTTAGACTGTCTTAAAGCCTGCAAGGCCGTTATCAAAGACATGTCAGAGGAAATTTTTATAAGCAGGAAGATGCATTTTGTTTTCATTCAAATATTTGACTTAAATAATTATTATGTGGATGCAAACAAAACAACACACATTAAAAAGGTGCTAGAACTCTGAAAGGGAGGAGTGGGTAGATATCTATCTGATGGTTTTAGCCCACAGATTTTGGTAATATCACGTCTTGGATGACCTTAGTTCTATGTTGGAAGGCATGTCTCATCTGAAACTGTGCGTGAAGATGGAGCCTCCCTTTATCCGTCCAGGCCTGGGTGGACTGACAGACATAAAGATACCCATCAAAACCCACAGAAGCTTCTAAAAATACTGTTCTGCTCTGAGGGAGGAGTCATGGAGGAAAGGAAAAATAGGGAGCAGCATTATCTCTGTCTATGACTGGTTGCATGTTAACCTGCATCAGGAGCTTAAGCAGAGGCCCTGTTTATACTAAGCATTAATATGGATTTACATCTTTTTTGGGCATTTTGATATTAAGTTGACTGTGCAATTACACAATGCCTTACCAATAGGGGAGATTGGGGTAAGATGATCCATTTTTCATATTTCGGATCACTACATCAAAGCAATCATAGTTTTGTCTCCAAATAGTATATCTGCATATATTTGAGGATGTTGTGCATCCCTGCAAATCAACAGAATGGGCTCTAATTTCGTAGACCAGGCGCAGGCGGGGTGCACCTGCCCTGCGCCGCGCCTGCGCTGCGCCAACAGGGTGTGTCCAGGGCATGTTGCAAGTTTCGTGCACAGGGCAGTCTGGCGCAGGGAGGCGCACCCACGCCTCCACCCCTACCAGCGGCACAAATGGCAGAGAGGGAGGAGAGGAGGCATGAGTGGGTTTAACACAGCCGAGTGTAATCTTCACCAATCAAATGAACGCCTCTCCTCGCCTTTAAATGCGCCGCGGGCGAGACAATTTCACCTCGGTGGCGAAGAAGGTCAGAGCCGCTGTCACTTTTGCAGCAACTGGGAGAGCGCAGGAGCCACTGGGCCGCGCATCAGAGGCCACGATGCGTGTCACCATGTGGACCACCTCGCGAGAC
Source organism: Cetoscarus ocellatus (assembly GCA_037902135.1). NCBI lineage: Eukaryota > Metazoa > Chordata > Actinopteri > Labriformes > Labridae > Cetoscarus > Cetoscarus ocellatus. The sequence continues at coordinate 483,185 of JBAMNC010001672.1, forward strand.
AGATGTGATCTGTTCCTGTGTCATAACAGGAGCACAAAATTAAGTGATAATTACATTGTAACACAGCAGCAGGCTAATCCATTCATCATGCTTTTGATCCACCTGCATTCCTGGTCTGTCATCGCCAAATAGCAGAACCTTAGGTGAAAATATATCTCCTCCTCATCCTCCTTGCAATAATGTACTCCATCTTTTTAGATCATGTTACGAATAAAGATTAAAAGAAAGAAATATGGGCAATCACAGGTAAATCCTTAAGACACCGAGTGACTGACATTTATTCAGCGAGTGTCTCTCTCTTTTTTCTTTTCTATTTAATTTCATGAGATGAGAGAAGCCGGATACTCCGTATCGGATGATGTGGCTGTTTGTGGTTGGCTTGAGAGATATGAACTCGTTAGTTATGACAAACATCTCTGATCTGACATCAGATGTGAACAATTAATATAGATACAAATGTATATGCTGGTTCAGACGGTTACATTAAATAGTGGTTGCTGTGATTGTTTATTGCATTGAAATGTACCTGACACTCTGGACACCTGCCTGTGAGGTTTTGGTGACGTGTGCGCACTGTGCGCCTGTCAGCCAAATGACCACTGCCCGGGGTGCGCCTCTCCTGCGCCGAGAATAGACCAGGTTGGAGCTGGCAGGCTTTCAGCGCACTTTTATGCATGGTTTTTTGGCACGAAATTGTCACTGCGCCAAGCTGAATCTGTCGACACCTCCCCCTGGTGGCGCCGTCATACCCATCTCGGCACAGCCAGTCTACTAAATTGCCAAATTGGCTGCACACGGCGGTGCCCTGCGCCATTGGCTGCGCCACCCTGCGCCACCCTGCGCCACCCTGAGTTGCGCCAGGAAATTAGAGCCCAATAAGTGTTTAACATAACTGTCTTCATAATATAGCATTTCTAAAAAAAAGTGGTCTAGTCAGTCAGTCAATCAATCAATCAATCTTTATTTGTATAGCAGCAATTCATAACAAGTGTTATCTCAAGACACTTTACAATAGAGCATAAAACTCTTCATTTTATGGATACACATAAATGCATAGATACATATATACATATATAGAATACACATATACATTTATATACAAATATATACATCCAACACCCAACATGAATCTATATAGCCAATCATGAATCCCTCCATCATGGTTGCAAGAAAAAACCTTCTGTTAAGCAGCAGGAAATCTTGAATATGGATCCCGGTCTCATGATGAACAGCAAATCCATACAATGCTGTGTTGGGTGTGTGGGCGAAGTGGCACAACTTACCCTGTGTATGGGGTAAGCTGAGCAGGGTAAGTATAACCATACCTACTCCCCCCACACCACCCCCACCCCCACCCCCCACTCTCCTCCTAACCTCCACCCCAGCCCTCACCTTCTCCCTCCCTAATTAACAGTCACTTCTTCACATTCATGTGTTTTTGTATTTATTATACACAATTCAATGGGTACAATAACTTTTGTACCTGAAAACAACACAAATCCATTTTAAAGAAAGGCAGCTTTAACAAAAGCATATAAAAACAAACTTTATGACAGTAAATAGCACCAGTTCAAACCTTTCCAGGAATATCTGCAACTAAATCAAGGTTTAAATATTAAATATTTTGTAGGGTATATATAGAAAGGACTCAGCATAGTTATTTTTAGATTACACCTACATCATATGAAAACATATTTCTAACAGTAACTGTAAAATCAAGCTTTATCTGCAATTTTAAAAACTAAAAACTTGAGTTACTTACTTTACTTACAGTTAGGCTAATATTTTGTGTAAGGTGGATTGAGCTGCACTGCAAGGTTAATATATTACTTTTTTCAAAGATTTTTGCAAAGGAAACTACAAGAGAAAATATAATCACAGAGACATACACAGCAAACAATGACTCAAATTAAAACTACATTGCTCTGTAATTTGCCGTAATGTGTGCAAAATACACTTATTAAGTGTATCGGGTAAGTTGAGCCATCGGCCAAATGGCTCAACTTACCCCAGAGCTACCATTATGACTTTATCAGTCCCCTCAGTTAAAATGGTGGACTTTTATGCTAGGTTTTTGACCTCATGGTGTAGCTCATAGACACCACAATTGATGTATAAAACAAATTTTAAATTATCTTTTTTGATCTAAACACAATTCTAATAAAACTTACGATGGACTAAATTCACTTTCAAGGGTGAAAAATGTTTTTTGGAAATAAATGTCTAACCCCTTTACCCATGTGCTTCTTACCTTCACAGACTCCATGAAATGATGCCCACCTCCTAAATATTTGGTCACTCAATCAATTTTGTATTACCGTTTCCTACCAACAGGGGGTGGCTCAACTTACCCCAGTCTCCCCTACATCTTGACCCTGGAGTGGGGAGAAATTAATGAGAGCCTTGACCCAAGAGGCTAGCAGCGCTGTTTATTCTTCCTAATTTTGTAATAGAGCACACAATAAATCGCAACACTGACTAATATGATTTAGCATCTGACCTTTGTAGGGTGCTGAATAGACTGAAATGACAACCCAATCTAAAGAGGTCTTATTGTGATTTCTCAGGTTTTATATGCCCATTAGTATGTTCTTCCACATGGAAGAGTACTTCTTTGTGTAAGGCATCTGTCCATCACTTCCCCATCTCCCCCTGAAAACAGCCCCAGTAGCTGCCTAAGAGGATTGATGTCCCTGACCCATCAAATTGACCTACCACTCTGACATCCAACCGCTGTTTTATCAGTGGTTCAAGCATAATAGTTCAGGGTTGCAAGCCAGGTGCAAAGCAAAGGCCACTGAAAAAAGAGGACTAGGCTCATGTGGGTGCCTTAATATGTTAGATGCTCCAACAGAGCATCTCAGACAGACTGAGAACAGAAGATCTGTGGTACTTTTTATAAGTACAAATTTGAAGTCTTTTTTTAAACATTAGTGATTTTGAACTTGATTGAGCAGTCTTAAAAAATTATTATATGAACGTAAGCTAAGGAAAAAGAGGGCACTTTAACAGTAAAAGTGGCAAGCAATTTAAGATGTTTATAATGCATTGTTTTCAAACCAGCCATTTTTTTAGCTGAATCTTTGTTGTAAACACCAGGAAGTGGCCTCTGTTTAAGAGACAGTTTTCTTTTATTTCCTCCTTTAAGGAGGTCATGTGTTTTTCCAGTCTTAGTCCATTTGTTTGTTAATCTCTGTATGTCTGTGAGCAAGATACAGTAGCTCAAGAAGTTCTCAGCAAATATTGATGACATTTTCAGGGAATGTTGGTCACATATGTTGGCACATGGAAGAAGTAATTATTTTGGTAATGATCCTAATCCTGATGCGGACCCAGCTTTTTGTTTAAGCAATTGACTCAGGATCAACAAGACCAAGGAGGTGGTGGTGGACAACTGGAGGAACAGGAGGTCCCCTGCCCCTATCATCATCCAGGGGGTAGGAAGTGGAGAGGGCGGACTTGTACCAGTACCTTGGGGTCCACATTAATAGTAAACTGGACTGGTCTCACAACACAGACACCCTCCTCAGGAAGGGACAGAGCAGGATGCTCTTCCTGAGGAGACTCAGATTGTTTGGCGTCTGCAGCAGGCTCCAGAAAACCTTGTACCAGTCTGTGGTGGCCAGCACACTCTTCTTTGCTGTGGTGCGCTGGTGGGGCAGCATCAAGGCTGGTGAGATCAATAGACTCAACAAACTCATGAAGAAGGCCCGTTCTGTGGTGGGCCTTCACTTAGACAATCTGGAGACCATGGCTGAGAGGAGGATCAAGGACAAAATCAGGGCGACCCCCCCCCCCCCTTTTCAAACTGTACTCAATCAATGCTACACAGTATTGCACTTTAATATTTATTATAACCTCCATATCCTTTAACGACTTTTTTTATCTATCCATATTGTTAATGTTATTTAAATACAGTATATTGCACCTTACTCTCATCCCTGTCTACTACTGCACAATACCCTAGGTAAAATAATTTGCACTGTTAAATGTACTGTCAATATAACTGCTGTTACCTGTCACAGTGTCACTTTAACATCGCTGTCACTGTCACCTTCACTGTACTGCACAGAATTGCTCAGTTGCCCTGTATGACACTTACTCTGTTAATTTAATTTGATAATTGTAAATACCTCCACCTATTCTAATTTGTTTGTTTGCAACCATATAGTTTATTGATCTCTGTCTTCATATTGTATGTTATTCTATTGACCTTAATGCATGCTTCCTACAGTTGTACTTACCCCTGTACTGCTGAAACACCTGAATTTCCCCTCTGGGGATCAATAAAGGTTTATCTTATCTTATCTTATCTTAGCATTGCAAGATGGGGCAGTTTTACACATTTGTTGCTTATAACTCGGCTGGGAAGGTCAGATATGCCTTGTCAGAGGTTTATACTCCGAATACACATAGTTCAGTTTTTATTGTTGATTAATAGACATATAAAGCCAAATGAAGATCCATTAGATAGCCAACAGACCAGCAATTGTTACTGAGCTGAAAAAAATTAGACAGATCTCTTGAAACCTATCACAGATAAGTTTAACTGAAGGGGCTGTGTTCAATGTCAGTAGGCATTACGTCCAGATTAGTGCAGATGAAGGTAACCGAGTGTATCTGTGTGTGGCATGAGGAATCCCATATCAAACCGCAGTGTGCATTAAAAGGTGTTCAAGCTTTTTAGTTGATCAATAATATCTGAAAACCCAAGGCAGATATTAATCGAGACTGACACATTGTGTAAATAGAATTAGAGAGTGATGGTAAAAAAATAGTAATAATAAAAACTGAACAATAAAAAAGGAAAGCACAAAATAATAACAGCATCAAAGTTAAATAAAAAGTAAAATTCAATGAATGTAAAGTCAAGAGGGACCAAATCTCACCATTGTGAAGCGTCACAAGGCCTACTGAGATATTAACTGGTGATTTTTGGGATGCAAATTTTCCAGGCATATAATTAGGTATACCTGTTCAACTGCTCTGACAGAGAGGCAACAATAATTTGTTTTATAAACATCCACTTGTTTTAACAGAGGTATAGAAAGGAGAATCTCTCAGAACACAACATGTTGAACCTTGATGCAGCTGCAGGCTTCAGCAGCACTGACAATCTAATGTTAGCTGATGTCAGCTTATTGGCTCTCACCTTTTCTTGATGAAGAATTTCCTGTTGTTTGCACTTTCCAAGCAGCATCATTTTTTTATCCAGGCACACACAAAGATACAATTTCACACCATGGAAGGGGAAGGGGAAGGGTTATCAAAACGCCATTATTAAGATCTGTAAATACTACTCAAATGTATTGTGTAACGGGTGCTGTTTAAGAGTCCAAAGCATTTACTTTTCTGTGCTGTCATTGGGTGTTACTGGGTATCATTCTGAAGAGAAAACAAATGAAGCGCCATGTTCCAGCTCCACAGAGTGTTTAGTGGTAAACCTATTTTGCCTCCCAGGTCTCAGTGCTGGTCATGTGACTTAAATCTGTCGATTCAGACCAAAACTTTTCTTTCTGATCCAGGCAGTAAACATTTTAAATTTTGCTGTAAAAATCAGCATTTTAGAGTTGAGAGTGTATGTGACTCCTGGTGCCTAAAAAACAGACAAAGAGATGGAGATGGACATACAGTGTGTGCCGTTCACTTGTATGACCAAAAGCCCCAAACTGTAGATATGTTTATTTATGCTGAAAAAAAATTAGCATTTTTATACTTAATGTGTTTTTGACTTCTAATGCTTTTGTAGACAGCCTCAAGTGAACACTCAAAGATCTGCAGTTTTTAGGACAGAAGTACTGGCCTTATTTTTTCAGCAATGAAGGTTTTCAACAATGGCAAACCCAGTACACTTGTATAGTGTGCCAAGTGGCTGGTGAGTAGAGACCATCTTTAAGGAAAGTTTGTTCCTGTTAAATAACCAAATTTCAGTCATTCTGTATTTTTTCCAAGTATTTCACGCAGCAGCATGGAAACTGTGGGTTTGGCATCTAGCTTTATTACTTCCTGCATATCAGCTTTACATGCAGAATTTAGGGTGAGATGAGAGAGAAGCTTACAATTGGATACTGTCATGGTTGAGGGTTAAAGCAAGAGTACAGTACTGATGCAGGGCAGAGCTGGCAAAGGTAGAGCAGTAGAAAGGCAGAAATCTTGCAGCTTAGATAGATTGCCAGTTTGCAGAAAGTTTGTCTGATAGCTAATAATGATGCGTGTCAGGTGTGAGTTGAGTTGTTTGACTGACACAGCTAAAAGGAGTCACCCCATATGTTGGACCCAAACATTTGTATGACCAACTTCTATCCAAATATTCTTATGAATTTATAAAACAGCAAAGTATGAATATGCCATTTACTTTATTTCCAAGCAGGAAGGGCTAATTTATTGTGTTTATTGTGTGTTGTCTTACTCATATGCGGCATGCAGCATGCCAATTGGTTGTAATGTGGAGAAAAAAAAGAAAAAATAACTACCTATAGGAGAGCTGGACATCCTTTCATCAGTAAATCGGTTATTCCCTGGGGATTGTTTTCTAGAACAAGAGCAGCAGTCCAACTAAATGGCCTAATCAGCTTGACTGAGCTGTGAATGCAAGGGTAATGATTGACAGAAAAGGTCAGTAGTACTTTATGCTTATTACCATTTTGACTTATCTAATACAGTTAGGCTCATTATAAATCAATTCACTTAGAGACTGACAAAAAACAAGATGAACCCACCCCAGCATTGTCAGGCCTTACTGAGTTAAAAGTTCTAAACTCTCATGTGTGGAAAGTAGTTTCCATAGATGTGATGAAAAATAAGACCCTTTATGATGTTTTATGACACAAAACTTTTTAAGGTAAAATCATGACTATTAGGATTAAGACAATTACTTTTATACAATGTGACAGTCTTTTTTTCTTCTTTTTTTGCATCAGCTTTTGGGATCTTTTTTTCCATTCCCTTTACAGAAAATTGCCATCATGCACAGGCCAGATAATTACAGGAATAGCAAAAAATGCTTCAACTTTTTCTCCTTTGAGTGAAAACAAAATGATACATTGTGACCTGAGGACAGAGTGAGAGACATGAGGCAGAGCCTGGCGTGGATGAGAGACCAGAGGTGAGAAAACCAGCTTAAATTCATCACCAGTATATAGGAAGGAGACAGAAAGGTGCCAAAAGGAAGAGGAAACACCCCAAGATGAAAGTTAGAGGGGCAAAAGGGGGAAAACTGTCCAACACACTGCCTAAATGAATCCAAGTGAACCCACCCCCGGCTTGAGACTCCTCATGTGGACGGTTTTCCTCAGCATTCTGCTGACTCACTGATCCTGCTATTTACTTATTATGTCAACAGCTGAGTCGCAGCAGGAGGGAGACTCCAATCAAGATAATTGGATTGACTGCTCTGTGGGCACAGGAGGGTTAGGATCATGCAGCAACTGAAAGACCACAGGGAGATAGGTTGGATTTCACGGCAAGCTTTACTGTGAACAAAGAAAAAAGGAAACTTTTACACATCCATGCACCTATATAGCTAATATAAATTCACATGGTCAAAGAGACAAGATTACAAATCCAGATTTCAAATAAGCTCATTGTTTTGTCAAATGAAAATCAGTGTACATCTTCTTGTACTGTTAAGGTAACTTCCGCTTTAAAACATGATAATGTTATTTGTTATTACTTGCTTTCTATTTATTTAAAGTCAAATACTCCGGATAATTTTAAACTGGAAATTGTTCAGTGACTTAATTTTGACTCACTTGTTGCCAGTAGTAGTACAAAATGTTCTAACTTGTACTTGTTAATCTCTGTAACTTTTTTATGCTGTTGATGGTGCCCAATTTGTTAATTTTGTGACCTGACCTGTAGGATGCTATAATGTAGATAAGAGTAACATTTCTGTCCCTTTTGATTTTCATTCTGTGTATGGTTTAGGGTTTTTTTTTAAGAAAACATTCCTTACCTTTGTGTGTGTGCTCTTAACCATACTGGATATACCTGAAGTAAGTTTGTTGGTGTTTTTTACTGTAGGAGTAGTTCTCTATAAAACAAAGTAATTCAGTTGTTGTTGTGAATGTTTTTATTGCGCTGAAAAAGTTCTGAAAAAGAAGGGAAAACAAAGAATAAAACCTGTACCTTGGTACTGCCGATCAAAACCAAGCCTTAAATTCCTGTCGTTCAGTCTGCATTTTGCATTATTCATGTAAAACAAGCAACAACTGATGCAGCATTGTGAGCTACAAGGTAACATAATCATATCAAAAAGGGAAGGACAACTGTTCATCAGATTTATTCAACAGTTAATAACCCAACCATTTATTAGTTGCGCACTTGTGTGAAGTGCAGGATTAGGATCTGTTGCTTACTTTCTCAAAAATAAGAAATATTTTCTATTTGCATTTTTTCTAAATTAATTGATTTGTAAATTTAAATTCATTCATTATACAAGTGTGACTCATGTAAAAAGGCAGTAATCAAAATAATTAGTTAAAGACATCATATCAATGTGTTACCTAACTGTTTATTCATGCAGTCACTAACATGCAAGTAAGCATTAGGTCTTAAAACAGCAGCTTTAAGTCTTGGAGTGTATATAACTTTGGAAATAAAAACAACTTAACCACCACAGCTGCACACAAACTCTCTCGTAACTGATTAAAGTGATTTTATCTGTAGCCTAAGAGAAAACAGAGACAAAGTGGCAGCACAAATCCAATTTGATAGTATGTACAAGAACCCTAGTGTACCAACATTACCCTTACAACACTAAAACTTAGATAGGCCTACACCACAATTAGCAAGCTCACATGTAGGCTATTAAGTTCCTACCACAACTATGCAGACGACACTCAGATCTATGTCTCACTGACAGCAGGTGAATATGGACTAGTGGATTCACTCTGTCACTGCATCCAACAGGTCAGTGTGTGGATGCAAAACAACTTTCTCCAGCTAAATTCAGACAAGACTGAAGTCATTGTATTTGGTCCACAGAAACAAAGAGAAAGTGTCAGCAGTCACCTCCAGTCTCTCTCTCTAAAACCTACAAATCAGGTTAGAAATCTCGGGGTAATAATGGACTCAGACTTGAACTTCAACAGCCACATCAAATCAATAACATCAGCAGCCTTTTACCATCTAAAAAACATAGCCAAAATCAAAGGTATAGTGTCTAAACCTGACCTGGAGAGACTTATCCATGCATTTGTCTCCAGTAGGTTAGACTACAGTAGCGGCCTGCTCACTGGCCTCTCCAAACGAGCTGTAAGACAGCTGCAGTACATCCAGAATGCTGCTGCTCGGGTCATGACCAGAACCAGGAAGTACGAGCACATTAGTCCTGTGCTCAGGTCCCTACACTGGCTTCCTGTGGCTCAGAGAATAGACTTTAAAGCAGCTCTGCTTGTGTACAAGTCTCTCCACCGCTTAGCACCAAAGTACATCTCTGACATGTTAGTGCCATATGAACCATCTCGGACTCTGAGGACCTCAGGGACCGGCCTCCTGCTGGTGCCCAGAGTCAGGACTAAACATGGAGAATCAGGTTTCCAGTTTTATGCAGCTAAAATCTGGAACAGTCTTTCTGAAAATTTGAGACAGGCCTCTACATTGACAATGTACAAATCTAGGCTCAAATCACCTCTGTTTAACTGTGCATATGACTGAAAAGATCTTATCTGCACTCTTCTCTTTTAAAGTTCATTTTATAATGATTATTTTTGGTTTTTATCTTGTATTGTGACTTTAATGCATTTTTCTTGCTCTGTAAAGCACTTTGAATTACCTTGTGTACGAATTGTGCTCTACAAATAAACTTGCCTTGCCTTGCCTTGCCTTAAGTTGTTGCAGAGAAATGAGGTAAAACTCAGTTTTGAGCTTGAATCTACCCTGCTTTATGTTTAGTTTGTCAGAAAAAGGTGCCATTTAAAGCCCATCCTCAGTTAAGTCAATGCTATCAGAAACAATGGTACAATCCATTGGATGTTTTCTGATGTGTGGGGAAAACATCAGAGTCCTCTGGATGTAAAAAAGTACCTTGTAGAGATTTATTTGATCGTAGACCGCTTACTGAAATCGCTAAGCAGTCTGATTTGGCTGTTGCTTTCTAATGAAACACAAATGCTAGCCTTGCCAAGATTAACAGCTTCTGTGCAAGTGTCTCTTTCAGCTCAAGCCTCATCCCAGAGTTACGTTTTCCTTCCAATAAAAAGAAAATGTTCAATTCATTGCATATACTCATTTCAAAGTTCTAACCAATACACACAATACATTTTATGCACTATAACTAACTCCGCTGCCGAGCCAGTTGTGCTCAGATATAATAATCATTTTCTTACACTGTTTCTAGTCACACTACACCTCACATGTGCATTCAGACGTATTAGCATCATAACGTTGGTGAGTGGACACAAATCAAGATCTAAAAGGAGGGAAGAATGAAAACAAAGAAGAGATCCGCTGTTGGCACGTATTTGTTTTTGTGGGGGGAAAAAGGTATAAAATCTGTGCACAGTTTGTAACCTACAGGACGATGGCTGCGGCAACTTCCTGAGGAAGAAACTTGTATATTTAAAGCAAAATATAATTGTTTTCTTCATTAATTAAATGTGTATTAACCTATTTGTCCAGTGTATATGTGGAAAAATAAAGCTTAACCAAAATCCTAAATTAAACAGTCAGTGAATATTTGAATTGTTGTGGAAGAGGTACTCCAAAAAGCTCTAAATCAAAGATTAAGCTGAAACAATTACATGTCACACAGACAGATCTCATGTGAAGCACTGAAGCGTACATCAAGTCCAACAAATCCTAAAGTGGACTCTGGGATTAGGCTGCAGGTCTGAACATATGGTGGAAATGACTGATGGGGGTTGGGTGTTGATCTAACCCTGTATTTAAAACTCTTCGACTGGGTGGATGGACCAATTGTGAAGTTATCAGCCAATTACATTAATGAAATGCAAATAAAAATATTTGTATTTGTTTTGCTAAAATATCTACAAAAGGAAGTGGTGACAGGAGGCCCCAGAATGAGACGTGGTTTTATTTGCAGGAGATAACATGATAAAGTTTGTCTGAATGTTGTCAGCTGAGCAAGCATGCAGGAGGAGTCATCTGTGATAGCTGCTGTTTGTGTGTTGATTCACCGCAGTGATTAAGGACACATTCTTGTCACAAAATTGGGGAAAGGGGAAACAATAGTGGCAATGGAGACAGGCAACAAAGACTTTTCAGTTAATACAAAACCAAGCTTTTTTTTTTTTTTAAATCTGCCACATCTTTGACTGATACTCCCCATGGCAATGCAGCCTGTCATGAAATACAGGTTTTAACAACAGTTAGGCTGACCACCAGTCCAGACAACAAGAAGACTGTAAGTCTGGGTATCACAGTAGAGTTGTTGAGGTTCCAACAGAGGGGGGAGATGGGGTATCAGAGAACAGTCTAGACCACAGTCATGAGGGTGGGGGCTGGGCAGCTGAGGAAAGACTTTGACATTCCTGTGTGACTGATAAAAACCAGGTAGTTAAAACATGAGGGCTCTAGTACTTCTAGCCTGTGAAAAATCTGTTTCAAGGGTGCATGTAATCTGTCTGCTGCCATAAGCTTACATTCACATATACAGTAGGTTTTATAAAATGTTTTAAGCAAAAACGTCTATCATTTGCCAATGATTACAGCCTCATCTTTAGTCCAAACTTGACCTTGCATGGGGGTTTTAGTTAAATATCAAGGGTAACAGAGGGATAAGATTATTTTGGCATATTTTCTGGATACCCTCAAGCTAATAGACTCAAGCTCATACAGCACTTTTTTTTAGTCTCTTCGAGCACTCAAAGCAGCTTCACACCACAGGTCACATCTATACATTCACTTTTCATTCACTCATTGATGTTTTTTTGAGTTTCTACGTAAGCTGTCCATCTGTATCAGCTAACACATCCACATCCTTTCATACCTATTTATACGCCACTGACACAGCAGAAGGAGCAACTTGGGGTTAAGTGTACTTTACCTACTGCCATAGCGTTGGCACTATGTTTCTGTGTCCGTAGTATTATTACCGTAACTCCATCAAAGTTTGTCTGATTCGAAAATCCCAACAGTGTTGGGAAGCTGAGACATGTGGGCATGCACACGTGTATGGTTTATTATGGTAGTCTCAACCATATGACGAAGGCACCTGTCAGAAAACACCAGAAATATTGCGAGATATATTCAGTACCATAACGCCTCGAAACTTTGCTCAATTCCAAAATTCCAACGCTGACAGAGAGCTGACAAGCTGTGCTTTCTGTCAATATGTGATGTGTATGTTAATTATTAAGGTAATGTGAAACAGTGCTGAGGAAACTACCGCTTTAACAGAAGATGAGGGAGAAGAAGATAGCGAAGGAAAAAGAGACATCCAGAGAGTGGTGTTTTATTCAAAATATTAGATACATTAGATTGTTGCATTTGTGTGTGTCTGCGCATGTCTGAGTGTGTCTGTGTGTGCCATTTTTAGCCCCAGGAGGTAAAGGCGTACTTTGAGGTACATCACAGTAGAACAAATAAACAAACAGCCATAATGGTTCAGCAATGTAATTTAACAAGTGTACAGACAAGCTGGGGCTGACAACAAACAACCTCCTGTAAAGCTTGTTCTGGAGATTTGGAAGACCTAGGCGAAGTGCAACATTAGGCCCATCTCTGTTTTGATTAAAACAGGTCTGGTTGGAGTGGAAAATATTTTAAAGTATTTCCTTTGAGTTAACATAGCCATACAACTGTGTTATAACTACAGAACATACCCAACTATAATTTAGCAGTATTCAACCCGCACATCTTTTATGATAACAATTTAACTTTAAGTCTGCACATCTCAACAGTTTAAAGAGGTTATATTTTGCCCTAAATCAGGTTTATATATTCATTTTATGATTGACTCCTGGGTTATGTTGACATTTACTAATGTTCAAACAAACATCTACTTTTCGTATAAAGGAAAATCCTAATTGTGCTCTCTTAATGTATCTCTCTGTCAGAGATGCTCTGATATACTGCTTTCACACTAAAATAAGAGGGTCAACACAGGTTTTTTCAACGCGGGTTAACCCGCTAACAATCGGCAAGTGACTCCTTTCCCACTGCCAGCAGACCCGGGTCTAATCAGCAGCAGACAAGCTGCATGGCTGTTTTTTTCCCCTAGTGCGTCAAGCTGTTCTCATCATGTTGTTGGCATCATCTGCGCACCGAACACTTCCATGTAAACAATGAAAAGGAGCATGGAGGCTGTGGACACGTTGGTCTGCTGTTTTCCGTACTTTGTACTTTTGTCCCTCTTTAAAAATGTACAAACTCAGTGAAGAGTGAACAACATTCGAGCTCTGATGATACGAAGGCAGATGGAATTTGATGCTGAGGTGGCAAAGAGTCACAGTTACAGACGGAGGGGACTTCCCTTTTATTAGACTTCCCTTCCCCGCATTGACCTTGTCCGCTCTAATTGGTTCACAGGTCTACTCTGAGGTGACTAGTCAGTTCAGCACTGCTATGTTGTCAACAACTCTGTATTCATTTCAACATCTCTGTCCTGCATTGGACTTGCAAGTGCGAGTTAGTGGGCTGAAACTGATGGAAAATCAGATATTTTTTAGGCAGCTGAATTAAGGGGAAGAGGGAGAGGTATTAATGCCACAGGCTTTTTGTTCCGTTCTCAGAGGCGCATTTTCATACTAACAAGTCCTGTTACACACATTACAAGGCATATAAAATTCAATAAAGCATTATCTGACTTTTTTTTAACATTGCTGGAGGTAAGGTGCAACAGTCCCTTACAGAAGAAGAAGAAGATATACTTTATTTATCCTTTATGGGGAAATTAAGTTCTTTACACTGTTGTTGAGACATGCTACACACACATAGTCCTACAATAATGCATTAATGGAGAGATGTCAGAGATGAAGACATGCAACTGAGCAGTTTTGGGGTAAAGTGTCTTGCTCAAGGGTACTTCATCAGTGCTCAGGAAGTCAGTTGGCACCTCTCCAGCTACCAAAACAACTTCCAAACATGGTTCAGTCAGGACTTGAACCAACCACCCTTCAGTCCCTAGCCTAAAGGTGCGTTCACATCGAACGTGACTTTGGCGACCAAGATCGCATTGCAAACCCACGTCCTGTCGCCTGTTCAGATCTCATTTTATCACCGTCGCCGTTGCTCAGTGACGTCACGCCTGCTTGAGTTTCACCCCGCGATCATATCATATATCATATAATAGGATGTATTAGCTGACATTATTACAACTGTATCCTTTTCACTCACCTACCAACCACAAAACACTGCAGCTGATGGCCCTGCAGCAACATCTTCTGTGAGTTCAATGTGGTCCGTATAGGCAGAACTAATGTTCTCACTAACTAAAGTTCCTCACACGGACAGAGATTGTTACTCTGTGGAACGGAATAAAAACAGTCTGTCAAGGCTGTCAATCACGCACCCACACAACACTGATTGGCTCTCACGGTGCGACATCGCCTGAAAAGTTCAAATATTTCAACTTTGGCAACGGAGCTAGGCGACCTGCTCCGGGGCCAAAGCGACCCCAGAGTTCCCATCTGCAGCAACAGGGGCGCCGCCCCCATGTCTCCAAAGATGTGACCAAGTCACCCAGAATGCGTCCATCGCATCGCGTGAGATCTGGTCGCGTGTGGTCGTGGCTGATCGTGGTTGTACATTGACTCTGCATGGAGAGTGGCCGCCGAGGTCGCCCGAGTCGCGTTGGGTGTGAAAACACCTTTAGTCTTTCTGGACTGAGCTACTGCAACTCCAAATGATAATCAAATGGTAAGTGCACATATCAGGTGTAATATCAGTTCTTGAGCCACAAAACATGGTTTTAAATTGTCTTTATGCATTCTTAAAGCACAGTATTTCCCTAATTCAGTGGTTTAATATTCAAACAGATCTACCTTAATTTCATTTGCTTGATATGATGATATGGAAGTACCTCTTGACCTCCAAAGATGGTCACATGGTACCTACTAATATGTTTTATGCAGTTCTAATTAAATCATCTGTACGATAATTTCAGGTGTGATATACCTCACATTTGATGCACAGCTTTGCCTATGCCTTGAGGTCCTTATGGTCCATAAGGCCTCAGGCATTTGCCTTCCTCTGCCTTGTGGTAACACTTAAATTGCATTGATACAGGGCTAAATCATAGCCATGGAGTACTTTTCGTGTATGAACAGTTTAGTGTTAAGACTCACTTGCACACAGCCTTGCCCATTGTTCCCCTTTTTATGTACATGGATGAGCTCATATGCTTATTATTATGATATTTGCATAAAGTACACTAAATACATTAATGCTTTTTCTGCTCCACAAACTGGAACAATTTGCAACAATCTGGGCATGCCTACTCAGTGCCTATGAAGGAATGGGTATATGTGTTTAATATATATTTTTTAACTTTTTAACAAAAAGCCTGCTTCTTTGCAGTTTGCAAAAAAACACATTATTGCTTGTGACCTGTTAAAGCCTAACTCAGCCATGTTTGCAACAGGCTGCTCTGCATTGCTTTTAACTTAATCAAATTATGGTCAGTTTCTCCCAGTTATTATCTGAGCACTTTCATAATTCAATTGGCTGAGCTGCAATGCTCTCTAATTGAAATGCAAAACTATTTTACTTATGAAGATCAAGGCATAATTCACATGAAATGTGTTTGCCAATTTGTTTTATTTGTAATGTAAGAGTGTGCTCTTTTGAACTATTATGTTGAGAAGCTCTTTCACTCAAAACAATTTGTCTAAGGCTTATTGAGATTGTTTGTTGATAGTTTTTGTAATGCTGTGCATATTCTTCTTTTGAGTATTACACTTAAAATATGAGCTTCTACCACTGGATTTTACAGCATGAGAAAACGTTAAATAGGAATGCACTTATTAGCCACAATTAGTAAAACTATTTTGTCAATCAAATGAGTTTTACTTTCCCAAGACAACTGTTTTCTCCCCTGCCCAGCTACCGACCAAAATCTGGGCTAAGGTTGATGTTATGAAAGCTTAAATATAAGCAGGCTATGGTTTCACACTGGAAGGGCTCGTCAGACAGGCAAAACCTCTCTAAACAGGTCATTGATATGAGCCTAAGTATTTTACACTATTATATGGCAGATTGTGGAGGAGGGAGATGAAATATAGACAGTGTGAAGGGTAATAATACAAAGCTAGAAATAATGGGATGACCTACTGATGAAACTCCTGCCTGAGGACACTGACGTGGAACCTGTTTGTTGCCTGATTGACAACAAATACTGCTGTAGAACATGAGACTGTCTCCCTCATACCTCCCACCATCATTTGTTTCAATCTAACAGCAGGTCCACACTCTTTAAACTTTAAAAAAAAAGTGTAAGAAGGTGGTAATTAAAGAAATAATATCATTTTTTTCATATTCAAATGTTTAAAGTAATCTTTTAAAAATATTCATTTTATGTTTGTACATTTTAGAGAGAGGAGGAGTTGGCATTTCCTTTCGCCCCATTCCATTATCATTACAGTTCCTGATATTAGCATCAGAGAGATCAACAAAATTGAATAAACGGTTGTTCCTGCAAACAGCACACATATTAGTATGACCCTGACTAACAACATGGATGACTTGCTGTGGACATGCTACATTCCAAGTACTTTATCCTACATCAACCATCAACAGAAATTACATAATATAACACAAATTCTTATTTTACTTATTTTTGTTAAATCCAATCTAATTGCAGTTCAGGTTGATGCTGCTATGTTATTCGAAATCACTTCTCTCCAGTTTATAATCATTATAGCTGTCAGTGTTAATATTAGAATGACCTCTCTATTCATAGTTGTTATTGATTATACCTCCATAATAAATACCTTTAAAACCTTTTAGACATGAGGATCCTCTTGAAAACAAGAAGCAACATCTCAAAGGGCAAACCTTGAATATATTCATTTTAAGCAGAGACAAACATAATGAGAACAGATTTATGATCTGGTCTATGGATCTGTCACTACATTCAGTTCAGATTTTATTACTTTTGTCTCTGCCCACCTCCCTTCCCTCGCTCACTCACACCCCAACAGGGCTTCAGTGGATGGCTATTTAACATGAGACTGGTTCCACTCCAAGATTTTCAACTTCTAAACAGAAGTTTTTTCATGCCACTGTTACTGTTAGCCCCCTACAGACGCACTGCACTGCAGGATGGCCCAGTGCTGTGCACATGATGGATTCATGCTGGGTTTGTGTATATGTATGTTATGTATGTATAAATGCATAAATGTGTTATTTTATATATGTATATATGTGTTATGTATGATAACACTTGTTATGAATTGATGCTATACAAATAAATATTGATTAATTGATTGATTGATATCATGGCTGTGAAACCACCGGATGTTCCCACATTGTTGCATCTCAATCATGCTTTTAGTTGTTTGCTTGTGATGGACCATGATTATTCTCTTACATCTGCTGAGTATTCTGTTGGCAAAATAATTGACGGATAGCTTATGACTTAAACCAGGATAGCCACTTTCTAATTATAATAATAATAGATTTTATTTAAAAGTGTCTTTCTGAACACTCAATGACACTCTTTAAAGTAATTCAAAACACAATTAAAATAAATAAAAACAACAGACAAGAGTGACATAAAGTTAAAAGAGAACAAAGAAGTTATGGAAAATATGCCATTTTGAACAGATGGGTTTATGAGTTGAGATTTGACGTGAGGTAGAGAGTCCAGGTTTCTGAGGTCTGGTGGGAGTGAGTTCCAGAGTTTGGGGGCAGAGTGACTGAAGGCCCTGCTCCCCATGGTGCTGAGACTTTGAACAGCTTTTGTCCCTCACATATTAAAATCATCCATTAAATAAAATGATAGTTAACTGTTTTGGAAAAATGTTAATGGCATACAGGTTTTTAATGAAATTACTGCTGAATTAAACACAAGAAGTTGGCAGTGGAGGTAGGCAGAACTTGTGGCTCATCCCTACACACACTGTAATCAATTCACATAACAAGTCATTGTTTATATATCAGGGATCCCTGGTGGGACAATTTACATGGTGTGTGTGCATTAAAATACAAAAAGGTGTAAGAAAGGGGTTATTTAAGAGTTAATCAATCAGATATCCTTGAATTTTAGTTTCTTTTTCAGGCCGTGTTATAGCTTACAATTAAAATTATAAAAAAAATTGATAGAAATTAACATCATACATCTAATTGTCACAGGGGTTTAAATTTGTTTTAAAATGTATCTTGAATGTACAATAACCTAAAATAGAACATCACCATATATAGATCAACACTGAATGTAGAGACAAACCAATAATTACTGTAAATGCCCCATTTTGTAACCTGCTATTTTAAATATTTTCTAACTTAAACCAACACTATGTAGTTTTTTCCACCCTAATATTATATTTCTAGAGTCATTGTGATGGTACATCACCTTACAACAGGTTGAATGACACCTCTGTCGTGGTCTGAGGGGGTCTGTATTGCCTTCACTGGCACAATGTAACTTCGATATGGATGGTAGGAACACTTCCACATTAAAAAACTACAAATTTGTACTGCTTTACGGCATACGTCACTTCCCCCTCGAGGCGAAAGCCAAACATTGGGAAAAGGAGAATATAAAGCAGTTTATGAATTTTAAAACAGATTTAAAGAACAGAATTTAGTTTAAGGTGAATATACACTTATTTTCCTAATGGAAATAGGGACCTCTGGCTCACACTCCTGCTTAGTGGCTGGCGGTAATGCTCCTCTGACACTGGATGCTACCCACCATTAAACAAGAAGAAGAAGAAGAAAGCCAGTTGTTATCATGGCAGAAGCAGCGAAAAACCCAAAGAAAAGACAAGTTTTATCAGAGGAGCCGAAAGAAAGAAAGCGGGAGAGTAACAATAAATAACGATAAACATTGGCCTGGCGTTCACTTGCTGGAGTGAGCTGAAAAACGAGGAGGGATGTCTGACCAATGCTGATTTTGCCCTGTTGATAATGATTTATTCGAAAATAAACATGATCAGACTGTACCTTATCAGTCCACATGATTTATTCGACTCGCGGGACGTCCTGTCGGCTCGCTTCTCCTCCCTCTGTATGTCAACAAGTGCATGTTGCTGTGAGGCGCTGTTTTACGACCGTGTAGTTACACTCAACGACCATAGAGGCCCCTAGAGAGCTGAAAGCCTGAATCTCACAAAGTGCCGCTTTAACAAATGCTAATTAGTCATACTGAGTTACAATCTAACATTTAGTGGAAGAACCCTGTTACAAGTCTAAGTAGCTTACCTGAACTAGTGGGTACAGGCTAGTTCAAGAACTGATTATTTTACTCTGTATGGAGCGATTGTCTGCAATGCATCATAGAATAAAAAGAACAGAAAGCTTCTAATTCCTATCTAGATATTTAAACAAAACTCACATTTACCCAATTGTTAGAATATCTACAAACCTTTTTAAATGTCACATTGACAGGATTTACATCACTCCAGACTGCATCATTTGTCAAAATAAATGTATCATCATTCATTTTTTCCGACCCCTCTGACAGCTGTAAACACCATCTGCAGGTGTGATTCATTGCATTCCTCACATCTCACTCACAATTGTCTCTGGTTTGCAGCAGCTGTGCCAAAGAAGGTAGCACTGCTGTGTCCTGTGCGGACAGGCTATTAAAATTCTGAGTGGGATTGTTTCCCTACAGAGAGGGACACAATCCTGTATACATACAATTCGGTATACTGTATTGAGACTTCAAACAGACACTTGAAATAATGAGTCATGTCCTGAGAAAAGTTTGCAAACTCTTGTTCAATAATTTATTCTGATCTTGACATTTACAAAACAAATTCTGCACAAAATAAAAGGCTTTCTCGATCTAACAACCAACCAAGCATCTATTCAGCCAACCCTGAATTATACCAAACTGACACAAGCAAAAACTTTGGTAAAAAATGAAACACAGTCAGGACTTAAATGGCTGGAAACAGCTGCTTTGTAAAGTCTTGGTGTTAAACTTAAGGGATCATGGGACTTTTCCAGATCCAGAATTATCAAATACTCTTCTTTTGGTCACCAAAAGTGTTGTCTTAATATTCCCAAACAAATAATTGGATGAAAATCATGCAACATAAAAAGTTAGAGTGGGACATTAAAACTTAAGTGTATAGAACAGGAACTGTGCTCAGGCCAAACCTGTTGGCCATGCAGTCAGTTTAAGAAGTCCTACAAAAAATATCCTTCAGTATTGGAGTGAGTGCATCAGTGTTTGTGGTTTTATTGCACAGGTTTTTATTGTTGTGCTCTCTGGAGCTGCTTGTCTCTTTGCTGAGATCCTTTCAGGATGGGAGATGAGGGGAGCATAGAGTGCCTGGTAGCCTCCAAAGGAAGCACGCCTGAAGTCTACAGGGTGAATGAAGGTGTTCACATTTTGCTTAAATTTCCATGCAGATGTTTGAACCGTGATGTGACGTTCTGTCTCGGCTAGTTTCCCTCTGGTTTTATCCATCAAAGTTATCATGTGTCCAAGTCCAAGCTGCGAGAGGATCCTCAGAAAAGCAGTGGTTCAAAGTCACTTCTGTCTGCAGCACCACTGGGATCCTTTCATCTCTTCTTCTTGCTTTGTCGGAGCATCTTCTTTCTCTTCAGGATCATCTCGTAAAGTTTCTCCAGGCCAGGCTGCAGGCCCTGGCCATCTAGCGCTGAGCAGCCCTGTGTGTGGTGCAGCGCTGATGAGCTCAACTCATGGAGACCAAGCACCTTCTCAACCTGAAAAAAGAGAGAGGACAGGAAATCCGTCACAGTGTGACACTGCATCTAGTTCACATGACCTTTGTTTCATTTTTTAAAATAAAATACTGCCTAAAAATGGTTAAGAAATATAGCCACCACAATCAAGTTCCCCTAAGGTTGCAAGGAGTCTCTGGAAAGTAGCCTTATCAAGTTAGAAAGTTGCCAATTTGGAAGCACCACCAATTACTTCGGATTATACTCAAGAGGGATAACCATGTTACAACGCTTGACTTAACCAAATAACCTACACCAGATATTCAAAGCCAACTTTGGGAACTTCCACTGCTCTGTGCTAGAGCTTAGGATATTTTATCTGGGGCTGAATGCTGATGCAGAAATATCACAGGAAATTTTACCCCAAGCATGAAGTATGTTCCCCAAATCTTTTTTTATCTGACACAATCTCGTTCAGAAAAAGAAAGTATGTAGAAATACTCTGAGGGAAAACACAAATTCCACAATAGTGAAACTAAATTAAATTACCATCTAACTTATCAGGTGATCTTCATACTGATCACCTTTGAACAAGTTTGACTGACGCTGGTCCCCACCACATTTTACACTTTGATATGGTAGTTGGTCAGTTTGCTTAGCTCTGTGGTACTGGGAGTTCATATTCTAGAGAATACTGACAAATGGACCACAAAGCCAAAATTGTTCAGGTATCAACATGTTTTTCCTTACTAAATCCAAAAGAGCAATACAATAACAACCAAGGAACAAGTATCCACTGCTGAGGATTTATTCATTACATGCATCAGATTTTTTGTCTAGCTCATGACAATACTAAAACATTATGACAAGAATAATAACCTCTGAGGCTGTCATTGCTCCCATGAGGTCCTGTTTGTTTGCCAGCACCAGCACGGGTACCCCCTGGTTCTCTGCTGATCGGGTGATCCGGTTGAGCTCAACCTTCGCTTCCTCCATGCGTTCTGTCTCTGCTGCATCCACCACAAAGACTAGCCCATCTGTTCTCCTGGTGTATGACTTCCAGAGGGGTCTAAGTTTTTCCTGACCGCCTACATCCCAAACCTGGAGCATGGTGGTGCTGGTTTTGGAGTTTCCCATGATCACTTTTATCCGCTCCATATTGAAACCTTTAGTGGGGATAGTTTCAACAAACTCCTGCAGCTTCAGTCTGTAGAGGAGAGATGTTTTCCCTGCAGAGTCCAAACCAATCACCACTATATGTAATGACTGAAAGTTGGGAAGAAATGGGGTGTTGGGGGCCATTTCTGTCAGCTGGTTCCCCATATTTTTAAAGTGGAGTAATCCCCCCTGAAGATTCACAGGACTTTAGTATTTCCTTCAGCAGGTCATTCTTTCAACCCTCAAAATGAGACTTTTCCTGGGTCCTTGTGTCACTTTGTCTGTTCAAGGATCCTCTGAGGTTTACAGCAGGAGCAGGAGCAGGGGGTTGGCTGAAGAGCTGTTGGTGCAGAAACTTGGTGGGCTGAAGACCTGAGAGAAAAAAGAAGTGGAAAGAAAGCATGAGTCAGCTATTTCAGCAAGGGAACTGGGCTGTGAGTAATTTGACTGGCTGAGACTTAGTGCAGCTCCACTTCTTACTGTGAAGAGGGCCATGTGCCAGTTCTAACCTGAATTCTGTAACTATTTGATATCAACATTTTCGGTTATAGAGTATGAAGGGTCGACATATTTATGCTTAGTGCAGCAAATAAAAAAATGTTAAACCTTCATGTCACAGTTGGTCTGACAACAGTGTTGCCCATAAATCACCTTCCCCTCATCAGTAACACGTCTTATGTGTCATCTTCAACTATCAACCAAACGGAGCTGGCAATGGGAGACGCTTCATTTCCAAACCCCTGTGTTGTCTTGGCAATACTCTAACCATTAAGAGGTCAGCTGTGTCTTAATGTCTCATTTCAGTCTCGGCTTAAGTCTCAACTTGGCTGAGAACCACGCTGGAGGTCATTTAAAAGTCTGTTCCAGGTGTACAGTGTGGTTCTTAATGGAAAAACAAAACAAAAGCAACCAAGTTGTGTCAATACCAGTGGGAAGCCCCATAACTGTTTGGCTATCCTGGTAAAAGTTGCCAATCCTTACTCTTAAACTCCTAATGAAGGCAATAATGCATTGTAGTGTTTCCTGAAGCACTTTAGTTTACCTTAACAGTGTGCTCCAACAATACTACTGGAAAAAAAAAAAAAAAAAAAACTTGTGCAAAGGTTAAATAGGCAAGAGACCTTTTGAAAGTCAATGACTAATAACATCACTATGGAAGTACCATTAGGCAATGATGCATTTTAGAGGCATCAGTGGGTTAGTCTGGTCTGGTCTGCCAGTAATCAGAAAGATGCAGGTATGAGCCCAGCTCTGGCTGTCACATGCTTATGTGTCCTTTAAAAGTCATGTGAGTGTAGATGCATTAGCAAATACTGATGAACACCTTACATAGAAACTTCAACCACTAGTGAATGAATGTGAGAGTGAATGAGTAGAAGTGCCTTGCAGTGTTTAGAGCCTTTGTGTAGTCAGAGATACTCAGGCTCAAGTCTATTTACCATTCATGAGTTCTCTCTCCGTGTGTAAGAACTTGTTTGGATAAAATGGTCTCACACACTGTAGCTAGCATTAGCTTTAGCCCATTAATTGATTCTGTTGCGAAGACACAAGAACTAGTATTAAAGAAAACTCTATGTTTAATAGTACATATGTCTAACAAATAATAGATAGGAGATAGACAGCTCTAGCTGCAGCCTAAAGGTAAATCTGAATCAGGCCTTGATACACATTTAAATCAACAATGACAAATATAAAAAGTAAATAGGTCCAGAATAGTAAATTGATCACAAACCTATTCCTGCTAGTTTCATAGCAGTAAAAACTGCTGGGTAATGTTGTGTAAGTACATTCAGGTGGTATATATCAGTACTTTACAGATGTCATTAAGTAGTGCTGGCAAAGCTCGAAGGAACTTGTTTTTGCATTTTTTTTTCCACATGTGAGTGGTCAGTACCCACAAACTCTTATCCTGCTATATTTTCAAATAAAGTGTTTCTATAATCAAAATACTAAGAGTTGAAATATGTTAAGTTTTAACGAGGTGATAAAGAAAACTGTTTACACAGTGACAATGTAAGTCACATTTAATAACAATGTAGAAACAGACACGCTTTATTATGACTGTCTCGTTTGCTTCTACGGGTAATGTTACACCTGTATTTATTTTAATCTTTTTCATAATCACTTCAGAAACCAACCAAGGGACCTTCAAGAAGAGTGTGAAATGAAAGGGTTAAACATTTAAGAGACTCCAGATGTACACAGCCTATCAGCTCTCATCTCAATGGCTTTCAGTGTGGATGCGGAGCTGCTGCATTATAGAGGCAGAGGGCTTTGTCAGCAGCTGCAGCCCACTGTTTTCTGTTCTGGTATGATCCAGCACGGAGGTGGAAAACTGTGGACGAAAAAGAGCCTCCAACATAGATGGAGAAATGCGGGCATGCTTCAAGTTCGTTTGAGAGTTAATCCGGTTAAGAACAAAGCCTTTAACACAGGCAACAACATACAGCACTTCTGCTAAAAATGATACACAATTTTACAAGTAAAAACTACAGAGATGACAAACTTTGCAGGTAAAATGGATTAAAAACGTTAGAGAAAGAAGTAGCCAAACGCTTTGTTTTCCCTCTCTGTTGTTATTCCTCTAAGGATTAATCTTGAGGACTGCGCTCCTCGACGTAAAGCCTCCGTGTCTATGTGAATTTTAGGAGGAGAAAATCACGTATCCTCACCTGAGAGTCACTCCAGACGCCTCAACTGCGTCAACAGCGTCGCAGTCTGAAGTATTCAAACAAACAAAGTCCAAGTTTTAGGACCGATAATCCAAATAAAATCTCTGTCCGGTGTTTGGAGTGTTGGTGTGTTCCCTGTCCGTCCGGAGAGCAGTGGCAGCACTGGAAGACACAGCACCGGGACAAGCGCTCCCAACCCCCGCTGATGACGTCACTGCAGTGGGCGGGGCAGATAACTGAGGATGAATCAACAACACTGATGAGAACTAGAACAACGGTATAGAACATATAATATAACAACACAATACAACAACAGTACACATAACTTAATGTTTGGACAGCGGGAGTTACAGGACAACATTTTATACACTGGGGAGGACAACAGCCCCTGTTTTGCTTATAAGAATAGTTATTTAAACTCATAATGTTTTCCATAATAGATGTGCTATCTAAGTAACTGTGGTGGTTTGGGTTGTGGTGGGGTTCCACAATGATAACATTCATGTTACCCACAATATGCAGCAGCACCCCTGATGGACAGGACTGAAGAAGATAGAAATATCTGATGTGTTAAAATGATGATAAAACAATGTGTCATGGCTTTTTTTCCCAATGGGTCCACTTTTGGACCCATTGGAAATTGGTTATGTTTAGTTATTTATTTTTATAATGGACCTGAGGGTTTGAAAAAAAGAAATACCCGAAACTCTTATTAACTGGTTTAACTGGTGACAAGAAGCTGACTGTTTTGTTTTCTAACTCAAGTAAAAGAAAATTTCATACAACTATTTAACTGTTGTCACCAGTCAAATCATCATTTGTTTTTGTCTATTTTATTTTTCAATTAGTTATCATTTTTTAAGGTGCTTTGGGATTTTAACTGGATAAACAAAGAGTTGTACCAGGTACTCTGTCCGGAATTTCAAAACTTTGAAGCTCACTTTCTAAAAACTGCTTGAAATGTGGATAAAACCTTAGGATTAAAATGAGGGGGGATAAAAGTGGCTGAAACTGGCGAGGGACTGACTTTACTTTTAGGAATGTTGCTAAGCTTTTTTTTTTTGCAATTGTTCTCTTTTATGCTGCAAATTATCAAAATGATCCCTGATTTTATGTTAGAGATGTTTGCCTCCTTTTTACATAATGTGACTCAGTAGGCCATGTAGTTTAGACTGGTACCTTTGACACTGTTGATTCTTTAAGGATAATACAAAATAGAATATGGAATATATAAGTCAAAACTAATTTTGACAGAAAGGATGGATTCTCTTCTTTTTTCTCATAACATTCAAAATATATTTGCCTCCTTCAGTGCATTAATTTGCTATCATCCCCTTACAATGAATGTTGTTTTTAATTCTAGCTCTCAGTGTTCTATATTTGTTTGTGGCCAACATAACATGTATACAGAATATCTGAAGTTTATTTTTTAATGAGAAATGTAAGGAAAACTGTGTGTGGTATTTAAATTATTTCCCAGTGGCTTCCAAGGTTTATTAACTGTTTAATCAATAAATTAATTCATCTTCGCCACACAGTTATGAATTTTGTTGCTGAAATGGGATGGCTTAGGCATCAGTTAACAAAGAATAAAATTCCAAATAAGAAATAGTAGTGCTAAATGATTTGTTCAAAGATTTTCCACTTATTTGCATTGTTCAAATTCTAGATAATCAGAGATTTTGGATCTGATTCAGAGCTTAAAGTGACATGTCTAGAAAAATGATTAGAATTCAACCACTGTACAGGTCTTAGAGCTTTTCTGTGGACAAAATTAATATAATTGATAATTGCTCTGTTTGTAATCTACCTCAAGTTGCCTTTATGGCTGAACTTTTCTGTTGAACAACAAAAATAGAAAAAAATGGAATTGCTTTTCAGTATACTTCACCCAGTTGTCATTCTGATGGCATAGATGTGTGTTACATGATTTAAGTTTGAGTGTATGTGTATGCATATGTGTGTTTGTGCTTGCGTGTGTGTAATGAAGTCTATTATGAAACCAGAGCACTGATTGATTTTTTTTCCAAGGGAATCCAATTGATTACAAATAACTGACAGAACTTGCGTCAGAATGGGATTTCATGTTACACTGATCTCTGTCGATTGGGGATCTGGACATGCCCATGCATGATCCTGGGGGATGGCATGACTAAGGTGATGGTCGGGGGTGGGGTGTTAAAAACTGTGGGGGTACTGAACTTTTCACCTCTAAAGAATGAATGGGCAATATTAGGAGAGGTCGGTCAACAGCTCCAGGCCAGAATAGTCCTTCAGTAAAACCAAATTATGAGTAAATCAATGATGATGGAGCGGTTGTTCTGTTGTGCTTTTAAGTTATAGTTTAACTTGAAGGTGTCTAATATCCAAAGTATGTGCTGTAGAGGATATTTAAACCCCATAATACAACATTTTTTTTAGAAATAAGAAACAGAATAAATATTTGTAATGTGTTTGGGTCAATGTCAAGATTATTTGCAGGGAGTAGGTGTCATGCCAATGCTGGTTATTAACAAAGCACAAGGCATGTGATACATGCTCTCCATGAAAGGGGCAAGTCTGGACAAGGTCAAGGTCTTTGGCAAATCCCCACTGTTTACAAGAATTCTGCCTGAAGCAAAGATATTTACAGCTACAGATTCTGTTGAGCAGTGACTCTTTACTCGTTATACATTGCCGTAATAATGTAACCTTTTCAGCATGTAAAAGTGTGAGGGATTGCAGTTTTTCAAACATTTAGAATTTAACAGTAACAAATCAGTGTCAGAATGAGTTGTACACAAAACAAGCAGATGAGAAGATCAACGTAGCATGAAGGATGAGACGAGTGAGACATACATTCAGCAACTCTAAAGATAGATCTTCATTTTGAGCTGTTATCTGTAAAAAAAGGGAAAGAAAATATTAACTTTGTTTTAAAGCTGTTGTTGATCAGTTTATCTAAAGTGATGGGATTTAAGAACATAATTTTGTAAGGAATAGAGTCAAGAGTTACCACAACTAATCACGGTTTTTGATCAATGGTCAAAAGAAGCTGAATAAAGCTGCACCAGATGTTATACGAATGATTTTACACTCTACTTTTTCATCTCGAAAGAGACATTATAAGTCAGAACCAAGCAGAAATAGTGATGCTAAGAAAAGACCAGCAAAGTGAGAGATTTCAGCTGTGTGGGTCAACTGAAACAGCTCCACCTCAGCCCCAGCAGCTCTAAGTGCTGGAGGGTCATCAGGAGTCAGTGCCATCTATCCACGGCACAATGGGTCAGCTGAATTGATTTGCATGGAATTGGTCTACGCAGTTCCTCATTGTTACCTAACTGTGATAATGATAATGAGCATCTGCAAATGTGTGTGTGTCACACAAGTGATGACCTACTATGTGAAGAGAAGAAACAGTGATGTAATGGATTCTGCCATTAAATATGGACATGGAGCAACTATTAATGTCCAGATTTGAATATAGGAAACAGTTGGGTGTTATTTTGTTTTATTTTTTAGCAACAATTGAGTTCAGAATATTCATTTTACTAACCAAAATTTCCTGGGGCCCAACAAAAAGAATTAGCAGGTTTGCAGAAAACTGGACACTGCCTAACTGTCACTTTATTAGGTACACCCATTTACAGCTCATCGATGCAGTTTTATTTGAGCTCTTAAAACAGCATTGGAATGATTGGGCACTATGAGATACTTCATAAACTGGAGTTAACTTGTCTGCAAAGGAGACTCAAGAGGTCCAAATGAAAAGTTGTGGAAACTTTCATGGGAACTGCAAGACTAGAAAAATATAAGTTACCCGCTGATGTTGTGTTAAGCTTGTGAACCCATATTGTCAAACCCAGTGAGAAAGGGGTGTAATTCAGACTCTTACAGGATCAGGGGGTACCTGTGGTATTTACAGTGTGAATGGATTAAAGTAAATAAAAAAGCAGCCACAGGCCATTGTTCCGTCATGAAAAGTGTTTTAGCGCACTCTACTGTCTGAAATGGGGATGGAAGCACAGGGTGAAACACTATATAACAGATTTTTGTTCCTAAAACTTTACTTGAAATGCTTCAAACTAAGTTGTTTGAGGAACAGAAAAAACAAGCTGTTTCTTATCATTTATTATTCATTGCAAATATTTTAACACGTTAAAGCATGAGTGTAGCAGTGGGAGAAAAAACAAACCGACTACCCACTGAGGGGTAGGCAATCATAGTTTTACTTCTTCAAGGTCCCTGCACACACCATCCCACACCTTCTCAGCCTTTTATTTTTGGTTAAGCTTCTGGAGTTCCTGTTGCAGAGCCTTATTTAGCATCTCATGGACTCTTCAAAATTTGTAACTTTGTTGCTCTTTCATTTTCAAGTGCAGCATGGAGCTCATCAAGCTCTCAAAGCAAGGTGTCATTTTATTTGCTGCTCACCTGTTTGTCCATGTTTCTTTAAAGGATTTAACCCAGGCTTTGGTGTCTTCGTCCCTCAATCTCAGCTTGTGGATTTCCTTTTCAATGTAACGTTTTCCTTTTTTCTCTTCTGTCAACATTTTCACAGCTGCACACATCTTCTCAGAGATGCTGCAGTTGCTCCTTCAGGTGCTGAATTTCTTTGTGAAGAGCAGTCATTTCTCCTTGACAGCTTTCTTTTCTGCTGTCAGTGTGTTGTATGTCGCCTCACAACTATCATGGCTCTTCAGCTGTTTCTTCAGCTCATGGATTTGGAGCACCATGGCCTGGAGTTGTAGGTTTATGGCTGTGAGTCATGAAGTTGCACCCCTCTCCTTTTTGGTCAGAGTGGAAGAGGATGAAAGGTCTCTCGGTTGCAAATCACCCATGCCTGGTGAAAGTTTGTTCATTAAGCATAGAGTTACACATTTATATCAGTAATGTGAAGTGGTAACAACTGCAGGTTTTATGTAGGTATGCACGGGATGTTAGAAAGTGAGGTCAGAATATGACAGCCTAAGTAGGACACCTCCTCATTATCTGATTGCCCAACCTCAGTGTCAATCTAGAATCCCACACTATGATTGGCTTTTTTTTCCTGCTGAGGAGGGATTTATATGTTTGTTTTTTTCCCCCCAAGAAATAGGGTGGTGCAGCAATAAGTTCAACAACGCAGTAGTGACTTGAAAGTCTATAGAGTTTTAGAAGTTTTTTCAGATAAATGTCTGAATTAAGGTCCATGATAAACACATGCATTCAAGGTTTCAACTTTTCATTTTGCAACATAAAACTCATTCGATATTGCCCTGCTTCTAAATTTTAATACAATAGGTCCTTTTCACCTTGTGCATTCACAGAACAGAAGCGCTGGCAGTGAAGGCAGTGAAAAGGGACTTGCAGATTTGTACAGAAGAGGACTAGGGCCAGACATGAGAACTTTCTTTTCCGTTATACATGTCTAGAAAAAAGTTGAAATGATGAGAATTGAGTGGGCTAAAAAAAAGTCAGCAGTTAATATCGAGATTAAAGTAAAAAATAACTTTTGAGAACCAAAGTCTGTATTTAATGTCGAGATTAAAGTCAAAACTAAATGTCTGAATTAAATTTTACCTTTTCCATTGTAAACAGCGCATCACACTGCATTTACTAAATGCCTTGTAGATGAGATCATTGGCTGAAGCTTTACTTCAGGATCCGACTCTCTTAACCAAGAAATTCTTTGTCTTTTGGCTCACAAGCTTGGTTTAGAAATCATTATCAGTATCTCTTCCACAGGCATGCCAGACCTTTTTTTCCATTATGCATGTCCGGAATAAAGTCAGCAATACATTTGGGAAAAAGTCAGCACTAACTGTCTAGATTAAAGTCGGCAATAAATTTCAAATCAGCATCTTAGAAAAATATGTTTTACTTTAATTTGTATGGTTTTCTTGATTAAAAACATGTGAGAGGTTTAGTGTAGACTAGAAGAGATGTTTGATGGCTAATGTGAGTTTGGTAGAACTACAGTGAATAATAGAACATGTATTACACAGTAAATGACAAAATTTAATGTAAAAAAAAAAAAAAAAAAAATTACATTACAACAAAAATAAAACGTAAGGGCAGTAATATTAACACGTTCTTTAATGTTTAGCTGTAGTTTTATCTGCACTAATTCATTACTTTTTCAATGCAACTATCTTGACAGTACGGCTAGATGTGATAGTACTTAACCTTTTCCATAAAAAAATCCTAAATCCTAAATGCATGTTTTTCAAACCTACAACAATATTGTTTAAGTGTACAGAGTTCTTAATAACATTACATCTTCTCAGGGTGAAGTTATTGAATTTTATTTACAGCATTGTCCTTCGGTGTAAGTAAGGGACACAGTACAACACTTTAAAAAAAACAAACTTGTTTTATTGCCAAGAAATGATGGAATCTCAGGCAACGCCAGATAAATAATTGAATACCGCTCTTTCCTTTTTTACTGTTTTTCTTTCAATTTTGATTTTTACCTCCGCCAGCGAGGTTATGTTTTTGCTGGCATTGGTTAGTTTGTCTGTTTGTTTGTCTGTTTGTTTGTGTTCAAGATAACTTGAAAAGTTATGGACGGATCTGGATGAAATTTTCAGAAAATGTGTGGAATGGAATAAGGAAGAAATGATTAGATTTTGGGACTGATCCGGATCACCATCCGGATACAGGAAATTTTTAAAGGACTCTTTAACATTACCAGATAGGATCATTTTCGGCAAAGTGGACTGAAGCTGCTTGGCAGAGGTCTGCGCTCTCTGAGTGCTTTTCTAGTTTTTAACCATTACAATGGCATTTAAGGGTAAAAATCCAGAATACCAGTGAATATTTGGTGGTTCAACTGAGGTTGATGAAAACATCTGATTCACAATAGCAGTTTTTGAAAAGAGCTAGTTTTGTTATTATGGCCTATAAGAGTAGTACATTTCTACACAGTGTAGCCCCATCAGAGCTAATGAAACTGTATACTACAGTTTCAAAACTTAAACAAAATTAATGTCAGCTGCAATTACAACACTAAAATGACAGACATAGAAAACTTAAATTCTCTGCAAAGCAAATTATTAAGATAATAACAAGACAAATAAGACTATTTGACTGTAATGTGATTCAGCTCTGTTGCCCTATAAATAAAAGTCAAGGGCCAATGCAAGAAAATATTTAATTGAAGACAGTAAAAAATAGTAAAATATAAATTAAAAAAATGTTTTTTTCTGTAAAAAAAAAAAAAAAAAAACAGTTCCCAGACTAGTAAAATAACAAGAGCTCATACATTTTAGTTACAGTGTTAATGTGCTGTAGTTTGTTTTCAGTAGTGCAATACAGAAGATACAGTGGTTGAAAATATCAAAAGCTACAGTTTACAGATACAAGCATTTGTGAGCACTTAGTGACAGCAGTGCAGATAAAGTAAGGAGAGAGAGAATTTTCTCATGCTACACAAACATAATGTCTTGTTAACAGACAGGCTCACAGACACCATCACAGTTTGAACATGTTTGTGTGGGTGGGGGAGAGAGCCTGGCTGAGGGCAGTGCTGCTTTTAAGCCGAACACCTCGTGTGACTGCAGTGCATAACAAGAAGATCATTTCACAGTTTAATAACACAGCTTAACATCAAATGTGGATAAGGCTTTAGTTCTTAAACTGCTGTTAATGACATGTCCTCAGCTTGAGCTTGGACATGAGCATCTTCCATAAAAATGAATTCCTATAACCCAAGATGGGCAAATAATAACAAAAGAAATTAGGAATGTCAGCTATTTGGTCTGTTGGTAAATATATATATAAAAGGTAGCCTCTCTGTTGCTACTTAAAACCAAGTCTGGCAGTGCTTATAATACAGCACAGTTTAGGAAGAAAATAATCTCTTTCACATTTAATACAATTAAGGCCAAGACAACCAAAAACTACAGTATCCTCAAAAGTAAAACAGATAAAGCAAAGGAAAAAAGAGGCTCATCACAAATTCTCCAAAACATTGAGGAAACAATGTGTGTTTGTGTGCATGTGCAGTCCTGTAAAAAGTTTGGTCAAAAACGTTAATTGCAAAGGTTACTGCTGTGAGGAAACTACACAAAGTTCAGCTCTGAGATACTGCAGTCTTGCACTTGATGATGTTTGCACTGTAGATTAGCTTCCACCTTACAAAGGGTTTCTCCTCCAGTTTTGTGAAATGAGTAAAGAAGCAGAAAAAAACTTGCACATTTGTGTGTTTTGTGGGGAAAATGGATAACAGTAAGGCTGAGAGAGGATAAAGGTATGAATCAGAGGAGAGGAGGACGGTGGCAGTGTGCTGCCGGTGTATTTGCTGTCATCGGGAGAGCCGGGCCTCAGCAGTCAACTTTGCGGAAACTGGATCTACTGTAGGAGTTCCTGCGTAATAGCAAGATGAGAAAGATTACAAAGTTAAAAAAAGTCTTAAAATACTGGGCTAAGTAGTTTGTAACAATTAAAGTCTTAATATATCTGAAAATCCATAGATTTGGCATATTAGACTGAAAGTGGTCTGGCTATAAGCTTAAGTGATGGTGATTTTGTTTCAGGGTAGAAAAATGATACAGAATCTCATCCAAGGTTACAGTATATTCCAGGTAGAGTGCTGTGAAAAAGTATTTGCCCCCTTCCTGATTTATTATTTTTTTTGCATATTGTCACACTGAAATGTTTCAGATCATCACACAAATTTTAGTATTGGACAATAATAACCTGAGTAAATACAAAATGCAGTTTTTAAATGATGATTTTATTTACTAAGGGAAAAAAGCTCTCCAAACCTACATGACCCTATGTGAAAAAGTCACTGCCCCCCCCCCCCAATTACTTTTATCATGAGTTAACTGTGATTAACCACATTTTTCTAAAGGCTGAGTTCAATTTGTAGCGTTACTGAGGCCCAGAATAGAAAAAAAGATAGAATTGATTGGGCACCAGACAGATGACTAAATCTGTCGTTTTTTTAAAAAATAAAAATTCTCAGGGTGTAGGTAGGCCTATAGCTCAATAAAGCCACGCTACAAAAAAAGAATTAAAGTTTATCTTGTTCCACTCAAAATTAATTCATTCCATAAACAAATTAAACAAAAAACAATTCAATAACATTTCAATTTCATTCAAATGTAAAGAGTTCCACAAACCAAGCAATTAAGTCAAAAATTTTATGGATGGTAAGTTCATCAAAGCAAATCTTCAATCTTGTACTCAGTCCATCAAAGAGAAAAAAATTTGAATGTCGCAAGCAGTTCATCAAACCCAAAAAATGTCCAAAAAATATTCAGATCCAAAATTCCAAATGTCCAAAGTTCTTCGTCAATTCAAAACTCAAAAGGCACAAAACTACAACCCGACAACACAGTTCTCAGTCCTCCTGAACTCCCCCTAAAAAAAACAAACACCATATGCAATTGACAATGGAAATCTAGAAAACCCCTACGTGTGAGTGCGAGTGTGAGTGTGTGAGAGAGAGCTGCAACAACTTGCGGCACGAAGAGCAGTGAACATGCGATGAAGACAGGTCCTGTCCAGGTCACTGGCCGGGGAAAACAAGGGTCACAGGCAGGGCCACCACATGCCGAGAGGCTCCCAGGAAGCAAAGAAAAAAAATCCCCAGAGCAAAAAAGGCAAACTGTCACCC
The DNA here is from genome assembly GCA_037902135.1 of Cetoscarus ocellatus. Classification (NCBI taxonomy): domain Eukaryota; kingdom Metazoa; phylum Chordata; class Actinopteri; order Labriformes; family Labridae; genus Cetoscarus; species Cetoscarus ocellatus. The sequence continues at coordinate 517,364 of JBAMNC010001672.1, forward strand.
ACTCCTGGGTTCTCCAACCTCTCCTACATGCATCGTCTCCTTTGTCTGCCCTCACAACTCTCTCAGGTCACAGGTACCTGCAATCAGCTCTGGCTACTCTGCAGGACCACACCCACTCCCTCACACCACCGTGCAGCAGGGTGCAGGCTTTTTCCCTATCTGCCACATTCTCCCCTCCTTGGAGTGAAAGAAAAAAAAAATTACGTTAGTCTTTTTTTTTTTTTCTGTTTTGTTTTGTTTTTGTTTTGTTGTTGTTGTTGTTGTTGTTGTTTGTTTGGGGTTCAAGGCTTATTCTGGAAACCCAAGAAACTCCTCATCCTCAGAGGATTCCTGAAAGGGTTTAAGGTTGCAAACATTTACCGTCCGAACGTCCTCCCCAGTTTCCTCCATTACCACTTGGTAATTTATGGGACCCGTCTTAGTCACAACTCGATATGGTCCTTTCCATTTTTCAGCCAGCTTGGCCATGAATGTTCCCTTGGAACTTGACTGTGCCTAACCCAGACTCTGTCTTTCGGCTTGAAACTTGCACCCCTTCTTGTTTTGCTATAGTTCCTCAACTGGCATTTACGTGCTTTCTCACCACTTTCTTTTACACTGTCATAGAGCTGTTTCAACTGGTGAATGACATCTTAAGTTGAGGAATCGGGAGTAGGGATACCTCTTTGTAGCAGTTTATCCATTGGGCTTTTCAACTTTCGACCCAGTTGTAACTCTGCAGGCGATACCCCTATGGTTTCCTGAACAGCAGAATTAACAGCAAACCGAAACTCTGGGATATACTTGTCCCAGTTCTTATGATTGCCTTCCACATAGGAAGCGATCATGCTTTTCAAGGTTCGGTTTACTCGCTCTGTCATATTAGTCTGGGGATGATAAGCCGTAGTTAATTTGGTCGTTACTGACCATTGTTCACAGATTTCCTTGAAAACAGAGGAAACAAACTGCAAGCCTCTGTCAGAAAGGATAAAATCTGGAATACCCCACCTAGTGAAAATTTCTTTTCGAAGGACTTGAGCAATCTTCTGAGCAGTGGCAGCTCTGAGAGGGAGGAGCTCCACCCATCGAGTGAAATAATCCACAAGGACCAATAGATACTCATTTCTTTCAGGGCTCCGAGGCAGGGGACCCATAAGGTCAACCCCTAGCATGCAGTTGGGTTTTGTCACCTCAGACTGCTGGAGTTTCCCTGCTGATTTCTGATTGTCTGCTTTAAGACGCTGGCAATTCAGACAACATTTCACATAGTTTTTAACATCTCTCCACATTCCAGGCCAAAAGGCCACCTCTTGCAGTCGTTTGTATGTTTTGTAGATTCCCAAATGACCACTTAAGGGATTGCTATGGTAAGCATCAAGCATGAGAGGAACTAAGCTCTTAGGCATAAAAATGCGGTAGTGATAAAGATTATTGGAAGTTTTTTTTCTGAGATACACTTTGTCCTCTAGGACAGCGTAATTTGACACGCACTCCTTATTTTCTGCTAAGTTTTGAATAATTCTTTCAATTTCTGCATCTTTGTGTTGTTCTTCCAAGATCATGTCTAGGGTCATTGGAAGGATATCTGTGTCCTTCTGTGCTGACATGAGATTAAAGACACCACAGGTAGGTATCCTTGACAGAGCGTCAGGAACAACATTCAGTTTTCCTTTTCGATATTCCACAACAAAGTCAAACTTCTGCAACCTCAAAGCCCATCTGATAAGACGGCTAGTGGTTTTGGTGGAACTCAAAACCCATTGTAGAGCAGAATGATCAGTCACAACTGTGAAGAGTTTAGGTTCAAGGTAATGTTGCCATCATTCCAATGCCCAAGGACTGCAAGGCATTCCTTTTCTGTGGCTGAATAATTTCGTTCTGCATGGTTTAAGGTTCTACTTGCATAGGCAAGCACTTCCTCTGTATGCCCATTTGCTTTTTGTGTTAAGACTGCCCCGAGTCCTGTCTCACTTGCATCTGTGTAGACAATAAATGGCAGTTCAAGGTTTGGGTGACCTAAAATGGGAGGAACAAGCAGGCTAGCCTTTAGCTGGTCGAATGCATTTTGACACTCTGCAGTCCAGATGAATTTTTTTCCTTTCCTTTCAAATTTCACTGACCACACCCAGACCTGATTACTGCCAGACCTGTTGAATTAAGAAATCACTTCAATAGCAACTGTCTGACAAAGTGAAGCAGGCTGCAAGATCTTGAAAAGAAACAAATCATGCCATGATCCAAAGAAATTCAAGAACAAATGAGAAACAAAGTGATTGAAATCTATCAGTCTATTACAAAGCCATTTCTAAGGCTTTAGGACTCCAGTGAACTACGGTCAGAGCCATTATCCACAAATGGAGAAAACTGGGAACAGTGGTGAACCTTCCCAGGAGCGGTCGGCCTACCAAAATTACACCAAGAGCACAACAACGACTCATCCAGGAGGTCAAAAAGAACCCAGAACAACATCTAAAGAACTGCAGGCCTCACTGGCCTCAGTTACGGTCAGTGTTCATGACTTAACAATAAGAAAGAGACTGAGCAAAAATGACATCCACGGGAGAGTTCAAAGGTGAAAACCACTACTGACCAAAAAGAACACAAAGGCTCGTCTCATATTTGCCAAAAAACATCTTGATGATCCCCAAGACTTTTGGAAAAATATTCTGTGGACTGATGAGACAAAAGTTGGACTTTTTGGAAGGTGTGCGTCCTGTTACATCTGGCATAAAAACAACACAGCATTTGATAAAAAGAAGATCATAGCAACAGTCAAACATGGTGGTAGTGTGATGGTCTGGGGCTGCTTTGCTGCTTCAGGACCTAGAAGACTTGCTGAGATTGATGAAACCATGAATTCTGCTGTCTACCAGAAAATCCTGAAGGAGAACATTCAGCCATCAGTTTGTGACCTCAAGACCCCACATCTCTGGTGTCCCTGGTTTCTTACAGCCTTTACTTCCTGTATGGACTTAGATCAGCACAACACTTGGACTGCTATCTCAAATTAATAGCATTACCTGTTTGGTAATGCTATTAATTTGATCCTATCTGTCACTATTTCCCCTTCTTTCACACTGTGGTGTAACACAGCCCCCCCCTTCAATTCACATCGGGGGTTAAATAAAGTTTGATTTGATGGAGTAGGCTACAGGGAGGGCTGGTGATAGTCACTGGTAGCAGTGAATCATATTTACATATCTCTCACTGCAAAAAAAAAGATGCATTGGTCTTTTCAATGCTGTCATCGGTCACAGTTCTCAGCTAGAAAGATAATGCAGACAAGAGGGAAAAGAAAGAAAGAAAAAAAAAAGTTTGTGACCTCAAGCTCAAGCGCACTTGGGTTATGCAACAGGACAACGACCCAAAACACACTAGCAAGTCCACCTCTGAATGGCTTAAAAAAAATAAAATTAAGGTTTTGGAGTGGCCGAGTCAAAGTCCGGACTTATATCCAATTGAGAAGCTGTGGTGTGACCTTTTCATGTTTGAACACCCTCAAATGTGGCTGAGTTAAAACAATTCTGTGCAGAATAGTGGGCCAAAATTCCTCCACAGCGATGTGAAAGACTCATCACCAGTTATCGCAAATGCTTGATTGCAATTATTGCTGCCAAGGGTGACACCACCAGTTATTAGGTTCAGGGGGCAATTACTTTTTCACATAGGGTCATGTAGGTTTGGAAAGCTTTTGTCCCTTAATAAATAAAATCATCATTTAAAAACTGCATTTTGTATTTACTCAGGTTATTATTGTCCAATACTAAAAATTGTGGAATGATCTGAAACATTTAAGTGTGACAAATATGCAAAAATCAGGTGTTCCAATCACTTCCATGGCCACCTGTGCAACAAATCCAGTCGTGATATTTCCTCACTCCTAAATATTCCATAGTCAACTGTCAGCTGTATTATAAGAACGTGGAAGTGTTTGGGAGATGACAGCAACTCAGCCACCAAATGATAGGCCACATAAACTGACAGAGCGGGGTCAGCGGATGCTGAGGCGCATAGTGCGAAGAGGTCGCCAACTTTCTGCAGAGTCAATCGCTACAGACCTCCAAACTTCATGTGGCCTTCAGATCAGCTCAAGAACAGTGCGCAGAGAGCTTCATGGAATGGGTTTCCATGACCGAGCAGCTGCATCCAAGCCATACATCACCAAGTGCAATGCAAAGTGTCGGATGCAGTGGTGTAAAGCACGCCACCACTGGACTCTAGAGCAGTGGAGACGCGTTCTCTGGAGTGACTAATCGCACTTCTCCATCTGGCAATCTGATGGACGAGTCTGGGTTTGGCGGTGGCCAGGAGAATGATACTTGTCGGACTGCATTGTGCCAAGTGTAAAGTTTGGTGGAGGGGGGATTATGGTGTGGGGTTGTTTTTCAGGAGCTGGGCTTGGCCCCTTAGTTCCAGTGAAAGGAACTCTGAATGCTTCAGCATACCAAGACATTTTGGACAATTCCATGCTCCCAACTTTGTGGGAACAGTTTGGAGCTGGCCCCTTCCTCTTCCAACATGACTGTGCACCAGTGCACAAAGCAAGGTCCATAAAGACATGGATGACAGAGTCTGGTGTGGATAAACTTGACTGGCCTGCACAGAGTCCTGACCTCAACCTGATAGAACACCTTTGGGTTGAATTGGAGCGGAGACTGAGAGCCAGGCCTTCTCGTCCAACATCAGTGTGTGACCTCACAAATGCGCTTCCGAAAGAATGGTCAAAAATTCCCATAAACACACTCCTAAACCTTGTGGACAGCCTTCCCAGAAGAGTTGAAGCTGTTATAGCTGCAAATGGTGGACCGACGTCATATTTAACCCTATGGATTAGGAATGGGATGTCACTTAAGTTCATATGCAAGTCAAGGCAGGTGAGCGAATACTTTTGGCAATAAAGTGTATCTACAACTGTTTTGATAAGGGTACTTGGACCTTCTCATCAAACGGAGCAAACACAATAAAATATATTTTTATAGTTATGGCATTTGATGTAAGAAATAGCACGTCTTTAAATTCTGCATAAACACTTTTCTCTTATATTCATTAATCTCCTGGGATTGTGACTAAATTCACTAACTTTTGTTAGAACAGGGTTTCCTGCACTTTACAGTTAAGGCATCCACCTTAACACGCTGCCCCTTCTACAGGCTTTGCAGAACAAACACTGTGTCACGTAAACCTCATGCAAACCTGCCAGGGGCAGTCCTGCTTTGTATTTAAACAAACCTGCACAGTACTTCCTAATAATAAGAGCATTTAAACCTCCGCTTCTCAATGAAGGTCTCGTAAGAGTGACACAGTTGTCTGTATTTTGTTGTTAAATATGTGCAATGAGAAATGATTTATAAAAACAGAACTTTCATTGATTGAAACAAACAGAGCATGACTCTTTTGCCTCAGTCACTTGTTGTCTTTCTGCATCCTGTAAGGCTGCAATCTGTTATAAATACTATTTCCAGGGATGCCCATTCTACCATAAGATTGTTTACCTCCAGGCTGTGAGGCCAAAATATTTACTGGGTAATAGTGTAACCAGTCTGTAGCCCTCCATCAGCATCATAAAGCCAGTTTCGCATTAGGTTCACATCCCTTTTGAGGTGCTTCTGCTAACGAGTACAAGCCTGTCCAACATTTACTCTTGTCTCTCTTGTTTTCAACTGTTACTGTCCTCAATATCTTTGGCTCAGCCACTGGTCAGACAGTAGCCTTCCTGACCAGTGATATAAAGCTATAGATACTTCTCAAAAGAGAACCAAGAGTATCACAGCCCACTGCCATAGTTACCACTGCTTTAAGACAGGAATGGTGCTGTCTGTGGTAAAGGGGTAGAAAACTAATCTTGCACAGCAGCTTGATCAGCCTGATTCAATGTATGTAATCAGGCAGATCCATCTTGCCAAGCTCCAGTCTACAATGTCTGTGACCAGCCTGAAGCGGCACTGCCCAGTCAGTATAATTTAGAGCAGGAAGAAGTGGGACTTACGAGTGAGAGAACAACAGGAAGTGAATGCTCCTTCAGAGATTAGCATAGATGCTAAACGCTTAAAAAAATTGAAAGGACTATCTTGTATTTTCTTGTAAGGATATTACTTGGTGGAAAAGTTTTGTGTTCTGGAATAGCTCTTTAAATTATTAGAAGATGAAGGAGAAGAGACATGGTCTCATTTTGTGTTTTTGTGTATTTTGGGTAACTCCATTTACCGTTGTGTTTGTGTTGTCTGTGCAGGCAGAGTTCTGTATAGTTGGGGGATCTTGCGGTTAATGAGAGGACCCAGGGCTTCTTTCAGTTTGTTGTAGTTTCTCTCCAGCTCTCTGTGGTACTCCTTTTGATCTGGTCCAATTAGGGTCTTGTTTTTCCTCAAGGCATCCTCACACCTGTGTGTAAAAGGGGAAGAAAAAACACAAGGAGCTAGGGCTTGTCTTATTTGTCACACATCAGTCCACATCTGGATATAAAAAAATGAAATCACCTCTTAGTGAAGTCTTTGAAGCACAGGCGCAGTTTGTTGTGATGGCGAAACAGCTTTGGGTCATCAGGAATGTCAGACAGGAAGACCTGCGCCACCTCAAGGGGGCCCTGGAGATGGGAGGACGGTATATAATTATACCAGGGATGCATGAAGTTAGATTTTTGCCAATATACAATATGCCAATATGTTCACTCATTTTAGCTGCTGCTGACATAAAAATATGTTTTAATGTCTCCTTCTCCATGTCCTCTTTTGGACGAGAACCACTTACTCTTATTAAGGCAGACTTTATCAGACACTGATATAAAACAAGACAACACATTTCTACAATTTATAAGAAAAATTCCATTTCTTTTCAAAAGTAGATATTTAGGAACAGTGTTGTGCTGTTCACTTTTGTGATAAACTGTGAATGAAATGTGAGTAATTTCCTCTAGAGGCAGTGAACAACAGTTCATATTTCCAGAGGTGAATGAGAGTCCTGAGCACCTTCTGAGTCAGATTTACATACTGACTGTATGTGTCCGCACCCAGTAAACATCCTACTACTATCCAGCACTGGTGCTTATTGTCTTCGATGCTGATGACTCTGGCCTTATCCCAGTCCATAAGATGGTTTTCCCTCTTGCAGTGGTCCGTTATGGCAGATTTGTAGTTCTCCTGTGTTGCCTTCTCTTTTATCTTAAGGTGGTTTCTTTGGTGTGCCCGTTTTCTCGTCAGATGTTCCAGGTGGCGAAACTCTTTGACACAGGTTTCTCCATAACTTTCGTGTAATAGCTGTATGGTGTTCATTATGTCTACAGTTTCTTAGAAGTAGTTTTCTTTTTTAAAAGAGAAGGCAACACAGGAGAACTACAAATCTGCCATTATAAGTGGAAAGCTGCGATGAAGGCTGTTGTTTCTTTAAGCATTTCCAATAATTGATCATACTACCATAGGATTGCTTTTACTAACTCTGTGTCACATATCAATGTAGCCCAGTCATCCTTGCATTTATTTGGATGTGGCTGTCAGTGAAAAAAAAATCTGATATCCATGTTGTACCGGGGGGGGGGACTTCTTTAGATAAATGTGCACTTTGTGCCAATTTCCAGCTTTAAAATACTCAGCAAACTCGAGGGGATAAGAGATATAAAAGGGCTTAGGTATGTCTGATGGTTTGGTAAATCTCTACAAACTTCATCATCTAGGGTCAAACACTGAGTCATGTTCATACATTTAGTGGATATGTACAGCCATTAAAATTAAAATACTGGCCTAAATATTCACATCCTTAGATACCAATAATTCACATTCAATTTGCCAGTATCAATATTGTGCTTATAGTACCACGTATCTTATTAAACTACTACTTATTAAATATCTGACCCTAACATTGACACTGTTTTGAATAGATTACTTTACAAGGGGCTTTTCACATTAGTCACTTAAAAGGATGATAAGCCTATTTTTCATTAGCTGCAAGACTTTAAACAGGCACCTGGTTCACTGTGGTTCCCACACAGCCCTGTAGCACCATCTGCAGCATCTTTGAGTCTGCAGGGTCTTGGTTTGTAGCAAAGGCAAGCTCCTGAGTTTTCTTTTGCATATCTTCAATGGCTACCTCCATGGGGACAAGAATGATCTAGAGAACCGGAGACAATATATGTGATTTTTGTTCTCCCATGCACTTCAGTCTTAAAATAAATGATTTAATCCCTCTGCAAAACACACACCCACCTCCTCTTTGTGGATAACATTGATGCGTGTCTTGATGTAAGGGAATGCATGAGATGTTGTCAGGATGGTTTTGCGTTTGTACTGCTCGTTCAAGTCGCCGTGAGCTCGGCCATCCAGTGTAAAGGGAGTGCAGTACATAAAGGTGCGCAGGTTGTAGTTTTTGTCAAAGTAGGTGATGCGTTCCTTTAGCTCATACGTGTCAAAGAATGGCTCAACATAAGTTATCTGGAGGTAGGCCTACAAAAGCAATAACAGTTATCTGAACATTCAGTCCTACACTGAAAAATCCTCATTTACAGAGTGTGTGATGTATGATTGTCATTGTACCTTGTTTGGGTCCAGTTTGTTTTTGTCAACGGGGTTGGAGTCCTTTATTATTTCAACCACATCATCTCCAAATCTCTCAGAGTAAAATTCCTGTGTAGCAAAAAGAATTAAGTGAGAAAAGCGTATTTATTTGATCATTAATAATACCTTTGTGAATATTATAAGTTGTTAACATGCCTCTAATCTGTGGGAGATCTCTGCTAATTTGGTGATTGACGGCTCCTTGTAGACAAACTCTTGTTCATCAAGGTCTCCAAACCGGCAGCTATAGAAACCCACACGGAAGTAGGTCCCAAACATTCTCTGATCCCTTAAACAAGACACAAATAAGGCATGGTTCAAGAGTGCAGAGATGGAGCAAGGTTAAATCACCTTTCTTTGAAGTATAGACAAATCTGGGAGAAACTGTTCACAAGCTGCCATTGCTGCTGTGGTGTCTTACTAAGACACATTCATGTATTTGAATGAAAGCTGGTAATAGGACTGAACATTTTTCTTCTTCTCACAATACATTTTTTGTTTTCAAGATGATGTTAAGTACAATAGATCCTTAAGAGTTTCGAGTGGCTCCAACAGTGGTAACAAACTTCATCTTGGTAAAAAAATAAAATAAAATAAATAAAAAGGAAGTGCATGAAACAGGCTTTAAATTAATGTAGAGTCCCCCTGTAAGAGTGGAACTTTGTAACAGATCTGATGACAGCACAGAGATCTTAGATTAAATATAACAGAAGTGGGTGAAGAATAGTATTAGCACTTTGGATCCTGTGAGTCACAATCAGGGGGCCATTACAAACCACCTGTCTAATGTTTTCATTCATATGATCAGCCACTTTCACATTCAGCAGTAAACCCCACAATTGCCACTATCTTTAATGGCTACCATGGCAGCCACCAAAGACTTAACATTTAAATAGCATAAGGTTTGACAAGTCTGAGTGAAACATCTATAAGACATGCAGTGCTCATCTGAAAATGAGATTTGTGCTTGTTGTTTTTTTCTTAAAGAAGCCTCAGCATACATACATTAAAACTATTATTTTTTTTCTAAAGGTCTTTATCTTACGCTGGAGTGAAGCTGTTTTTTCTAAAATGATGTGTTTGATTCTCATGATCTACAGAAAACAGCAGAGACAAACACCACTATCAGCTGGAAAAATAGCATTGTTTTCCTTCAATAACATGATAACTGAGTTGCAATCTCAGGAGAACAAGTAAGATATACTGGTTATCTAAGTAAACAGTCTCTATGTAGCAAAGACACATGCCTGCTCAGGTCCTTTTTTTCCTTGTAATCTAATTACATTTTAATATCTTGCCTGTTTTTTCTACCTTCCACCTTTAAAAAAGAAAGGCTTAAAATGGCTTCTTACTCTTTAAAAGACAAAACACTCAGTAAATGAAAATCCAAGGTGATGCATATATTAAGCCTGACTATGTATGTATGTATATATGATGACTAGAGATTGCCAAAATTGAAATTGATCTCTATTTTACTCACCAGTGACACAGCATCCATGTAGCATGCGAGAGGAAAACAAGAACAAGTAAGGAAAAAAATGTTGATACAAAATAAAAATGATTGTTTAGTGTTTTTCACATCAGAAGCATTATTCAAAATGACAAATGAACTCATTACCTCCCATCCCGAACTCTGGAGAAGATAAAAAAAAAAGAAAAAGAAATACTCAAGTATGAATCAAGAAATTAGCTCCTTTCTAACAGTAACAGTCCAGATAGGTAACATTAACACTGACCAGCATCTTATTCTGAATAAATCTGTAAGGCTTTGTAGTGTGAAGGTAGCTATTATGGCATTCATTTTCCTGACCAAACTGTCAACTCACTTGATTGTAAACTTTGTTGAAGGCATCCTGCAGCTTTCCATGGACAGTAGCTAGTTTTTTGAAGTCCCTGTTGGCTTCATGAATGGGCAGCAGGATCTTGTACACTTCATTTATGGCTTCATACATGGCAGCCTAAAGTTACAGCACAATAACAGGACATTTTTTAAACATAACCATCCAATCACTAAACGCTTTTCATCCATGTTAGTATTGCACATTGTGCTAGGTCAAAACCCAGTCTGACACCACATGTTGAAATGTAAGCTGTACCATGTTAAATGAGGCAGCTGCTTGCTCCAGGAGACCCACAAGGCCAGACTCACTGAAGTACTTCCCTGCACAAATCCCCTCCTCCTCTGGTGACAGGATGTCATCGGACACAGCTGACTCTTCAAGTACGTTGGATGAAATATTCTGGTAAAAAGCAAAAGAACTGAGATTTTCTAGAATTTCCAAAAAGACACAAGATTTAAAAATAAAAAATGCTGCTGAAATCAACTAATGCAGGTAAGTCAGACACTACAATACATATGTGGAGTTGTTGCGCATATTCGTGAAACAAACAAAAACAAAAACAAAAAAAGCACATGCTGACAAATAAAAGATAAAGACCGGTTTATTAGGTACACTCATGTTTTTTAACAAGATGCAGGTGCACATATTAATTGATGGCCTTGTTGCTTATTTTAATTCATCTGGCGGTCCTAGCTGCTTTGAAATGTTTTAAACCAACAAACCTTATTTTTTCCACCTTACAATGATACTTTAAAAGTTGTAAGGAAAAAAAAAATCTAAAATGGGATTGATGTCCATTCTTTTTTCCACAGAGCACCATGTTAATCTGCTTTTAGAGCCATGTTCCGATGTGGGTCGTAATACTCTCACAGTAAGTGTTCATGGGTTTACTGCACAAGCTCACATTTCAGTCTTTAACTTAAACAGCTAGCCTGTTTTGTGATGTATTATAAATTGGCTAAGGCCAAGAGACTAAAGAGGATAATGACCAAGCAAGAAACCAGAAAAAAAAACAGACATTTTAGATGAAATTCATCTTGTTTAAAGTTATAGCACACTTGGGCTATGTCTACATGCAGGCCGATATTTTTGAAAATGCAGTTTTTCTGTGTGTTTTGGCCTTCTGCTCACAGGTAAACAATGTATTAAGTCACACCCACTTTATGATGCTGCTTTAAAAATACTGCCAACATTTTGGATGAAACCCAGACAATTGCTTTTGCATAGAAATTGAAAAAAAGAAACAAAAAAGACTTGCATATAACAGACATCATCTCAAGGTAATAAAAACGTGCGGGACAGATTTACTTTGGAATACCTGTCTACATAGAGTCACAGCCTTGGATTAACTGTTAACTACTATTCCAGAGTGGAAAGTTACATCTGTTTTATTCACAGACAGGAAACTAAGGGTGTGTATCCTGGCAAAAACCTGATGATAAAACACAAATCTGGATACAAGGGTGATGGTATGATAAATAATAGTATGTTGCGATAATATAAGCAGAGCAATATATCACAATGTCATTTTACATAATAGTCAATAAAAAACCTTTAAATAATTTTAACCCACAAAATTAATCACATAAAAAACACAGTTTCTTATCAATATCATTTATATAAAGTGGGCATCACCAAATGCAGGGTTTACACTCTTTTCTAGAAATCATTTTCCAGGACTTTTCCAGGATGATTTTTTTTTTACCTTTTTCCTCATTTTCCATATGTTTTCCATGACTGGAAAATTAGTCAATCATTTTCCAGGTATTCCAGGACGTGTGAGAACCCTAAAATGGCAAACTCCGGTCCTAGTCTAGATTTAACTACCTAGCTATCTGGATTCAGGCTGATTTTTTTAATGCGTCAGATATGAACAGCACAGCTTGCAGTGCCATTTGATTTCATATAACACAGCATCTAAAGCATGTATAGCAGCTATATTCACTGCCATGAGGATCAATGACCAATGAATTTGTCCAAAAACGCCACACATGAGGCTTTTAAGCCAGTTAGTCAGACAAATCAGTGTGAGTGAGCAAAGATTCTTTGTGGATGGAGAGAGAAAAGACACACACTGTAGAATCAAAATGGGGCGGCAAGGAGGCGCAGCAGGTAGTGCATGCGCCGCACAGCAAGAAGGTTGCTGGTTCGAACCCCCTGTCGGTCAGGGCCTTTCTCTGTGGAGTTTGCATACTCTCCCTGTGCTTGCATGTGTTCTCTGTGGGCACTCTCTACCATAAATTGCCCTTAGGTATGAGTGTGAGCATGAATGGTAGTCTGTCTCTCTATGTGGCCCCGCAGTTGGCTGGTGACTGGTTCAGGGTGTACCCTGCCTCTCACACAATGGCAGCTAGGATAGGCTCCAGGCCCCTGTGATCCCAAAAGGGATAAGTGTCATTACCCAAAGGCACCACACGAGGGTGGCAGCATGTCAGTGAAAAGCGATTAAGTTTAATTATTCTCTCAGTAAAACGCATCGATCTTATCATTCTAAAAGGTTGACAAGTCAAAGTCTGTCTCATTGTAAAACAAAAAATCATCACCCATATCTTCCAAGTTGTGGTAAATTTCATGCATATCCTCTGCTTCCTTCTCATATCTGCCATCCTCACCTCTATGCAGAATTTTATATGAGGGCTATCAAGAAAAGTCAGTGTGGTCAGTGTTTTCATACTAAAAAATTGAAGCTGATGGAATGTTTGTGTTAAAATAGTGCTGCTTAAATGTACTTTTTGGAAGAAGCAAGAGTGAGGTTTAATTACTTGTACTGACCTGGAAGGTGACACAGCCAATGGGCAGGTAGCGGCAGTCCTCCAGCATGTTGAGGTATTCAGCCACCAGAGCTGCACTGTGGACAAGACAGTGGGCAGCTTCAGCATGGTTTCCTCTCTCACTGTGTTTTCCTGCCATGTTCTGGAGCCATGTCAGGCGCAAGTCAGGGGAATTCTGGTAGCCCTTTGCAATCCTGAAGAAGAGACGATCACATATGTTGAAGCTGTTTGGTTGTTAACTGTATATTGTACAATGCTGGGTTCATTTTTCATCGTACCTGTACATCAGGTCAATGAGCATCTCTGGATCCTGCTGATGCTCTTTCATCTTAACTGTGTCTGTAAGAATCATGTGCAGGTTGAACACCAGATCTTGGACCTAAAGGTTGAAAAGTGAGACAGCATGGTAGTCTGGGGTGTATATTACTGGTTTCACCACAATACTGTATATTGTATGTTTCTTGTTCAATATTTGCCAATACCACAAAGGCTGCCACAATCCTTTCAATTGAATTTAAAACAGAAACCTGTGATTGTTTTTTTCTATGTACTGTATAGAAAATTAAAGGATGGAACAGAGGGGTCTTAGGTGACACCATTGATCTTGATGTTCTTATACAGAGATTAGAGGTATTACTCGGGATTACAGGGACTGCCCTAGATTGGTTTAAGTCCTACTTATCTGATAGATACCAGTTTGTACACGTGAACAACAAGTCCTCTGTGTACACTAAAGTAAGTTATGGAGTTCCTCAAGGCTCCATGCTAGGTCCAATTCTCTTCTCCATATATATGCTTCCCCTCAGTGATATCATGAGGAAATACTCAGTTAATTTTCATTGTTACGCTGATGATACTCAGCTGTATGTATCAATGAAGCCAGGTGAGACAAATCAGTTATCTAAACTAGACACATGTCTAAAGGACATTAGGGCCTGGATGGCCAAAAATTTTCTTCTTCTTCACTCAGACAAGACAGAGATCATTGTGCTGGGCCCTCGACACCTTAGAGAAACCTTTTCTAATGATTTAACTGCCAAAGATGGCATTAGCCTGACGCCAAGCACAACTGTTAGAAATCTTGGGGTTCTATTCGATCAGGATTTATCCTTTAACTCTCACATAAAGCAAATTTCAAGAACAGTCTTTTTTTCATCTTCGTAACATCGCTAAAATTAGGCCTATCCTGTCCCAGAACTATGCTGAAAAGCTAGTCCATGCTTTTGTTACTTCTAGATTGGACTATTGTAATTCTCTTCTTTCAGGCTGTCCCAGTAAGTCAATTAAGATGCTTCAGCTGGTTCAAAATGCTGCAGCACGTGTACTGACTAGAACTAGGAGAAGAGACCACATTACTCCTCTATTAGACTTCTCTGCATTGGCTTCCCATAAAATATAGAATAGAATTCAAGGTTCTTCTTCTCACCTATAAAGCTCTCAGTGGACAGGCACCAATTTATCTTAAAGAGCTTGTAGTGCCGTATAACCCCTCTAGAACATTACGCTCCCAAAGTGCTGGCCTGCTCGTGGTTCCATCAGTCTCTAGAAGTAGTATGGGAGGTAGAGCCTTCAGTTATCAGGCTCCTCTTCTCTGGAACCATTTAACGACCACGGTTCGGGAGGCAGACACCCTCTCCACCTTTAAGGTTAGACTTAAAGCATTCCTCTTTGACAAAGCTTTGAGTTAGGGACCAGCTCATAGTCCATAGTTTAGACATATAGTTAAGATGCAATAGGCTTAGACTGCCAGGGGGATCTGGCACACTGGGCTCTATCCCTCTCTCTCTCACACTCTCTTTTCATATCTGCCTCTGCCCCTTTCTGTTTGCTCCTGTACTCGTCTCTGGCTCTTGTCTTGTAGGTGGCCTGGGATCCTTGGTGGAGACTGCCTGCTGCTGTGGAGTCACGAAGCCTCAATAACTACAAATACAGACATAATATATTTGGCCATCTCATTCCAGTTCATAATCATTATAGCTATTAATGTAGATATTAGCATGATCTTTCTATCCATGGTTGATACATCTATAGTAACTATCTCTAGCACCACATGGGCATGAGATCCCTCTTGAAAATGAGGTGTCACATCTCAAGAGGTCTACCATTAATACATTTATACTTAACAGAGACAAATATGGTAGGGATGCACTTGTGGTCTGGGCACCCATGAGTTCGCCACTACCGTAAATTCTTACTTTCAGTAAGACTTTCATTGATTATACTTCTATAAAATTATTACCACAACCATACAGACATGAGGACCCTCCTGAAAACAAGATGTAGCATCTCAAGAGGCTAACCTCTAATAAATTTGTTTTCAGCAGAAACAAATTTGACGACGACAGGTCTATGATTGGTCCTTTGATCTGTCACTAGCTTTAGTTCTTACTTTAGTCCACTTGTCTCCACTTACCTCCCTCCCTTTGCCCACACACCCAACACAGCATCGTGTGGATTTGCTGTTCATCATGAGACTGGGGTCCACATTCAAGACTTCCTGCTGCTTAACAGAAGGTTTTTTCTTGCCGCCATGATGGAGGGATTCATGATTGGCTATATGGATTCATGTTGGGTGTTGGATGTATATATTTGTGTATATATATGTATATGTATATTTTATATATGTATATATGTATCTATGCATATATGTGTATCCATAATATGAAGAGTTTTGTGCTATATTGTAAAGTTTCTTGAGATAACACTTGTTATGAATTGGCGCTATACAAATAAAGATTGATTGATTGATTAATTGATTGAGGTGGCTATAATATACTGATAAACAAAATAACAATACACAGTTAAAAAAAAAAGGTAATATGACAACAAACGTTGTCTGCTTACTGTTAGCACTGTTTGAAAGTTAAAGATAAAGCACAGCCGAGTGGAAATTGCAATACAAGCACGTGGCAGGAATTTTAAAATTAAGGCATGTTTTAAAGACGACAATGTCAGTTGACTCTTTGACTTTCCATATATTTCACTGAACCTTTGATCAACCAGTCAATATAGACCAATATTTATGAAGGTTACATTCCTACTTAAGTCTCACCCTAACCTGCATCTCAACCTGAAGTCTCTGAACTCCTGACACAAACCTGCTCTGGAAAAGGTGTGTCTCGTAACTCCAGGTCCTCTTCAGCATAGGTTAGGATTGTCTTGAGTGAGCGACGAAGATGCTCCTCATTGAAGTTTTGTGACATTCCCACCAGAGATGAGAGGGACATGGTGACTTGCATCTTCACTCGTGCAAAGTTCTTGTCATTGAGGAAAAAATGAACAGACATTAAGTTGCAACAAAAACGTATTCCAATTTACACAATTTACAATTTTCACAAATCAGATCAAACAAGTCAGTTCTCAAACTCACATTTCCAATCTCAAAGTTCTGCCTCATGAGCAGATAAAGCGAGGCAGAAGCGTGACTTCTGACAGAACCAACACTGCTGCTGCAGTGACGCAGAAGTCGTAGGCACAGGTCTGCACAAAGCTCTGTGTCCTCCTCAAACAGCATCTCTGGAAACTGCATAACACAGACACTTTTTTTTACTTTGTATTCTGCTGTCCAAAATAGATATAACTTATTATTTTTGTGAAAGTACCTAATTACAAAAGCAGCATAAAATTAAGGAAAAAAAACACTTGAAATGATAAGAAATTAGTTTATTTTTGGCACTGATTCAAAAGCATGTTGGATGAGGGCTGAATGAGAAAAAAAACAATGTCCCAAAACATCTCTCTCTCTCCTCTACTCATACTTTAATATGAAAAATGTAGAAAATTGTTCAAGAAATTCTTTGAGTTTGTAATGGCTCAAAGGCACAGAATGTAAGATTCTGCCACAAGGGGTCTCTTAACTAAACAAAACAACTACTGATGAGTCAAGACCCTAAAGTGTGGTGTGCTGAAGGCAGATGAAGGAGACAGTAAATCTCCATTTAACCTGTAAACGTCTATATACAAGGGGGACGGAGTTACAGGAGGAAGTTTATCTATGGAAATAAGATTTTCTCTGTCTTTGAAAACTTAAGTGAATACCTGAGGTAGTGTTAGCATTCAACTATGTATGTTTAATATGGGCCATCAGCATGTGAGTCATGTAAATATGATTCAGTTATTTTGGACACTACATCTATTTGCAACTTCAGACGGGACTTAAGGAAAAAATGGTATGATGCACACTACAGATATTTGGCATTTTAATAAGATCTATTGTGTAAGATTGCAAAGAAAAAAAAAGTAATTATTACAAATATCTAGTTTGAACTTTAACATTCAATGTTGTGATTGTGATTCCAAAGTAAATCAAGCATTATTTTCCAGCTACATTTTCAATTACTTTGAGGGTATCTGGAAGCTACATTGAGTTGCATCTGACTGCATTAAAATTGTTTTTGAAAATGGTAAATGATAAATGGTTAATGGGCGGCAATTATTTAACTAGGTGGGACCAGAATTTACAGAATTTTGGCATGCTTGGCCTTGGCTGCTGACAGGCTGGTAACTGGTAAATGGATTTGAGCTTATACAAAGCTTTCCTAGTTTTTCTGACAACTCAAAGCTCTTTTACACGGCAGGTCACATCAACACATTCACTCACTGATGGTTCTGAGTTTGAAGTTGATCATCGGTATCAGATTACACATTCACACCCTTTCATACCCATTTACACCCCACTGTAGTGGGAGCAACTTGGTGGTACGTGTTTTGCTCAAGGACACATCAAAATGTGACATTCAGAGCTGGACTCGAACCCTAAACTTCCAGATTTATGTTATTGACTAAGCCCCAAAAAAACTACACATGCTGAGAGAAAAAAAAACTCCTTGTCTGAACAAAGAGATTTCAGTTATTTATGGCTTTAATTTCTGACCTCTTTGATCTATTTAATGTAAAAGTTGATATTGTGATATATAAAAAGTGTCGATTTAAAACACAGCACCGTCTGTATCACTGTGCAACCACATGTAAAGCAGCAAGCCTCTACATAAACTGTTAAAAAAAAGAATGAAAAAACAATTAATCCTCCTAAAATCATTATACTTTATGTACCTTGAAGACCAGTGCCCTCTGTGTAGTGAAGCAGTGCTGCAGAAAGAGGGCGCTCTGGTTCCCTGCCATACTGTGTAGGAGCACTCTCAGAACTCCACCAAGGACACTCTCCTTCAGCTCTGACGCTACCACAGTCTGAAGAGATAACAAAACACTTCATAAAATAGTAATTCTGCCTTAAATTGACACAAAATTGCCAAATGTTTGGCATCTTATTTGATGATTTATTTGAATTTTTCACCTTGACTATGACCTCCAGGGTGTCCAAAACAACCAAGGAAGCTTCAGTAGCCAAATTTCCATCCACCACAGACTCCTGCTCCACTTCAGCCTTAGTCCTGTAGAAAGTCATAATTTTCACTTATCTTTAGACTGATTAAACGTGACACCCAATGGTCATAACTAACTTGTTGTGTTTTCAAATATCAAAAAAGCATTTAAACACTTGAACCACAATAAACATAAACCTACTTGTCGACTCTGTCAGTATTTTGCCTCCAGTGAGTGACATTCTTCCTCCACCTTACATTCTCCTGGCTGCCATAAGGACTCCTTTCTGAAAAAGTCAATGAATAACTAAGGAACTTATCAAGATCTCAAATACAAATATACTACATCACCACTACCACACACACAAATATTAGTTTTCTGTCATGCCCCTCACCTCTGTGACGGCGGACCATCTCCTGACGAGCTCCAATCGTTCCAAGTATGGCCTCCTCCAGTCGTGCTTTCATGTCCTGAGACTTCTTAAAAGTCAGGCTGTTGATTCTCTCCAAAGCTTTCTTACCCTGAGAACAACATATTTGATAATTTCAGGGAGTAAATCCCTCGGCTGAAGTTGAATCAAAAAAATAAAATTCAACTGTGTTGAAAATCAAGCTAAAATAATATTCCAGAGGTTACATTATGTTTTTTTTTCAGTTTGAGTTTGCTCTACATGTCTCCTCAGAGCACCAATGTGAAGAAGTCTGCTGCAGTAAGACCTCTCCATCTCCCCCTCCAGCAGCTGCCTTTAACTGCTCTCTATGCAGAGGCAGAGTTGGGACAACATGGCGCCTAGCAGCACTACACTGGCCAGTTACCACAGAGTTGACCTGTAAATCAATCAGTGAACTTGGCCCAAGTGGGAAATGAAACCTTAAAGAGCTCTAACAGATCCCCTCAAGAAGACTATAAGGATACAGCAGTTTCTGAAGTAGTCTGCTGATAAAAGTGAGTATCTCTTTTTTACTTTAACATTTATGAGGAAACAAGTTCTTCCTATTAAACTTCATTTGAAAGACATATTTTCAACTCCATGACATTTATATCAATAATCTTGTTACTTCCTACTTTTGCTCTAAATTCGACTTGTGAATTTTATTTTCTTTCCTAAATTCTTATCAAATCAACAGTTTTTTTTGGTGCGTGCCTGTGATTGTAATGTTGCTGCACCTAAATGTCACAAATCTCCAAGGTTAAACTTTTTTTTTGTCTTTACTGAATACATTTTTTGGATCAAATACACACTGAATGAAAAACAGCAGGGCAAACGTCACCCGGATCAGGCAGGCTGCTCTGCCTTGCAGTGGTCCTAAAGCGTGGAATGTACTTGCTGTAAGTGGCACGGACATGTACGCACAATGGCCGCCATATATCCCCTGTGTCAATTCAGTGCATCAGTTGTGCACGTCTTCCAGAATTAAAGCGACACAGATGCAAGCTGCAGTCTACACTTCACCAGTAGGATCAGTGTAGAGGCAGAGGAAACTGATCACAGCAGCAGAAACAACAGAAAGATTAAAAGACAAATTGATAAAAAGACCATAACCATCAGCATCCGAATAATGAGAAAGGCTGCCCAGACACAGACATGTCTGTTCATCTGGGTGATGACAGATAAATTCTCTTGAAAAAGTTAGGAAACAAAGAACTTAGTCTGGTGTCTGGACCATTTTAACTGGTCACT
The DNA here is from genome assembly GCA_037902135.1 of Cetoscarus ocellatus. NCBI lineage: Eukaryota > Metazoa > Chordata > Actinopteri > Labriformes > Labridae > Cetoscarus > Cetoscarus ocellatus. Next base: position 537,498 of record JBAMNC010001672.1, read on the forward strand.
GTGTACATTGGTGACTTGGAGTTAATATCATGACTGACTTCGTCCATAGATGTGTTTTGTTAGCTTTGTTTCTTTGGTTGCATTTCTCACATATAAACTAAAGATTGGTAGTCTTTAATACAATGATAAACAAAACACGTCACGGTGAAACATTACAAAAGTACGCCCTCTGCTGTTTGCAATGATTTTTGTTCATTATTTTGTTATTTTTACTCTCAGAATTACTGCCATGTTTGAAATTTACTTTTAACACAACAGGTAGTTGCATACAGCCTGAGGTCTTTTGTGCCGTCTAGCTGTGCCCTCCAGTAACACGTGGCACAAACAGGTAAGTAAATGAACAATAACATTCATGACACCAACGGAAGCCAACGCAAACGCAGGGACAAACTGCAAGTATATCTCCTGCTTAATGATAAGCCCCCATGGTCATATTTAAAGCCCATGCTTGTGCTTTTTTAAATTGAGAATTAATTTTGTCTTTAAAATGTAAACCTAGATTTCTCCTGCAAAACTAAAAAAAGAAAAAAGTAAAAATTTGACTGAGAAACTTTTGCTTGTATTGGACTAATATTTGACCAGAGAGATTTATTATTTTATTTGAATAATGAGTTTGTGTATTTTTCATTAGAGATACAAAAACCTTTAAACATTACAATGAGCTATAAAAATTCTACTTAAGACAGTTAGCATTAAGTGAGATGTCTGCCACTATGGTAATGGTCCAGAAAAGTGGTCGCTAATGGTTTTTGCACCTTGTACTCAAAACAGGAGACACAGAGATGAAGCAGGTCCAGCAGGCGGTTGATTTGCTGTACAGACAAATCAGACAACCAGCGCTCCAGGAGGGCAGCATCTGCATTCTTGAGAACCCAGAGGAAACACACCAGCAGTGTCCGGCTGCACTCGGCAGACAGAGAGCTGGACTGTCGCCCGGCCTGGTGAAGACAAACACACAAACTCAGTGGGAGCCTTTTCATGTGCTTCGTTACAAAGTGACTTATTACACAGGGAGGAAAGAGCCACCTACAGGCTAAGGGGGGAAGAGAAAGGGAAAAATGCAAATGATTCTCAATTATTTCTGTGTTAAAATTAAAAAAAAAAAAAAAAAAAAAAAGACAGGAAAAATGATCATAAACTAAACGAAGGCAGTGTCCTCCCACACAGAGGCAGATCCATGACCTGTTGGTCTGTGAGGCCCTGGGGAACAGCCTGACCTCTGCTGCTAACACTCACCACTGTGGGCAGGGCAAATGGGTTGGCTTTGGCATGTGGTAAAGGGGAGCCAGCAATTGCCATGGCAACAGACTGACTGATAGTGTTGCTGCTGTCTGGGTCTGCATCATCGGCGTGGGCTGAGGCATGGCGGACCCTGGCAGGCGAGGAGTCTACAAAGAAATATGGAAGAACTCTCAGGTGCAAGAAAAGAAGAACCAAGCAAATGTACGTAGGAGGAGTATACATAGAACAATACTAAAGGGCTGTTTATGTGCTCTGCTTACCAGAGAAGTCATGGAATTGATGCAATGTCTCCATGACGATGGGGATCAGAGGCAGGTAGAGCTGAGCAACGTGGGCTCTGACCTGGGGGTCGGTATAGCGGGGGTCTGCATCATGGCTGCACAGCAGGGAGTGGACAGCACTGATGGCTTTTTTATGAAGGAAGAAAACCCTGTGGGCACAAAAATCAGCCAATTACAGTGTATTTTTATTCTGGACATTAGGTGCATTAGTTTCCCATCTACTGCTATAATGGTGGGAATCTTGCACAGGACACCAGGCTTATGACAAAGAACGACAAAACAATAATGTTTGGATCCCACAGTCACTTTTTGTTCACTGGCACAATATACTATGAAATTAGCATAAAGTTAACATTATTCACTGCCTCTACAACAGATCATTGCAGGACTCAACAACACGGACTGATTCAATAACAGGTATATTTCCCAGAATTTAGTCCAGCTTGTTCAAGCAGGAGAATTTCTCCTTTTTAAAGCTGCTCCAAATTTTAAGTTTTGTTTTTTTCTAAAGTGTGCTACATTTTGAAGTTGTAATTAATAGGTTGTAACATGTTCTTAAGCATGCAAACTTGCTCTGGCTTTGAAGTAGGGAATCACAATGAGTAGGGGAGCAGAGGAGCAGGAAAAACCTAACCTTGCAGTGCAAATGGATCAGTCTGAGTTAATGTCTATAATCAGGCAGATTCATCTTGGTAAGCTTGATTCAACAACGATTTTGAGCAGCCCAAAGCAGGACGGCCCAATCAGCGGCCTTTGGAGAAGGAAGAGGTGGGAACTACGAGTGAGACAACAGCAGGAAGCAACTTCTCGTACAGAGGTAAGTGTAGATGCAGACAGCTTCAGTCCCAGTTTTATCAGATCTGGACCACATAGAGGATGTAGCAACTGAACTGAAACAAAGCAATAAGCTTTTAGTGTGTCAACAACTCAAGTGTTGTTGAAATGTCACTGGTTTGTCTGACAATCTTAAATATAGCATTACTGAGGTGTGGTTAGAGTTGCACCGTGTCTCCATTAAAAAGGGTTGTAGAAGTCGGGTAAAAAGGCTAAAGCTGTTAAGACCAAAAGACACCCACTTGTAGAAGCAATTAGACTCTTCACATCAAACCCACACATGAACTTTAATGATACCAGTCAATTTTGCTTTAAATCCAACCAAACTGAAACTGAACTTCATGAAAAGTCATAGGCTCATTGCTTACTGAAACCCATTCTTACACTAACCAGACCAAAAACTCTAAAGACTGACATGCAGATGAGCTTTTCTTGATTGTTTATTAAATAGTAAAGGGTAAATGGACTTCAGCTTAAAAGAGCTTTTCTAGTCTCTTTGACTACTCAAAGCTCTTTTACACAGCAGGTCACATCTACCTGTGCACACTTATTCACTCTCACAGTCACTCAATAATGGTTGGAGTTTCTAAGTAAGTTGCTCTCTCATACTCATTTGCATGCCACTGACACATCAGAGGAAACAACTTGGGGTTAACTGTCTTGCACAAGGACACATCGCCATGTGACAACCTGAGCTGGGACTGGAACCCGCAATCTCCTGATTATCAACCAAGCACACCATCAGACTACACTACCAACACCCCATTCATTATTACAAGCCATTTATTTCTCGTCTTCATCTAATTTGTCTTGATTTACATTTCAGGATAAGGCAGGGGTCTGCAACCCTTCTAATCAAAAGAGCCATTTTTCCATACCACTCGCGCCAAAAACCTGTCTAGAGCCTTAAGACACATTTCAACCTTAAAATGAAGGTAGTGATGCCTATTGACTCTACATCATTGAAATAACATTAGATCTATGAGTAAACTGTTTTACTATCTGACATGATTGTTGTCTACTGGATCACGTTATTTTTGTTGCTTTCACTTGGCATGATTGTTACATCATATTATATTGCATTAATTACTTTAGAACTACAATGGAAACAATGGTGTGTACACTTTGTTATTTTTATTGAGGAGTCTTATAATCAGTCTATTATCATTTGCCTGTGTTGTCACTGCGATCATTATTATTATAATAGTTGTTGCTGTTGTTGTTATTCAGTGTTATTTCACAGGATAATGTTATAGTTGCAAAATTATATAGGTGGGACCCTGACATTTTTAAACTTGGGTAATTACCTCCGCCAAGGAGGTTATGGTTTTGCCAGCGGTTATCTGTCTGTCTGTCTGTCTGTCTGTCTGTCTGTCTGTTTGTCTGTTTGTGTTCAAAATAACTTGAAAAGTTCTGAACGGATTTGGATGAAATTTTCAGGAATTGTCAGAAATGGGATATGGAAGAACTGATTAAATTTTGGGGGTGATCCGGATCACCGTCTGGATCCAGGAATTTTTTAAGGATTCTTTAACATTGCCAGATAGGACCATTTTCGCAAAAGTGGACCGAAGCTGCTTGGCGGAGGTCTGCGCTCTCTGAGTGCTTTTCTAGTTTCTTTTCTGCATTCTCATCACTTTTTATGCACACGTTTTATTGCTTGTATCCACAGTTTCATTCTTTTGGTCATTACCTAAATCTCATGACCATAGGTAAGGATTGGGATAAACTGGTAGATTGAAACATTCACCCTCCAGCTAAGCTTACCTCTTAGTAAAGAGAGATCTTGTAACATAATGAAAGCAATATTTTTGTTCCCTTTGTTAAAATTCGAAATTACATAAAACTGTCCAGTTAACAATGACAAACAGCAATTTGGCCCTTGGTCAGTTTAACTTGATACACTAAACACTGATAAAACCTTTCAGTGGAAGCAAATGATCAGCCTGACCCTTCTACAATCAGGTTAAAAGAGCTTACCCTTCTCCATCAGGATCAAGGATGAGTGAGAGCTCAGTAAGCAGCAGCCCTGACAGGAAATGCTGCTGGCGGAAAGGGACTGAGAGCTCAAACATGGTGGCCACACCCTGGTCCTGCACCATACTTGAAAAGGCAGAACTCTGCAGATATTGAATAGGATAGATTAGTGAAGATAAATTGCATTGATAAAACCTATGAGCTTCTTAAATCACTTATAAACTTATGTCCAAGACCTCCTGGGTACCTGTGAGGTTGTGGAGGAGGTGGAAGGGGAAGGGGAAGCTGGAGGACTGAGAATGGAGCATGGTAGGTTGAGAGTGACATAGTGCTCATGGCTGCAGACAATGCGCATGAAATCCATCCTCAGGGCATTGAGAGAGCTGGGGTTCTGTGCTGTGTGAAGCTTGTTAGCAATCTGTTTGACACACACGTTTGTTTAAGTCAGTGAAACACAAAGGTTAATCAGGATGCGAACTGTTTTAAGCATGGATAGGAGTCAACTGGAACCTGTTTGTAGTATGTGCGGATGAGGTTAAAAACAAAGCCTCGATCCATGAGAGACAGCAGGTCATTCAGAAAGAAGGCCAGACTGCTGTTCAACCTCTCTACGAGTTCCACATCCTGAGAGAGAGAGAGAGAGAGAGAGAGAGAGAGAGAGAGAGAGAGAGAGAGAGAGAGCAAGTGAAGCATAAATGATGAAGAAAAAAAGAGATAAAACATTTGGTTTACAGGGATAACACATTTCTCTGGTCCATGTTAATGGCAAAATAAGAAACAATGACAACAATCACACTTTTTGTAAATATTAAACATTCTGTGAGGAGCTCCATGTTCTCATTATGACAAACCTAGTTGAAAATACAGCATGTTTTTTTGCTGTTTGGCCACAAGTGAATTTACGTAGCTGCCACAGTTGTTGTGTGATTGTACACATTGTTGGTCTGCAACCCAACTGCTGTATTTCACCTGCTACCCATAAATATTTGACATAGAGGTCTTCAGGAAAAATTAAAATATATCCATTTAGTGGACCCCATTTCTTGATTATGTGGTAGCAAAACTATGTATTATATTCTGGATGGTAATTCGTAAACCAAGGGTGACTGAAGGATAACATGAAGAAATGTTGTTGATGATGGCAAAAATTATAATCATGATAATTTTGATTGATACTGAGATCAAATTTACCAAGCATGATTACTCAATAATTTTAAAACATAGCAATCAAACAAATATTTCATATGGCATTGAGATGTAGCCAAACCTGTGTAACAAAATTTGGAAATTATTCTTCATTGTCTTAACAATTGTTAAGAATTTCTGGTACAAAATATATAATTGGACTGATTTTACAAAGAAAAAGTTGAAGAGCAATGTGATCAGAAAAAGCACAATTAATAAACGCAATGAACAGATCTGATCCCTTAAAGATAAAACAAACAGCGTTTATCATATCTTTACAGAGGTGGTTTAAGGTTTTCAGGAATTCTGCTTTTATAAAACAATCTCACTGACATTAAAAACATGGACCTAACTGACATGCAGGTACAAAAAACCTGTATGCACTCTTCCTCGTTTAAAAAGCCCTTTTCACATTTAAATATAGAATAGAATTCAAGACTCTTCTTCTCACCTATAAAGGTCTCAGTGGACAGGCACCAACTTATCTTAAAGAGCTTGTAGTGCTGTACAACCTCTCTAGAACATTACGCTCCCAAAATGCTGGCCTGCTCGGGATACCATCAGTCTCTAAAAGTAGTATGGGAGGTAGAGCCTTCAGTTATCAGGCTCCTCTTCCCTGGAGCCACTTACCGACCACGGTTCAGGAAGCAATGTTTTAAGGTTAGACTTAAACCTTAAAACATTAATTTAAGGTTAGACTTAAAACATTCCTCTTTGCTAAAGCTTTCATTTAGGGACCAGCTCATAGCACATAGTTAAGATGCAATAGATTTAGACTGCCTGGGGATCTGGCACACTGAGCTCTATCCTTCTCTCACACTCTCTCTACATATATGCATTTGCCCCTTTCTGTTTGCTCCTGTACTCATCTGGCTCTTGTCTTATAGGTGGCCTGGGATCCTTGGTGGAGACTGCCTGCTGCTGTGGAGTTACGAAGCCTCAATAACTACAATTACAGACATAACAAATATTTGGCCATTTCCTTAGTCCCATTCCAGTTCAACATCATTATAGTTGTTAATGTAGACATTAGCATGATCTCCCTATCCATGGTTGATTATACATCCATAGTAACTATCTTATACCGCTTTCACACTAAAATCCGCGGGTCAACACTGGTTTTTTCAGCGCTGGTTAACCCGCGAGTGACTCCTTTACCACTGCCAGCAGACCCAGGTCTACTCAGCAGCAGAAGAGCTCTGGGCTGTTTTTTTTCCTCTGGTGCATCAAGCTGATGTCATCACGCTGATGACTTAATCGGCGCAACAAAACACACCCATGTAAATAATGGAAAAGAGCATGGACGCCGTGGACACGGTTTTCTGTACTTTGTACTTTTGTCCCTCTTTAAAAATGTACAAACTTGGCGCTGATGATACAAAGGCGGATGGAATTTGTTGCTGAGAGTTACAGACAGAGGGGACGGGCGCGATGTTATGCCGTGAGCACATAACGCCGACGTCATCCGTAACTTAGCAGCTTGACCCGGGTGTGATGTTCTCACTGAAGCCGGTCGGAGACGAGCCGATAAAAACCCATGTCGCTTGCAGGGTAAGTCGACCCGGGTCGAAATGCCGATTAGACCCTTTCAAACTGCGGACAGGAGCCGACTGTTGGCGGATTTACATGGGTTTTTTGGCCTGTCTGAAAGGGGTATTAAGCACCAGATAGACATGAGGTCCCTCTTGAAAATGAGATGCCACTTTTAAGAAGCTTATCTTCAATTAATTTATAATCAATGGAGACAAATGTGGAAGGGACGGATTTATGGTTTGGGCATCCATGAGTTTGTCACTACCATAAATTTTTATTTTCAGTCCTTTGTCTCTGCAACCCCCCCATCCCCCCACACCCATTATCAGCTGAAAATACATCACTTATAAATTTTCATTTTGATGCTGTTGTATTATTCAACGTTAATGTAAATATTAGATTAATTACTCTTTTTATGACTATTATTGATTATACTTCTTTAAAAACGATC